>VWZI01023714.1:408678-429836 GCA_013396835.1 Psilopogon haemacephalus | reverse complement strand
TCTCATCTTGCAGGTTGTAGATACATTATCAAATAAGTGCAATTCTGATTTGCAAATGTTCATGGTTTGTTTTTTTTTTTCACAGAGCTTTTCAAGATGTCAGCAGATATACCACTAGATATTAATATCAAGGAGCCCCGATGGGATCAAAGCACTTTTGTTGGACGAGCCAATCACTTCTTTACTGTAACAGACCCCCGCAATATTTTGTTATCTGATGCCCAGCTAGAAAATGCAAGAAAAATTGTGCATGATTACAGGTATGACATTGGTCACATCTGCTGGGGACCAAAAAAAGTCCACATCAATGGTGCATGGTTGTATATGAAAAAGGAAATCTAAAGCGCTGCATTCACTTTGCTGCTCTTTCTTCTTATTTCAGACCTTGAAACAGTTGGGTTTTTTTAAACTAAGTCACTAATGAATAGGGAAATTATATCATCAGAGAATCCTTATTAGGTGTTTTGAAATACAGAAGTGCCTAATTCTGAAGTAGGTAATATGACAACAGAGTTTAAAATTTCCTCTTATGTGTTACACTGTTTACTCACAAATTCTAGCTCTGAAATCCACTAAAAGTTTGAGTAAACAGAAATTTAGTGCTTGATATGTTGACTCGGGCAACATAACTCCTGCTGAGAGTTTTGATCCTTTTTGGGCACTGGAACAGGTTGCCCAGGGAGGTTGTGGCTGCTCCCTCCCTGGATGTGTTCAAGGCCAGGTTGGATGAGGCCTTGAGTGACCTGTTCTAGTGGGAGGTGTCCCTGCCTGTGGTGGTGGGGGGTTGTAACTGGATGATCTTTGAGGTCACTTGCAACCTAAACCATTCTATGATTGCAAAATCCTCTGATGCCTCATTTGTCACTGGAGGTTACAGCATTCTATAACAGTTGTGCTTTTTGCTCTTGTTTTGTTTTTCAATTTTTTTCTAAGACAAGGTATTGTGCCACCTGGTTTGACAGCAGATGACTTGTGGAGAGCAAAATACATCTATGATTCAGCCTTCCACCCCGACACTGGTGAAAAGATGGTCTTGATTGGCCGAATGTCAGCTCAGGTACCCATGAACATGACTATCACAGGCTGTATGATGACCTTTTATAGGTGAGTGATAGCAATATAGCACATTAAAACATTTGCTTATAAATTAGATAAGTGAAAATCAGTGTCATTGTCAAAAGAACGTTTTAGAAGATTTGTAATATGTATTTTTAAATTTAAATTTTGCTTCCCATTCTCTTCTCCCCCTGCATTGCCTCAAACCACATTTCTGGAGGTATTTAAGGCCAGGCTGGATGAGGCTCTGTCCAGCCTGATCTAGGGTAGGGTATGCCTGCCCATGGCAGGGGGGTTGAAACTTGATGATCCTTGTGGTCCCTTCCAACCCTGACTGATTCTATGATTTCTTAGTAGACTTCATGTCTAGAAATATCTTTATGCCACAATGATTTGTGAGCAAGAACTGGTGAGAGGTTCAGAGGAAATAAATTACAGCAGCAGTTTGGATGATGAAATTTTACAGACTCTTAAGTCCTACCCCAGAAAGGCACAGTTGTGTTGGATAGTGCATACGTGTGTGTTTTAAAAGGAATTTGAATAACACCCTCAGTACAGCTGCCCATTCACAAGCCATGTTCCTGTTAACTACTTATTCTTCTACGTATGTTCTACAGCAGCTCTACACATTTTCTTTGCCTTATTGATAGTCACTCAGATTCAAAAGTAGGTGATGAATTAGCACCAAAGATATTGGTTTCTTTGGACCCAACCCTCAGTAGTGCAAACAGGGTAGTGTAGAATCCTTAGATGATGCAGTGCAGCCTCTGTCTTGCTGCACATCACTGTGCCCTGATTATTGCTGCCCACTAGAAGTAGATTTGTCCTTATACCTTATGAGGGCTCTTGGATGTGCAGTAAGACAATATGAGTCACAGCTCAATTTTTATAGCAGGCCCAACATCATCTACACACCAGTATCAAGGAGACAGGAAAAGATGAGTCAGGAAAAGACTTGCACATGCACAGTAGGAGAGGAGGAAGAACAACAGCAGTGATGGAAAAAAAATGGACCTAGTTTGTCACTGTTAGTTTAGCATCTCATTCAGATACTGAAAACCAGAGGGAATACAAATACACTTCCAAACCTCCTGAACTTTATCTTCCCCCTTCATTCACACCTTGCTATTTAATTGCAGTGCTTTTAAATTCTGTTCTTAGCAGCAGTACTTCTGTTGTCAAGACAGTATCTCACTAGCTGTGTTGTTTTGTGCCAGTAAACAAGAACCTCTACGTTATTACCGCTCACACTGCTTTTCCTTGGTTTGCCATAATTTTTCTGTGCTGTTAATTCAGCTGTGGCAGTAAGAATAACAATAATAACCATCATTTCTCTTTTCCAGAACGACACCAGCTGTGGTTTTCTGGCAGTGGATTAACCAGTCCTTCAATGCCATAGTGAATTACACAAACAGGAGTGGTGATGCCCCAATTACTGTCAGGTCAGACACTGGACCATATTACTTCTCATGTGTTTATGAGTTGCTCTCTGATGTACTGGAACATGGTTAGACTGTAAAGGTTGAGTGATAGAGGGATTTTTTTTTTTTTTTGCCTGTGGTTGTTATTAATTTGATAGGTACAGATGAGAATTCTGAGGATGATGGCAGCAAGAACTCTGTTTCTGCTGTTAAAGATAAGCTAAACCTCAGCACATTGATCAGAAGCACTCAACACTTTAGAATTTAATAGCAGCCTGAGCTGCATTGCTCAGTCAACCATTTTAAAGTGCCTCAGCTTATAGCTAGTGAAAGAAAAGTCTTTAAAGTACGTCATCTCATTCTTTTATCCCCATCTTATTGAGTTATCACAGAAAAGTCTACTTCTTAACTTGGGGAGGGGCATAGCCACCTGTGTAAAATGTTATTATTTTTGCAAGTGATGTAAGTGTGGTTATTGTCCATGTGCAAACATTTCTGTTTTCATTTTAGCCAGCTGGGAACAGCCTATGTTTCTGCTACCACGGGTGCTGTTGCAACAGCTTTAGGACTTAATGCACTGACAAAGGTATTGCTGATTATTTTTTTTCCCACTCTTAACTAGACTTTGGTGTTCTGTGAGATGCTAATGGCTCATTTCTCCCCCCGTGTATCTACGTCACATTGTGTGCACCTCACATAATGCAGCTGTAATGGCCTTTGGCAGCTCCCTTCTTTACATCCCAACCTTGAGTTTTGCCCCATGTAGATGTTTTTATGTGTATTTCAAGTAGCCTGTCCTCCTTACATTCAGATCAAATAGCCACGTGCTTTGTTAATACAAACGGTAGCTAATCAAGTGCCTGGCTTTCAGCTTCTTCTTTTTACATGTAAAAGTATCAAATAACATTTGAAAATTAGTTGGAGCAGCAATGTGGAGTCATTATCCCATAAGCTGCAGCAGTGTGTTTTTAAGGTGCAGCATCACTTCTGCAAACACAGATGCCTGCTCTAGATGGGCTCAAGCTTGCAAGGAGGTGCAAAAAACTCCAATTCTTTAAAGTGCAGAGCACGAGATTTAAAAATTCCTTTACAAAAGGCCCCAGCAGTGAGTTCTCACTGCATTTTAATTTAAAGGAAATAGGTCTGATCTATCACTAGCCCATGAAGCATTTTGCTGTTACCTTTGGGAGGGGAAATTATGATGTAACTATTTTTATTTTGTTTTTATGTTTTCCTCTCTGTATGTTTTACAGCACGTTTCACCTCTTATAGGACGGTTTGTTCCTTTTGCTGCTGTTGCTGCTGCTAATTGCATTAATATTCCACTAATGAGACAAAGGTAGGAAAAAGAGTAAAGATCACTCATTTTGTGAAGGATGCTACTGAGTTTTTTAGATCAGCAAGCTTCTAAATAAAGCACATAATGTATCTTAACTTGTTTCAGAGGCTTGCAGAAACCCCATCCATGATTTGGCTTTGATTGGACAGGTATAAAATAGAACATTCCCCTTCTCTTCAGAAACTACCCATAGAATTCTTCATTCTTAGATCTCAGAAACCAAGCACTGGTCCTTCAAAACTTCATCACTTCATACACACACAAAACATAGTGAATAAATGCATGTCAGTCACTGCTTTATTTTTACTCCTTATTTAACAGGGAACTCAAGTTTGGAATCCCAGTCACGGATGAGAATGGAAACAGATTGGGTGAATCAACAAAAGCAGCTGAGCAGGCAATCACCCAGGTGGTTATATCAAGGATTCTTATGGCTTCTCCTGGCATGGGTAAGAATAATTGCAGTCATGTGCAGCTCCTGGTTATCAGCTTCTCAGGGGCCAAATTATCTTGCAGTTGTGCAAGCAGTGTTTACATTACTGTTAAGTTCCTCAGAGAAATGTTTATTTCTTACTGTGAAAACATCCACAGTGTGGTATGCTGAAGTGCAGCTGAAAAGCTCTGAGGATGCTTTTGCAGGAAAGCTACAGATGCAAAGGAATAGTATCAAATTCTGCTTGAGTGAAATTGTTTTAGTGAATAGTTGCTGCTTTTGCCACTGCCAAGTTACTGAGCTCAGCTCCCAGCTTTAGTTATGTGTGAAATTAGAAGCTTTATTAATTGGAAGAAATTGCCTCTCTAAATAGCAATCCAGTAGTTCAAACTGGCAATGCAAAATGTGAGCTCAGTTACTGACAAAAGGCTGTCAAAATGAAACAGAATTATTTTTTCTCCAAGGGTTTGCTTTTTTGTTTAAAATGTCTTTTCTCTCTTACTTGCAGCAATTCCTCCCTTCATAATGAATACATTGGAAAAAAGAGCCTTTTTAAAGGTCAGTCTCAGATAATCTGTGTGTCTGTCTCTCAGGTCCTAAATTAATATTCTCATTGATTTAGAATATTCTCTGAGTTTTCATATTTGCCTCCCTGACACTCTGAGTCTCCAGCCCCTCCCTTGGAAAAGTGGTTTGGTTGGTGACTACTGAGAGGACAAGCGTGGAAAGCTTCCTATTTTTCTTGGTCTAAGATAAAGCTTGCTAAAAATATTCAAATTCTATTTTGTATAATTTCTACGCTTCCTTTTTCATGTGCAGGGGTACATTACCCACTTACATGTGCAATTTGAAACCACTTTTTGATATGAATGAGGCATTGGGAAGAGGTCTCAAGTGTCATCCAATTTTAGAAACTTTTTTTCTTGGTGTTTATAAATACCTGAGGGCTGGTCAGGAGGCAGGGGACAGGCTTTTCTCACTTACTCCCTGTGATATGACAAGGAGCAATAGGTGTTAAGTTGAAGCACAAGAGCTTCCACCTCAACACAAGGGAGAACTTCTTTACTGTATCACTCACAGAGCACTGGAACAGGCTTCTGAGAGAGGTTGTGGAGTCTCCTTCTCTGGAGACTTTCAAGGCCTGTCTGAATGTGTTCCTCTGTGATCTGTGCTAGATTGTATGGTCCTGCTCTGGCAGGGGGGTTGGACTGGATGAGCTCTTTGGGCCCCTTCCAACCCCTAACATCCTGTGATCCTGAAGTGCTTTGCTTCCCTTCCTCCTTGTTAACAGTCAGCACTATTGCTCAGGAAGTAAAGCCAGGAACATGACATTTGAGTTCTAGAGTGAAAGTCGGAGTGTGCTGCTTCTACCTCCTGAAAGAAGTGAGACTACAGTGCATCTGAATACAGTCTGCAGTGTAAAGAGCCCTGTACCTATCTGGCCAAGTCTTAGTGGTGTGGTCTTCTGACCTATATGCTGTTTGCAGAGTAACTTCAGGCAGCTTGTGATGCTGTTGCATTCTTGAGAATGCTACCCATGCTCTCCACTCAGCTGGTGAAGACTTGACATTTGGGAAGAAGTTGCAGCAATGTTCAGGATTTGGAGACATGTATCTGTTGGTTTTGTGTGGTGTGATCAATGTAAAGGTGTTGTGAATTTTTCAGATCAGCAAAAATGAGTGATTTCTTCCGTGGCTGCTCAGTGGTCTTTGGTACCATCATGACCGTTTATGCTCACCTGTTCCTCCCCCGCAGCCTCAGAGACTGTGAGTTCAGGTGAAACACTGCTCTACCACTAGGCAGTGGTAACACTTGGTAGAGATTAGTATTAAAACCATCAAGGAATGAGCTACATTTTTAACAAGCAGCTTCTGCATGTCCTTTGGAGGTTTCAGAAGCACCATCCCATCTGCAGTACTCCAACACCATCCACACAACGCTTTACTAACTCCTTAGCCTCAGCCTTTGCTTTGCACACCATCACTCTTGAAAATAACTCTTGTATGCTTGCCAAAGCCTATTAAGCAACACACAAGGCCAGGACGTAGGCAAAGGGTTGTGAAATAATGAAGAAAACAGAATAATGTTCAGCACTGAGACAGAGGAATAAATGCTTCTGAAATGCTGCTCTCAGTGACAGCAGGCTGGCATCCCCTGACGTTTGAAACGAGATGTTTTGCACCAGGACATTTTGAGGGTAACTTGAGTTTGAATTAGCAAAATCCCCAGAAGTTATTGCTGGAAAATGGCAAGAATGTTTTTGTATCACAGAGATATACTTCCTGCTTCAAAAATAATTTATTCCTTGACTTGAAAAAAAAAACAAAAACTTTTTTTATCTGTGTTTTTCCTGTAAATTTCAGCAGTAGCTTTGTCTGCCTTTTAGGCGATTATGCAGCCTGCTAGTTCTTGATTAGTTGCTTTGTCTGCTGCAGCAGTAGGATCCATAAACAACCTTGCTCTGAGGCACGGTGTTTAGGTATTTATGGTAGCTGTAGGTAACCTTTCTGCAAAGGAAAGAAATGGGAGTATTCCACAGAAAAACTTGTGAAAATTCCAGTAAACAGTTCAGCTTTCATTTATATACTTACAGCTTCCAACTACTGGTTCTCTTCTGTTCTGCATACTCTATTAACAGTCGATTCCAGAAACTTCCTTGTATGTCTTCAAAACAAACTCCTCTCTTAGTCTGCAGCTGAAATATGTATTCAAAACCGTTACAAAACTAGAACAGAGAGACTTTGGGTTTTTTTAAGCATCTTTTTTGAATGTCTTCTGCCTTAGAGACCTCCATGCATTCCTCCTTTAACTGTCATTTCATTTATTGTTACTTTTAAAAACAGGCGTAGCTAGCCTGGGAAAGTTGACAGATTTCAACATCCAACAATGAAAAGAAGCAGTTAGGGAAAAAAAAAAAAAAAAAGCTGATTCTCCTTATGGCTTTTGTTTGCTTAATTGCCATTTCTCCATTTCCTCTGTTTGCACTAACCACTAAAGATGCCATAAAGGCATCTGGAAATTAAATCCTAATTCATCGGGAACTGCCTCCTTCCGGAGTTAAATGATAGTTCTCTAATACAGTAAATTCTTTTGCTGTCTTGTACTTCCTTTTATCCCCTTGTGGGGACGTACAGCCCACATTTGAGAGTTGCTTTATTGCTTTACACTGTGCCTTAGGCAGCACTGGTATTGACCTCCCAGTGTTAAAGAGTTTTACTTCACCAACTTTCTTGGCTAGTACAGAACAGTAACCTTCTGGAAAAATAAAGGCTGTAACTCTCATCACACACCTTGGCAGGAAATGTGCCACCTCATGAAATAGATGTTGTTTATATTGTTCGTACTAGCAGGCAGTTCTCTCTCTCTCTCTCTCCAAGATTAGTGACCCACTCTGATAAAAGGCATGAAACTATAGATTACTTTTATGACACTCTCCAGAAGTCCTTTCAGTTATAAAATCACATTTGGAGCTTTTTTGTGATAAATCTCAGGTCTCCAGCTCGCACTGCAAGGTGCAGCATCCCTCTCCCTTAATTCTCCTCAGAGGTTGAAATCATCTGCAGCACAGAGTTTGACTTGGGTTCCCAAGTACCTGTGCCAGTTTCACATCCCTTCCATTGCCAGTCACACCATCTCTTGTCTCTCCCCATATATCAAATGGAAAGCATTTGGAGTGAATTTATCTCAGCTGAGGGTCAACTGAAGGTGTGTTCAGTGGAATGCCAGAACAGCAGAACCTGCTGTGTTCACTCTTTACCTTTCTTACTGTTGCTGTCTTTTTCTATTTGTCACAGGTTGTTGCTGAATTGCAGAGTTCTTCCTGCAGTCATTTCTGGATTAGAGATCGACTCCAGGGAGAAATTTTTAAATATATATATACATATATATATATATATAAAAGCAATCTTCAGCATCATTTCTTCTCCCTCAGGCTCTAGAGAAAGTTCTATCCACACAGTCTTGTTTTGTGTACCTCTTATGCTGCTCTAGACTTTCTTAGCACCAAAATTTGTCCTACCAAGCTTTCTAAATGTCTGTTTTCTATTCCCACTCTCTAATAATGCCCATCTTTCATTCACCAGTTTCCCCTCTTAAATTCTACATCCTGACAAATACTTCTTGCAGAAAAAAATAAAGAACATCATCTTTGTTGAAAATGTCACTCACTGTAACGTGTGATTTTTAACTTATGAGCTGTTTTGTTTTAAAATCAACTTCCTGGCATCCTAGTATTTTTGTATGTCCTGCTTACTGGGGCCACTGATTTTATTTTGGTTACAGCAGGCCATTGCAGCAGTGTTGTTGAATAGATCTGGTTTTATTTCAGTAGGAATTAATTTCAGCTGAAATTCTAACATGGGGCAGAATGGATTCCTAAATCATTTGCAGGCCTACCAGAAAATGCTCACATTTCTTGGCATGTGTTCAAATTCTGCAAAAGCTACAGTATGGAAGAGTATGCTAAAAACATACCCATGGATTCTGTGTGGCTTTTTCAGCTTTGTTTCTCCCATTCTTCTACCCTTTTTTCCTTTAATAAAAGGTGAATTCTTGCAGAACTGCAGTGTACCAGACTGTGCTACAGGGTCAAGCTCCTACACAACAAAACAAATCATGAGACAGAAGAAAGGGCTAAGACAGACATATCTTTCTTCTTGACATCTATATTACTTAATGGTTGGTGGCTGCAGTTGCTCAGAAAGTAAATCTCTAGTTGCAAGTTAATACCATTGAGTGCCACTGGAGAACAGCTATCCCCAGACCTAAGTCTTCTTAGGGGTGCCAGGGCAAAATTCGCTGTGTCCTTAGATGTGGCAGCAGCTTGCACCTGCAGCACTGCTCCAGACTTTAGCTGTGTTGCTAGCTCATGGGCTTTTTGCAACTCAAAGGAAACACCCCATGTACTCAGGAACAGGTTGTAAGTAAAACAGTTAAATCACCCATTGTAGTTTCTGAAGGAGACTTACTCAGGGTGACACTGGGCACTGATCTCATCTGGAATTTTCTTACTAGTTTTTAAAAGAACTGAGCTCTCAAAGTGGAGCTCAGCTTTAAGGCATGCTGGCATTTGTTTTGCCTTCATGTCCCAGAGTCTTCTAGCTGCATTCATCTCTTACAATGCAAGAATTTCAGGAAGGTGGAAAGGGAGGGAAGAAAAGACACCATACTCATTGTGTGGTTTGTTTTTAACAGAGATTCCCTTGGCTGAGTGCTCCCATTCAAGTTGGATTAGTTGGATTCTGGTAAGTAATGTCTTTGGGTTGTGTGTGCTTTTAAGAGATAGTTTTAGGATTTGGTTTGGGGTTGGTTTTATTTTGAGGAAGCAGCAATGTTTGAACATTTCATTTAAAGAAAAAAAATTGAAAGAGTAAATGAGGCTGGAGCAATTTCTTCACTTCCATATCTGTAACTGGTAATACTGTAAAAAAATGTTGTTAGTAATGAAGAAGCTGCCAAAAAAAAAAGAGGGAAAGACAGTAACAAAAAAAAAAAAAAAATCAGTGGGATCTTGTTTAGAAAAGATGCTTTGGTTGCTGCTTCCATAAATAATAATCAGACTCTAATCCTGTAGGCCGATCAATTTTTGACACATTTGGTTAATATTTATTTGCTATTGTCTAGCAGTTTATGTTGTCATGCACAGCAATGCAGAGCACTGAAAGGATGTCAGATGATAATTTTTATAGACATCTGTAAGCATGGTATGGATGCATTTTGCACTACATAGTAGGTAAATGATTTTCATAAGGTACAATGCAGTGAGAAATAAAGGTTACATAGTACTTCACAGAACGTTAACTCACTGTACACACACAAAAAAAAAAAAAAAAACAAACCAGTTTTCTGCCTACAAGGCCAAGGGGTCTGAATTCTTATTTAGCATCCTAAATCTTGTAAACCCATTTTTGCCTCCTCTAGTCTGGTGTTTGCCACACCCCTGTGCTGTGCCCTGTTTCCTCAAAAAAGGTATGTATTCCTCTTACACTATTCTTAGTTTAATGTTGCAGTCCCGGGTGCATGTAGGGTACTATAAAAAGACAGAAGCAAGTGGTCAGTGGCTCCTAGAGCATACAGTCTTAATTCCCATACGTGTGGTAAGCATGGGAATATTGAGAAAACCAATAGCTGTGTTACTCATTGGCAATAGAAGTAGCTGAATTGGCCTCATTTGTTTTACAACTCCGAGCAGCTTCAGATGCAGCTATATAATGGTAGTGAAGAAAAGGTTCAGGTGAGGAGATAAGCCACATTAGCTCAAGCTGAGAAGTTTGAGCTAAATAATAAAGCATCACTGAAATGAGTCCCAAAAAGATCAAACAAGATGTTCATGTCATCCAAACAAGATGTTCATGTCAATAAAGGTGGTCAGAGCCCATTTTATTCTCACCTGGAAACTCTCTGCTTGTACAGAACTGCACTTCACTATATTTATGCTCACTTGCAATTTGATTAGCATTTTTTCCAGAGATAATTTTTCATTGGTATACAAATAGCTAAGTACAGAAAATTGTCTTAGACTTTCAGCTATAGTTAATGTTATTTCTAATAAAACTTCGATGGGCTACCTTCAAATAAGGGTAGCTCAATTTGCAGGATTTTAAATTCAACAAAGCTGTCCTTTTCATAGTATCAGTGGTTGTCTAAACTCAACAAGCTACCAGATGTAGCTTAAACTAAGCAAGGTGGAGGTGAATGTTGAGCAAACAGTAGCATTTGACTTTCAGGAAATAATACCCAAGTCTTGTCCAATGCAATTGTTTGAATACAACACAGCAGTCCACCACCATCTGCTTTTCCCTGCCTGGAAGGTGTGGTAAATAAGGAGCAGTAGGCTATTTGGAGATGACTTGACAAAGGAGCCTAACAAGTGTAGTACTTTTAGCCAGACCTCTCCCTTTTCTAGAAAGATTAGACCCTAAACTGTTTTAAGAAAGTGCAGCTGTGTAACTGACCAGGCAGTTGCTTCACTGTGACTGTAATAAAGATAAACATTTTATTCAACTGAATGTGGCATTAAGATAAATAGGCAAATACATATTTAATAAAAATACCTTGTAGGAAGGTAAGTTTCTAGTACCAGCAACAACCTCAAGCAACTAAGTGGATTCCTACTTGTAACAGCAGTAGCAACAGCAATTTCTTGACAGTCTGTAGATTGTCTTACTGTGGTTTAAGCAGAGACTGATTTATGCTGCTCTGTCTGTGTTATCCCTTCTTATGAAGTTTAAAGATCTGAAAACCTTTTCATAAGCCAGGAAGTCTAACCAGGTGCATTATCCATCTTATTTTATGCTCAAGTACTTGTTATACATAACCATTTTACTGTTTCTTTTGCTTAGTTCTATGTCTGTAACACGCTTGGAGTCAGAATTGCAAGCCAAGATCCGAGAGAACAACCCTGAACTAGAACATGTATACTTCAATAAAGGATTGTAATTGAAGGAAGGGAAAATATCATTCAAGGAAGACCTTGTGAACTTATTTTTGAGTTGTGCCCACACAGTTGATGATAAGAACTCACTTTTGACTTGTCCTTCTGTTAAACAACTTTGATCATCTGCCTTATTTTATATTTAAAGACTTTCCTGGTTGTAGTGTTCAAATTAGAAGAGTTCATTTCGTCCACTTTGGTATTGATTAAAAGCTTAACCATACATATCCAAAAAAATGTTTACATAAGCTCTCAAGCAGCTACAATAACAATAAACAAGCACAAAAAGAAAAACAGATGCCATTATATTGGATTTGCCACCTTTTTCCAGTAATAGTGGGGCAGGAATCCCAAGTCATAGTGCAACTGAACGAAGTTGCCACCCTCTACCAGCAGCAGGACGAGGAGCTGAACGTGACAGAAGGTTGTGCAGGAAGGGCCTTTTACCAGGAGGTTGGTTAGGTTGTAGGTTTTCCCTGTTGGCACAGAATCGTTTCTTTAAGGTAGATGTTGGAGGAGCCTGAAGCTTCTGCACAGCGTGGTACTGTTCAGCAATACAAGCTGCTTTCTTCCTCAGGTCTAGTTTTACTAGCACCATGTTGTTCTGCAGTTCTGCCAGTGTTTGGTCCTGATAAAGCAATATATAGAGGTGGTAAGTAGCCTAACCCACTGGTTACTGTGAACAGAACAGGATAAAACACCTTTGCCAAAAATCACTACTGGCATTTAGAATAGCTTCTACTGTCAAGAGTGCAGCAATTCAGTAATAAAATAGGAACAGGCTAGGCAGAGCTGAACCCATCCTGCTGTAAACTGCTGCCATAGCAACTGTGATAGAGAAGTGGATAAGGAGATGAGAACTCAATTCTCCTAAGTGGAAGCTTTCAGTTAACTGAACAGGGACAATCTGGGTCTCCTTTGGCAAGTGAAATACGTAGTTTGACCTGGCCATTGAGAAAATTATCAATACAGCACCTTTAGAAACATGTCTAGAGAAGTAGTAGTTATTTGTAGCTAAGAAATTCTAAGTTATTCTGCTGATTAAGGCAAAGTGCATAGACTGCCCCTGTGCAACCCACAACAAAAACACATTACCTGTCTAGCCAAAATGTCATCACAGGTACAGAGGGCCTCTCGAAGTTTCCCTGCCCCGGTACTGTGGCAGCAAGCCCTCTCTGCAGACTGAAGACACTCCCCAAGTTTCTGGAGTTCTGAACGCAACAATCTGACATTCTACAGGGGAAAGATTTAATACATCAGCTACCTTTGACATTGCTCTGCTAACACAGCCACTTTAGAGTCATTCAGAGACGTAGTACTGAGGGAGGATCTCATCTGAGTGAAGTACACTGGGATCTCAGATACCACAGCTGGGCACATCTCTAATAAGATAAACAGCTATTTGTTTAAACACCTGGGAACAGCAGCTCCAAACGCTGTGTAAACTGCAACCACCTCACCCTGTGAGTGTTCCTTTCTCTGCAGCAGAGATAGTTACCTTCTGTCCATCCTCCAGCTTCCTGTCTACATCCAGAGTAATGGGCTTGGCAGAGGGAGGCGGCTCCAGTAATTTTTGGCATTTGCGCAACTCTAGGAAGACCGAAGAGAAAGCAGTAAGCAACGGTACAGACACATAAGGTTTCATGTTTCCTGAAGTCAGGACTTCTCGAGACAAGCTGCTACAGGCAAGCTGAGGAAAGCTTTGAGTTTGTGCAGACATGCACAAACATTCCAGGCTTCACCCTTTCAGTGACAATCCTAAAGTCCATTTTCATGTGAAAGAGAAGTGAAACCCTGTTCATCCAGCACATCACTCCTGATATCTGCAACTCAGAACAGTGTTTCAGAATGTTGGAATCCAATACATCCTACTGAAAAAAATATCTGCATAACCCTCTACAAAGATTGCTCAGACAGTTCAGAACTGCCTTACCTGCTGTTCTGGTGTTTAACTCCATTTGACATTGCTCCAGCTCAGCTTTAGTATCTGCCAGTTCCTGTTGCAGAGCAGATGAAGTCACTCGCTTCGATCGACGTAAGCCTTGCCCCATCTCCTTTTGCTTAGAATCCAGGCTCTCCAGTTTTTGTTTTGCCTCCTGCAGAGCAGCTTGGAGCTCCTCAATCTTCTCATCACGCTCCTTAGAAAGGAAGTTTGTGCAGATATTCAGCAAAATTTTCTTGATACAGCTTTTCTAAAACTTCCAACATTTTTCTTCAAAGAGACTCCCACACTTCCAAACACTGGACCCAGCCTTTGATGTCCTTTAAGTGAAAACATTGAATCTATTTCCCAAACAACTTTTTTATAGCCTTTAGAGTTAAGGAATTTGAGAGCTGACATCCTCAATGAGATCTGCAACAAGTCTCAGAGGCCACTCAAATGCTGTAGCATGAAAAAATACAGGAAGGTCCATACCCATCATCACAATTAAGTGAGAAGAGAAATTTACAGAATTCAAGAGTGCAAAGCAAACAACTAGTGAAAAAAGGGAGAAGACAATCATGTTGAACAACTAGGAGTCAGAGTGGCTGTGCATTAACCTCCAGGATGAAAAATCAGGATGCCCAGTGTAGACAAAAAGCTTGTGGATCAAACTATCATATCACAAAAAAAAACTCAAAAAACAAACCCTTTCCTTTTAGTTTGCATTAAGTCACATCCCCAGAGACTGAAGAAGAACCCCAAAGTCCTCTCTCAAGCTGCTGTCACTTTCCCAGCATTTTTTCATTGCCCTGAACAAACCTGGATCTCCTCCTGGTAATAGTCAGTCAGTGACTCCTTCAGGTTATTCAGTTTATCCTCGTACAGTTCCTCCAGCAGCTCCCTCTGAGTATCCACATGCTGGCTACGAAAAGCAAGCAGCATGTCAAAATCTTGGCAATTCCTGGTGCTGCAGCTCAGACTGGATAAAGGGGTGTGATCAAAGCAGCTCTACCTGCACCACTGCTCCTTCTCCCGCATGTGCTCCAGCATCTCATTGCAGATCTCGTCACGGAGGCGCATTTCCAGCTGCAGTTTCTCCTGCCGCTCTTGCACCAGCAGTTCTCGGGCAGCATCCACTATGCGCAGCAAGTCCTGCAAGGACACAAACTCCATTGCCCTCACTGCTCAGCAGAATTAAGACCTGGAATAAGCCAGGTGGGATCCTTTATCTATAGACTGGAGTGATCTAGGCTTAAGATTATTTTATTCACATGGAAATAGAAGTTGCCAGGTTTGTTCTTAATTCCAATTCCTCTCCGTCAAGATGACAGCTCCACACCAGAGTTCTTACTGTGCCTAATGCCACAGATGACAGTTTCTCCAGATTAAACATATTTCAGGTTTAGACTAACTGTGGAATGTTTCCCACATGGATTCCAAACTTCCAGGGTCTCTGTCTTCAAGCTGCAGCCCCACATCCCAGACCAAAGCTAACAGGCACATTCTCGCCTCTCCATGCATCTGTAAAAGCAAATTACAAACCCACCTCCTTGGCATACATGGAAACATCTGCTTCATCCTCACTGTCATCTGATTCCACATCTTCATTTGCTGGGGCTGCCTCTGGACCCTGGCTGGTTCGCCTAGTGTGCTCTTTGATGATTGATTGTATGGATGGAAGTCCCAGCTTTGTGGGAGGCACCTGAACAAGCTGAAGATAAGAAGGCCGTTGCTACTAGTCCAGAAAGCCTGGAAGTTGTGTAGTCTTTAAACACAGCACTTCTCTGCAACCTATCAACCCTTTCAGTTCAGCAGAACCTAGAAATACTGCAAAGGTAATAACCCACTGAAGAAGCATAGTGAAGACTTGTAAGCATATCCCTGCCCTGTGTTCAGAAAGGGGTCCATTTCCACAGGAGCAGGTTATACCTTGACCATGCCATGATCCTGGCACATAGAATCAGTCAGAGTTAGAAGGGACCACAAGGATCATCTAGTTCCAACTGCCCTGCCATGCCCAGGGACACGCTACCCTAGATTAGACTGCCCACAGCCTCATCCAGCCTGGCTGCAAACACCTCCAGGAAAGTGGCCCAAACCACCCCACCGGGCAACCCATTCCAGGCTCTCACCACTCTCATGCTGAAGAACTTCCTCCTCACATCCAGTCTGAATCTCCCCACTTCCAGCTTTGCTCCATTCCCCCTAGTCCTGTCACTACCCAATAGCTTGAAACATGGCACTTGCCTGGCTAGCAATGGCTGAGAACTTGGCTACATGCAGAGTTTCATCGTATGTAGATGCACACTGGTTAATGTTGACAATCATGCAGGAGCGCCCACGCCCAGTGAAGAACCCCTGGAACACACGGGTCAGTTTGCTGTCCCGGAAGGGAACCACAGTCTGCTTCAATCTGTGGGGAGAGACAAGAGTGAGCCAACAGGAAAGCAAAACAGGCTCCCCACATGCTCCCTCTGGAGCTCTGGATACCTACTTGGACTGCTGGTTCTGGCGGAGGGCAGCAATGCAGCGGCCCAGAGTGTGGAGGGAGGTGTTAATGTTGTTTGCTTCTTTCATTCGGTCCCCACTTTTCTGGTCTTTGCAGCGCTCTGAGCCCGCGAGGTCACAGAGGGATAACCTGAAGAAAATACAGGCAAAACTCAAATAACCTACTAGATCTGTCCTCTTCCATCCAGGTGTTCAGCCTGCAATCACCTACACTGCTCACCTTCCCTAGTGTCCCCATAAAGGCACTGAAAGATTTTAGGATGCATGGACTATTGCTGGACAGGAAGGCCTACCCTAAGTGTAGGAGTTACACAAGGTCACACCAACGTGAGTTCTGTGTTGTCAAGGTCAAAGATCCTTTCCTTTGCCAGTCCTCAGGACTGCCACAACACATTTCCAGATAGCTATGTCCCAAAAACAGGCATCAGCAGTGCTCAGATCACAGCCTGCTGCAAGGGCAGAGTTACTCACGTGGACTTTCACTGAAAAAGTCTGAGAACTATCTCAGGTTATACATGGACTGAAGAGTTTGTGAGGGTTACTGCACTGTCAAGACATAAGAATAGGTCTGTTCACTCAAAAGTACGTTCAACAAGATTTTTCCCAAGATAATTCCTGCACCTTAGATCCAGAAAAAGGAACAGGGAATCTTAATCCACAGAAAATAGCCCCAAATCCTAGAGCATGAAACTTACTCGCTGATTTTTGGAACCATTTCGCCGCCACCTCTTTGCAAATGCAGAATCCGAATGGAGAAGACACTGTGACTGTAAACAAACGTGCAGGTATTTTAAAAAGGAAGTGCAACCTTTAAAAACCTCTCAGAGCTCTGTTTCTGCCTAAATAACTGTCCTCCCCCATCCACACCTGCGACTGGAGGTCTGGTTCATGTGGGTGCTAGCAAAAGTCTGGTTTTTCCGACCCAGCTTCAGGAGCTTCCAGGCCTCATCAGCATCCTGGACATTAATCCAGTTCAGATCTGGAAAAGCAGGCAAGGCAGTTAATTAAGCTTTCTGTCAGTCTCTTATGTCAGCCTCACCTTTACATTTTATTTTCTTGACATTAGCAAACTTAACTCCCAAAATGTAGCCAGCAGAGATCTCCGAGAGGCCATAGAGGACATCACGCTCCCCAACACATCAGTGCTAAGCCACCCAGCTCACTCAGTCCTCAGGGATCCCCAGCACACTAAAGAAAGCTTTCAGGTAAATCTACCTTTCACATAGGGGTTCCCAGTCTGGTCTTCACAGAGCCGCAGCGTCTGCCTCTTGCGGTTCTGCCCGGTTAGATTTGGTTCTAACAAGTCGTAGATTAACTCATTATAAATCTCAAAGAAGGAGACCCAAATTGAGAACTGCACATCTCCTGTGTTGGCAAGTGAAATACGATCTGAATCATCCCAGCAAGGGCCCAGTTCTGGGGGAAATTAAAAAAAAAAAAAAAAAAAAAAAAAAAAAAAAAAAAAATAAAAAAAAAAAAAAAAAAAAAAAAAAAGACAAAACAAAAATCATGACTGCAACCTTTCACAGGTCCAACCAGAATGACTTACTCTTAGAGAGAGGCATCTTTCTTCAGCAGGAACACTACTCCAGACTCAGCTAATTCTACATATCTCCCCCTCTTGGTATGTACTCTAATGACTGTCCCCAGAAAGACAGCCTAGAGTTTCTGTAAGAATATCTTCCTTTCTGTGCAACTGCTTTTCATATACCTGGAATTGACACCAGAAGTATAGAGTACTTCAAACACAAATTCTTCCCAGCTTATGTGAGGTTTCAGTCCTTGTTACCTCAGTCGTTCCATGCTTTTGGATACCTTATCAGCCTTATCATACCTTATCAGTAGTTCCTAGCTTTAAAAGTGTAGGCACAAGCGTTCAGTGCAACATGGCACTTCAGCACCCTGCTTTCCAGCTATCTCCATCACATAGCACTCAACTGCTCAGTTGCCTTGAAATTAAGTGGTGCTAATTAGCTTCATTTCACAAGGCTTAGTTATTATGCAGTAGATTTTTGTATGTTGGCAAGACATACGTACTAAGTTTTTAGGTCCTAACATCCTTATCTTTCAAAGGGAAAGTTTGTGAGATTCCATCACCTCTCCTCTCTTGCCCACAGCACAGTATCCAAATAGCCATCACCCTTTCTTCCCCCATCCTCCAGCAATGAGAGGTAATAGACAACAGGCTTCCAGACATACCTTCTGTCTGGCTGACATTGGAATGGTTGGTAAGTTGGCTAGATGAAGAGAGGCCAGCAACTCCACTGTCAAAACTGCCACTGGTAGTGGCCCGGAGCTGAGATTCAGCACTGTGGCTTCTCTTCATAGGTGTTAACAACTCTTCCTGTCAGGAAACAAAAACACGAGCATGTCTATAGCTTGACACCATCCTTTCCCTGTTACTACTAAACCTTCAAGAAGCTGCACACTTACCTCCCACAGGCCAGCCCGCAGCATTGTCTGTTTCTTGGTCTCTTCCTGTCGCACCTGCCTGCTGTCCAGCCACATCACCTCACTGGAGAGGGAAGGCTTCAGATCCATGGCTTGGTACAGCTTATCCCCCACACTGCTGAAGATGACTGCTAAGGAGCGAGGCAGAATCCCCCCATCTTTATTGCTCCCTGAAGCAAGAACAGCAGCAAGATAAGGATTCATATGTAAAAGCAGACAACTCCCTCAGCAGGCTGCTACGATCCAGTGCTTTCCTTACCCTGAATGGTGTGAGTCTTCCCTGAATTGGTGATGCCATAGGTGTACACCAGCCAGTTCTGCCCATTCAGTACATCTTTTACCACCTCCTTCATGGTCTCATCAAAGAACAATTTCTGTCCCACTTCTGGTCCAAAGATCTGCAAGCAAGACGCACAAAAAAATTACCTCATGTAGATCCTTCCTATCTTTTGACTGTTAGTAGTTATTTAAGTGCTATTATGTAGTCCTTTCTTCCCTCCACTAGCCCCACATCACAAGCAACAGACCCAACAGTAATTCTAGTCCAAGCCCCTTCTGCAAAAACAAGCAGTTTACTTGCTTTCAGTCTAGAAAGATCTGATATCACTACAGCCTCTAGGGTGTTCAGGGCCTCAGAAACAAAACAGATTTGGCATTTGCTGCTGAAAAAATTGTCAGCATGAGCTTAAAAGGAGAAAAATTCAAGAAACAGCAACAAAACCAAACTTAAGTAGAGAGGATTGCATGGGACCACATAGCTCAGGCAGTGCACTGGAATCAGTGTGGATCAGTTAGCAAAGTTTTCAGGCTCTGAGGTTGGTTTTAAGCTCAAAAAATTGCCAGATGGATCATTTGTCACAGTTACCTACCTGAGTGAAAGAGAATCTGTGTGCTGCTTGTCCCACTCCACGTTCTGTGTTCCTCATGGTAAAGGAGTCCTTCGGGGCTTTCAGAAGAAGGGTCTCTGAATTCTCAATGCAGACACAGCCCTAAAGAACACATAAAACCCATCACTACAACAGCTTACAAGAAGCCATGGCACAGACAGCAAAGGCTAATAGCATCTCCTGCAGACATATAGGCAACCAGCTCAGACTGCTTCATTATCTCACCTGGTCTTCCCCTTTTTCCACCTCTGTAGATTTCAGAGGTCGGACTCTCAGATATACCTTTAATTTCCCATTATTGTGTTCAGCTACAGCCTGAAAAAAAAAATTAACAGACCTTAAGTATTGCAGCCAAAGGGGCAGCACACAACCATCCATCAGAGCCCTATCAGGAACCACAGCACATAACACATACATTGGTACCCTGACTAGTGCTTAGTAACTAATAGATGCTTCCCTGATCCCAAACTCCACAACTATGCCAGAAACTTTCTGAGGCACTTCCAATCACACCAGCATTGCTTTATCTACTGATTCAGACCAGCCACCTGAAGAACTGAGGCCAAAATCAGCCCCTAGACCAAGCACCCCATTAAAAGGCATCATGTTAAGAGGCAGTTAGTAACTGTGCCACTCCACCACGTACTGCTCCCTCCAATGCAACATTTTGCTTTAGCCTTTTCTGAAAGGTTTGCCTTGACCCCTGTACCACACTGTAGTATCACTAAGGCAGCCTTTTAAGTGGCATAGCAGCCACTACTTTGTTTGTGACAGAACTCCAACCTCACCTGTTGAGAGCACTCTGTATCTGAGGAGATGGCAGAGAACTCTGACAGCAGGTCCTTGCACACGTTGTCCCCAAACCCTGTTGCTGTGGATTCAAGAACAGGGGAGGCTACAGCATCATCATCAGAGAATAGCCCTGGGGAAGTAACTGCTTGCTCCATGGTGCCTCACACAGCTTCTAGAAAGGAAAGAAGGGGAATAATGAGGGCAGCTCGGTGTTACAGCAGCCTTCTGCGAGTCTAAGCTTTGCTCTCCATGCAGTCTACCACCATTGTCACATGCATCCGTTCCCACAATGCCACACCATCGCCCTCAGACATAACACAAACTGACACAAAGGGTGCTTCTGCAAATTCACACACGCACCACACAACCACAGGACCCCCGGCACACCGCGCAGACACACGGAACACCTAGAGAGGCTCAAACGCACCGCCTAGACACGCACACAGAGCTCCCCACATGCCACCCCCAACACACAGAGCCCACCACACGCAGCCTGCTCGCACAGCCCGACACAGAGGGCTGCTCCGCACGCAGCTGAAGGCACGGTTGCGCCGGACGCCCCGAGCGGAGCGGAGCCTGCTCCGCCGCTCACCCGGCCCGGCCCGGCCGCGGCGCCCTCCCTCGCTCGCTCGCTCGCTCGCTCGCTCCCTCGCTCCGCGCACCACTCACCCCCGCGCGCTGCTTGCTGCTGCGGTTTCAAACCTCGCCGTCCGCCCGGTCCGCCAATGGGAGCCCGCGCCCGCACGGCCGCCAATCAGCGACCGCCGTGGGGCGGCGAGGGGCGGAGCCCGTGCGCCTGCTCGCCCGCGTGCCCGGGGACGGCCGGCGGCGCGCGCCTCCCGGCGGGCTTTGCGCGAGATCCCAGCCTGCCTCCCCGGGGCCGGGCGGGGAAGATGGCGGCGGGGACGGGCAGTG
>VWZI01023714.1:368606-408604 GCA_013396835.1 Psilopogon haemacephalus | reverse complement strand
GGGGGCGTGGTTAGCCGGAGCCCGGCTTCGAGGCTTGCGGTTCCCGGCAGAGATGAGGGTAAGGGTGGGTCCTTGCACGCCTTCCCCTGTTCCGGCAGAGCACAAGCTGCTGAGCGCCGGCCCCACGGAGCCGTGGTCCATCCGCGAGAAGCTCTGCCTGGCCTCGTCCGTCATGCGCAGCGGGGACCAAAACTGGTGAGGGGCGGAGCGGGGCGGGGGTCGCGGCCGCGGCCCAGCTCTGGGGGTGCACAGGCACTGGGCTCCTGGGCAAAGAGAGGGCTGGGTGGGGGGGCTATACCCTAGCCGCCTGTTCGCCGGGCCGGTTCGCTGTGCAACAGCTAGTGAGAAACGCTTCTGCTTTCTGCGTACACTGTCGAAAGCGAAGTTGGGCTGTTAAAGATGGAAATATTAGACGTGAAAAATCATTTCACTTCTTTCGTAACTACTGTGTGAAGAGAAGAAGCAAGCGTGTTAGCCGTAGAACCATAGAATCGTTCTGCTGGGAAAGAGCATCATCACCTCCAGCGGTTAGCCAAATACTGCTGAATCCACCACTAAACCATGACCAGAATCAGAAGAAAGAGTAATGTTATTCCAGCTTAAATCAGAAGACTTAAGTTGTGATCAAGGTGGATGTTTGACAACAGACTCCTGTGCATGGCTTCTACACTTACAGCTGTGTTTTGATGCCTTTTTCCCCTCACCAAAGTAAAACCGTGGGAACGTAGTAGTGTCACTAGAAGCTAGAAACTTATTTTTCAGCGCAAGGGAGGGAAGATGTTGATTTGGAGTAGGCAAATATTTTTAAGTCTGATAAGTGTACTTAAGGAGTTCCCAAACATCATAGCTGCTTGTCAGATTCATTGTGTTAATGGGTGCTATTCAGTGATGAACCTCAAGACAGGTCAGCTTGTTTTCTCTGCATGTTGGTTAGGAAACAAAGTAAGCTGACTATGACTCTCCATTTCTTTCCTGTAGGGTCTCAGTCAGCAGAGCTATCAAACCTTTTGCAGAGCCAGGACGGCCACCTGACTGGTTTTCCCAGAAGGTAAGATACTGGTTCTGCATGGCATGTGTAAGCTGCCAAAGACAATGTATTTCTTGGGAGCTTTTTTTTTCAAAAAGAAAAATTATTTTTTTAAATCAAATCTTTTTTTTTTCTGTTTCTGAAATTAAATTTGAGGTTACAGTACTGTCAGGTAATTAAAATGCAAGGATGATCAGAGATCTGAAAGAGCTTTTGTGTAAGGGATGGCTAAGTAAGGTAAAACTCTTCAACAAAAAATGAGTAAAGGAAGATACAGCAGATGTCTGCAGAAGTGGCATGAAGTTGAGGATGAAGAAGGATTAATTGTTAGAGCTTTGTCCAGTTTGAGATTTAGAAGCTATTAAGTTAAACTAACAGGAGGCAGGCTCAAAGCAAACCTTTTTTCTTTTGCACCAGACACATAATTAAGCAGTGGAATTCCTTGCCCCAGGAATTTGAGGGTACCCACATATTTTGGTGCATCCTGCTGTCTGGACAAGCACCTGGGAGTTTGTGTTGTGTAACGGACAGAGAAATTAAGAAAATCAAGGAAGGAGATGCTGGGGGTTTTACTTTGCTTGCTGTTTTTGTTAGGCTGTGAAACTGGCCTTGATGTTGTTTTGTCTTCTCCATTGAAATATTTTTTATTGATTTTTCACAGGCAGAATCATTACAGCTACGGTTTCCCTAATCATGCTTACTTGCTTTGATTCCAAAGTTGGGAATGTCTGTTCTTTAGCTTTGTTTTGGAGAACAGCCTGGGCAGTGCTAGAGTAAAAGAGTGAATATTCTCAATCAATTTGCACTACACTAAATTATAGGCAGGGGGAAGTTTCTAGAGAAGACTGACAGATCAGTTCATGAAGTGTTAGACCTCTGAAGAAGTATCAGTCAGTGCCCTGTTGGCTTTATTGGTAGGTACGTGGTGAAGCTGACTATTTGGTGTCCTCTGACTTTTCTTCGTTTCTTCTTAGCACTGTGCATCTCAGTATTCAGAGCTCTTGGAGACTACAGAGACCCCTAAGTGAGTACAAAGTCTGACACATGTCTGTAGCAGTTTGGGGTGGATTTGTGAGGTGCATTTGGGGTGCATTAGCAAGCAAAGGACTTGATAATGCACATCTGGCAAAGGGCAGAGAGGAATAAGGAAACTCAGTTGTGTTAACTGGCATGGGTGGACAGTGGGATTAGGTTATGGCAGTTGGGGAATTTGGCAAGCCCAGAGTATTTCTTAGAACATGCTCCCCATATCTCTTTGTTTTGTCTCTTTAGGGAATTTTTTTTCCCCAAAAAAAGACTGCCCTTGTTAGTGTCTTCCTCATGTTTCTGCTGTTGTTACAATACCTGACAAGGAAATTTGTGCCTCTTTGCCACAGCTCAATTTATAAGAGTTGCAGTGTGTATTTGGGGATTTAATGCAGGAGAAAGAAATATGTATTTGACTGGAATACAGCACTGTTTATTAGTCTTGTTAATCAGAAGCTTTACACATAAAATTATCATTCAGAATGGGATTAGAAAAGGCAGCAAAAGTGAGAAGAAGAAACATTTTGCATTTGTCTCTTGTTTTGCAGTAATTTCTTGAGAGTTTTCTTATCAGTGCTATTAGTATAGCTTTGTGGTCTCAGATGTTTATCGCTCCTAAATCCAGGCATTTTGTTCTGAGTCTTCCCATCAAATTAAATTAAAAGCAGGATGTTTAAGTATCTTACTTGTTTGCAATAGTGCCAAATGATCTTCAGCACTAGAGTTACAAAGGACTTAGTAGAGCTACTGAGTTAAAAACAGGCACTTCATTGTGGGTAGTAAGAGTCTTCTCTGCAATAGAATGATGGAGAATTTCCAGGTTGCGAATTTGCGCAGGCTTGCATCTCTGATTTGTTCCTGAAGTCTTTAGCACTGGACACATTTAAGAATTAGATAAACTTCTCCGAAGAAATTGTTTGAACATGGTCATGATGTCCAATACAGTTTGAGAGAAGTTGGAAGAGGTTGATTTTTTTTCTTGGGGGATCATGTGTCAGGAGTAACAGACAACAGCCATTTCCAAAAGGAGAACTCAGATTCTCGGTTTTGTGTGAACTGCTATGTTTTATTCAATAGGAGAAAACGTGGTGAGAAGGGAGAAGTTGTGGAAACTGTGGAAGATGTTATTGTGCGGAAACTGACTGCAGAACGAGTGGAGGAGTTGAAGAAAATGATTAAAGAAACACAGGAGAAATATAGGTGCGTGGCAGAGGCAGTGAGTTGTGGTGCACCTGAAAGTGCTGCCTTGAAAAAGTAGCCTAAGTGGGATAGTGCTTGGGGTGAAAATGCTGCTTGAGACTTAGCACCCCATGATAATTAAGAAGATTTTCTGATTACAGGCAGCTCAAGAAGGATGCAGAGCTGATCCAGGCTGGGCACATGGATAACAGGCTGGAGGAGCTGTGCAATGAGATTATGATGTAGGTTATTTAATTATTTCTGTTACGCTTTTTTTTCCTGAGGTTGTGGTTACCTTACATTGTGTGTTTGTCAGACACCTCTTGACCTGAGTATGTTAGATTAGGAGAAACGAGTCAGCTGAGCAGATGCTTTGAGCTCTGAGGGTGGACTTTGTTTACACTGGAGGCATCAGTTTGTGCAGAACATCTTTTGGAGTTTCTCAGTCTAGAGCTTGCTGGTGGTTTGCACCATCCTGCTTACCTCCTCCACTTTGATAATCAGCAGGAAGTGAAATTCCCTGCTGAGCATGTTGTTCTCTGACTGGCCTCTGACTCTGCTTCCTTCAGAGGATTTGTCCACAGCCAGGTCATTGTGGGGATAATGGGGTGGTCAGCAAGCAGACTGGGGAGAAGTAACAAATTGGAACATTGTGTGACAGCAGGTTTTGGTTCTGTATGCAGAAAGAAAAAAATGGAGGAAGAGGAGGCAGAAGTCAAGAGGAAAGCTACTGATGCTGCTTATCAGGGTAAGCTGGAAATGAGCTTCCTTATACCTTGTCAGGGTAAAGAAATGTATGTTCATAAGAATGCTTGGGAATTTAAGTCTTGTTAAGATCTCTTGAGGGGGAATTGTATGACCCTAGGAGCTGGAAGGAAAGGCTGTATTCTCTTTCCAGCACTGCATTTGTAACAGGGCAAAGTGCAGAAGGGAACAAATACTGTAGAAAAAGTTCCAAGAGGAAGCAGAATTAGGAAAGAGCTCCCAGAATGTCAAGTTTTTCATCCTGTTATAATTTCCTCTAGTTTTACTATTGTCTGAAGATGAAGAGGGATTTATTCTGAGTGCTTGGTTATTTATAATTTTGGGGGCAATTCATCAAACTAAATTCCCAGTGGTGGGAGGTGGTGAATTCCCAGTGCTCCAGAAATCTGCAATTAAACTGCATTAGCCGGTGCAAGTCTTGTTTTTGAACTGAGCCTGGTGTAGTGCAAGTCTTAGGACTCTTTAGGATAAGGTCAGAGGTAACTCTCAGTGACTGTCCAAAGATGGAGTCATGGAATCTTGCTTTTTTACCTCTTCCAGCTCGTCAGGCTATTAAGAACCCACCACGGCGATTAACGGGTGTGATGGTTCGCTCCCCTGCAGGCTCAACCTCCCCAGGGGGGGACTATGCCCTGGGAGATCTTTCTCAGCCCACTGTGGACGATGCTAGTCCTGGGGTAAGGATCTTTCCCGTGGTAAGAGGGAAAGACAAGCCTGGGACTTGGGGCTCTGCATCCACCATGGAACAGAAGCCTGGAGAGAACCCCCTGCTTTGTTTGCAGACTTTTTGCTGTGGTAGTGCTGTAGTGTGGTTGATGTACAGTGCTGCTCAAGCTACATGTCCTCTTCTGTGTCTGTGTTGATCAGGTGCTTGGATCAAAGGCTGTGTAGAGGCATCAGTGGGTTGGCCAGGCAGTCTTCCATGTGTGCCTGCAAACACCATTATAGGGCAGGGAAAGGGTGAAAGCCTATGCCTGGAGTAGGTGTAGTGAGTGACTGGAGTAGGTGTCTGTGTGCTGGACCAGTGCTCTTGGGGGAAGGAGCAAGTGGGACTAGTCCGTGTGGTGGAGTGTGGCTTTGAACAGTGTGGTTTTTCTCTTTCTCAGGTCACTCCAGGGACTATGCCCAGCACCCCAGTTGCCTCCTTCATTGGAATCCCTGACACCCCTCCAGGCTCTGCTCCCCTGGATGCCCCCATGACCCCAGTCACTGATGATTCACCCCAGAAAAAGATGCTAGGACAAAAAGCAACTCCGCCTCCTTCCCCTCTGCTCTCAGAGCTGCTGAAGAAGGGCAGTCTCCTGCCCACAAGCCCCAGGCTGGTATGGAGCTCTCTGCTCATATATGCAAGCACACAAACTATTTGCTCCAGACTCTCCCACTGACAAAGGGGGAGCTGCAAAGGCTTTTGTGCGAGTCCCAACAGAAGTTATATCTGAGAGATCTAATTCCCCCTGTAAGCCACAGAGGTGGGGCCTTTTCCCAGCAGTACTGTGGGTGCAGGACTGCAGGGATCATTTGGCTGTCTCCCCTTAGTCATAAGGAGTTGGAGTTGCAGGTTTTGCTAGAGAAGATCATTCTCCCCAGGGGAGAGAGCATGTTAGTCATTGCCATTACAGTCAGCCTCCATGGAGGTGCTCTTGATGATTTCTGCTTTAGGTTCACAGTTCTTCTTTACATCTTGGCTGGAAGTTGAATTTCAATGTTAGTAGTGTGCCTTAGCTTGCGAGTAAGGAGTCCTGTGCTGAAGTTTATGACCGATACTGAAGTGCTTCCATTTTTTTCTTCTTTGCTCTTAATTGTAGACAGGTTATTAAAATCACTCTGGTGACAACCTACTTTTGGTGTTAGTGACTGGAAGTCTTCAGGGGGGAAACCATTGCTGGACACAGATGAGGGCCCAGTCTGAAAATAGCAGCCATCAGCCTGCCTGTGGCATAGATCCCCTGTGTTAGTGCTTGTGTGATGGAATAGGAGTATTGTTGTTGACTTGCTTATTTTTGTAAGTCTTCTCTACCTGTTAGAGTAAATGTTCCATGGGTTCTGTGTTTGTAGGGTGTAGTGTAACACAGGGTGGAGCAAAGAAATCTAATGGCTGTGAAAGTCTGGGCTTTCTTTGTATGGGCAGGACTGGTTTACATCTGCTTCAAGGTCCATCATTACTGCATGAGCTTGATAGAGTTACTTTCCATCTTGGTGCTTCAGTCTCCCTCAGCTCAAAATAAGGCACAATTCTGTGCTGCTTCTAGGGGCAGAGAGACTGCTCTCTGTAAAAGATGGGAAGATCCTTGAACAGAGGAACTCAGGTAGAGTGTGTGATGTATTTGGCCCCACTTCCAAGAAAGGTGGCACTGCAGCTGTACTGTAACCAAAGAATAACAACTGTCATGTTGTGCACTTGCATGAGGGGCCTCAGGCAGGGACTGGACTGGACTGAACAAAAAGTGCAGAAGAAATGCTGAAAAAGCACATGGACACAATCATGGAGGAGAATCAGAGAATCACTGATGTGCTGTTACCTCCAGGAACTTCAGTTGTGTCCTCCTCCTTTGGCAGGTCGGTGAAAGTGAAATGGCAGTGGCTTCTGGTCACATGAACAGTGCAGGAGTCCTGCTGGAGGTAGGAAGTGTCCTTCCAGTGCTGCACGGTGGGGAAATGCAGTCTGCGTCTGGTGCTGTCCCTGCGTCTCCTGCTGCTTCAGGTAACTCAGGACTCTTCCTTTGCAATTCTCCCTTCTGAGTATCTTCAGACTCTTTTGTGAATTGTCTTTAGAGTGAGATGAAGGACATGTAGCCTGGCTAGTCTGGGGGCTTCTTTATGACTTGTATTCCTCTTGTCCTAGTGGATAGGGAGCTGTGTGAAAAGTGGTCTAGTATCTGATTCCCGATGTGTCAAACTGCAGCTCCCTGTGAATCTGGAGAGCTCTTGTGTCTTCCCTCTGCTTTAGCTTAGGGGCCTGTTGAGGATTAGATGACAGTGCACTCTCAGCTCCAGAGTAACTTCTGCAGAGTGAGGGGCGAGAATGTGAGAGTCTGCACTGAGCCTTTACAGAACAGCCCACCTAAGGTGAGGGTCTTAGCTCATGCTAACCAGTGGTTCAGCCACATTGTATGCAGCTGAAGATTTGTGCTGTTCATACAATTCCCATATGAATAAGCTTACTTTCCTTATCTGTGTCTGTTCTGTAAGACTTGTTCAGTTGGTCCAGACAGTTCAGTGAATTCAAACTGGAAGTTAGAGCTGAGTGGCCGCCTTAGATGTAATAAAATTCTCTAGGAAAGATCTGCAAAGAGATCCTTTCTGCTCACTTCCAGCTCCTGTGACGACTGTTTGTCTTGGCTTACCTTATGTGGCTCTCAGAACTGTTTTCAGATTCCTATAACTATATTGGGATGAGCCTCTCTGCACGTGTGGCTTAGCCTGTCCAGCCCTTACATGGAACATAGTGTCCCATAATCTGTACAAGTCTGTCTCAGGCTGCACACACAAAGGAGTGGTGCATTTTTTTGTGCAGGTTTTCTGTATAGCTTTGGGACCATTTATAGATAGCTCTCAGAGTCTTTTTCCCAGAAGAAGCCACCGGACAGTGAAGAACCTAGTGGTGGCTTTGTGGACTTCAGTGGTGGCTGCTTCTTGCTCATGTGCCTTTCCCTTCTACTCTCCGTTAGGTGCTCCTACGCTTTCCCGGCTTTTAGAAGCTGGTCCTGCACAGTTCACCTCACCTCTTGCTTCCTTCTCCGCTGTTGCCAGCGAGCCTCCAGCTAAGCTCCTGCCACCCCCCGTAGAGCCTGTCCCCCAGGCAACCATTGTCATGATGCCCACGCTGTCAGCACCATCCGTTGTGCCACCAGCTGCAGCTCCAGAAAGTGTAGCCACAGGTGCGTTCCTGAACTACGCACTCATAGGTCATGCACTGCTGGAAAGCAGAGCTCTTGGGATCAGCAAGCCCTCAGCTGGCTGTTTATCACCTCAGACTTCACCATCCTTGCTGAAAGGATGGTTATGGCTGGGTTCTGGAGTACACAGATGGTTCTAAACAGCATTCACTGGGTGGAGGTGGGGGTGCTAACATGTTGCTGGATTGTGGTTCAGGGGTTGGAATGTGACTTTGTCTCTACTGAGGCAAAGCAAGCCCATATTTGTCTTATTTTTCTCAGCCGTGGTGTTGTGGGTGGACCTTGGGATATTTACAGTTGGTGCTTGGTCTAATCTGCTGCAGTATTTGTTGATGTGGGCCTGAGTTTTCCAGACTGGTCTCTGATTGTCACTCTCACACTTGCGCAGTGAACCAGCCAGAAGCCTGTGTTGCCATGGAGGCAGTGTCTGATTCCCATACTGTGACAGTGTCCATGGACAGCAGTGAAATATCCATGATCATTGATTCCATCAAGAAAGAGTGCCTGGGTTCTGGGGCTGGCAGCACTGCAGGGTCTTCCAAAGATCACTGCATTGATGGGAAAGAAGACCTGGATTTGGCTGAGAAAATGGATATTGCAGTGTCCTATACGGGGGAAGAGCTGGACTTCGATACTGTTGGCAATATTATAGCAATCATTGAGGACAAGGTAAACAGGCAAAGCAGAGTGCCAGTGCCTTTTGCTCCAATCTCAAGTGATTACTGTTCACCAATGTAGTTAGTTTTAAACAAGCAAGAAATAACTATTTCAAAATGCACGTGCTCATCATCGTTGTCCAGATCAATAGGAAATGACCCTATATGACACCACTGCTGCTAGTCTGCCACATTTAGCCTGCTGCTCCTCTTCAGAGTGCAGAAAGAGATCTCTTTCTTCCTCACGTTGGGTAGGGTTTGGGTCGCACCTCTGGCAGACAAACGAGCGGTGCTTGCAGCATACTTACAGGAGTGCTGTGTTTCTGAAACTGAAGCTTCTCAGGAGGCTCCACAGGGAGTGATGCGAGTCTGGCTGCAAAAAGCAAGTTTGTAAACTCAGTACACTGGGTTTGCCACAGTTGTCTCATTACGGAATAACATGAACTTTCTTTAAATACCTCTTTCTGACCTTGGCCTGCACTGCTGTGTTTGTTTTGGCAATAAAGGTAGATGACCACCCTGAAGTCCTGGATGCAGCAGTTGTTGAAGCTGCTCTGTCTTCTTTTTGCGAAGATGCCGATGACCCTCAGACCCTGCCTGGCCCATGGGAACACTCAATTCGTCAGGAGCACGAGAAACAGGCCCAGATACCCCAAGTGTCTGTGACTGTGAAGCAGGAGAGAGCCGAGTGCGAAGAGCCTGAGGCAAAGGGAATTCAAGACCTAATCAGCATTGGCGAGCTGGGAGCAGAAATAAAGACAGAACCTGTAGAGCAGGAGCAGAATCAGATGGGCCCTGAGGAAACCATAGCAGCATCTGCAAGAGTGACAGAAATACCAGAGCTTAGAAGTCAAGAAATGGAAGAGGATCAAAGAACAGCTGTAGGAGAGACTTCTGAAATTGAGATAGAATCGGTCAAGGCAGAAGACACCATGCACAATACAGTGAAGACAGAGGTATGTGAGCTGAGAGGCTGTCTGGAACTGGTGTGGGGAAAGCAAGCAGCAGTTGTGGCAGGTAGAAGAGAAGCTTAGAGGAAGGATGACTGCTGGGTTGAAGGTGACCCTTTAATGAATGTGACTGACTGTTTTTTTATTTTGGGAGTCATGCTGCTGATCTGTGATCTGCAGAGCAGCTCTCTGCTTTAGGCAGTACCTCTGTATATCTCCCCCCACCCACGTACAGAACCGCTCTTGGGAAGGTGCTCAGTGAACTTCATTGCCTTGAGTTAGGTTAGAGTGAGATGTGCCCACACTTTCACTGAAGTAAGCTGACACAAACATCTAGATTTGTGCATTTCTCTTCCCTCCAGACCCCACCTGATGATGATTCATCCCCTCCACAAGTCCCAAATGTGAGTGAAGACTCCTCACAGGCTGATGTTCAGCACAAATTTGAGCTGTCAGGTAACTTAATTCAGCTAGGAAATCTTTTACATGAAACATTATTAGCTGAATAGTTGTCAGTGATCTGGTTCAGGCTTTTTGGGGAGGAGGGAGAAAAGGTATGTGTAGGAACAGCGGTGATTATTGCAGGATAGCAGGCACTGGTGCAGGAGCTTTTGTGGGAAAGACTGCTTTGTAAAATCAACCTTTCTGCTTTTCTATCTTCCACAGAGTCAATGAAGGAGGAGGCCCACGCCCTCTTTAGGAGTCAGATGAAGGTAATTCTCAGTTGGTTGTAGTCATCTTGAGTTTATTAGTAACGCCTCACTGCTGCTGCTGCTTTCTGGCTTACATCTGCTGAAAAGCAAAGCTTGTGTTCAGTTTTCTGCATTGAGAAGTGGGTGCTGTGCAGGTGGAACAAAAGGGGAGATTGCTTCAGGGGCAACGAAGCTCTGTGTATCTGTGCTTCTGTGTGTGTGTGGGGAGACAGGGTAGAAGAGAGCACTTAGTGCTTTGTGTAAGTGCCTGTACAGTTTTCAACAGAGTGGCAAAAAAATTACTTTGCTTGCTGAACTGTAGTTGCTTTGGAGGCTCTAAGTTACTGCTGTAGCTGGCTGTGCACTCATGAATGCTGTGTTTCAGGATGGACAGGGTGAAGAGGATGATGAGGATGGTGCCAGTGAGGCTGCCAGTTTGGAGGAACCCAAAGAAGAAGATCAGGGTGAGGGATATCTATCAGAGATGGATAACGAACCCCCCGTGAGTGAGAGCGATGATGGCTTCAGTGTCCATAATGCGCCTTTACAGTCTCACACGCTAGCCGACTCCATCCCCAGCAGCCCAGCCTCCTCACAGTTGTGAGTATCAGTGAAGCTCTCAGCCACACAGGTGTAAATCCCACACTCCTTTGTGGAGGGAACGTAGGATTCTCATTTCTGTTTTGCTGACTGACTGAGTCTGAGCGGGGAATTCATTAGTGATTCTCCTTGTTTATAAGTGCAGGCAGTGCCACAGGACCAGGTCCCCACTTTTTCTTTCTGTCTTTGTCATGAATTGGTCTAGGTTTATCAAAGGCAAAACAAACCATAAGGTTTTTGCCCCAAGACAGTATGCAGACTCATGAAGGAGTCTTACTCTTCTCTTCCTAGCTCAGTGTGCAGTGAGGACCAGGAAGCAATACAGGCCCAGAAGATCTGGAAGAAAGCCATCATGCTAGTTTGGAGAGCAGCAGCTAATCACAGGTGAGTCTGATGCCAAAAGCTGGCAGAAAGGAGTGACTACTCTTAGACCAGGCTCCACTCAAATCTCAGAGGTCTCTCTTTCTCAGTTCTGGATGAGGACAGATTGTTCTGGTAGCAGACAAATAGACATGAGTATGAAGCCAGTATTTTCCAGCAAGGACAGGGCACTGAGCAGCCTCCTTCTCTCTGCAGGTATGCCAACGTCTTCCTGCAGCCTGTAACTGACGATATAGCACCAGGCTACCACAGTATTGTGCAAAGGTGAGTCTCAGCAATCTTCTGTCATCAAAACTCTCTATAATTACATACTTATGTAGAGATTTCTGGCAAGAACAGAATAGGTTTGGGCTGCCATGCAGACTGCAAGGCTTGGAAAATTGTTGTTGTGTTTTTTTCTGGTGTGATTCAGTCAGAAGCAGCTTTCCTCAAGAAAAGGGTCCTATTCAGTAATATGTCTTTAGGCAGCTCTGTCTTTGAGTGAAAGACACTGGCTTACATAGAACTTTCTTTAAGGTGATATGTGACCCACCTGCTTCTCCCAGTTCCTATCCAAGGGTAGGATTTAATCTCTGAAATTCCAAAGACCTGTATTCTTTAATCAGCACATTGTGCTGTCCCAGATAGTGGACTGTTCTGAAAGAATTACCAGAATCCCCTGCTAGCTGCTGAAATCTTTCTTGAAAAGTTCAGCAGTTGCTGCTTTAGCTCCTTACTGTCTCTTTCAGTGATGCCTGAAAAAGGTAAATTCCTCTCCTGAGGCATCTGTCATGCATTATTGCTGTTCATGGTAACTCTGGATAGCTTGTGTCTTCTGACTGAAGGCCTTGGTACTGGGACCATAGCCTGTGTGGGAGAACCTGTTTGGCTAAACTAAATAGATGGTCTAACCAGACACATTAGAGGCTGTATGCAAAAGGGTAGGGAAAGCATTAAGTATTAGTGTTGCTATTTTGACATTTGTTGCAATTCTTTCTTAGGCCAATGGACTTATCTACCATCAAAAAGAACATTGAGAATGGGCTAATACGAACCACAGCTGAGTTCCAGCGTGATATTATGCTGATGTTTCAAAATGCAGTTATGTACAACAGCTCTGACCATGATGTGTACCACATGGCTGTGGAGATGCAGCGAGATGTCCTGGAGCAGATCCAGGTAAAATACTCAGCTGAGGCCAGTGCAGCACAGAGCCTTGGCCCATAGGTGTGGAAAAGACTTCTGGATGTAAGAACGTGGTTTCACTCACAGCATCTTTGAATGAAGTAGGCCTGTCTTCCCCTGAATCACTCTTAGAATCATAGAATTGTTTCAGTTGGAAAATACCTTTTAAGATCATCAAGTTCAAAGGTTAATCTAATACTGAGAATTCTCAACACTAGACCTTTTCTCTAAGTGCCACATCTGTGCATGTTTTGTGCTAGGTCAGGTGTTTGTGGTGAACTAGATTTTGGCTACATTAAAACTAATGCAGCAAAATGTTTTATAGGTTCAGCCCAGACCAATTTCAAACCTAATTCCCTTCAGAGAAATGCTTAGGCCAGCAAGAACCAGGGTGTGGTTCAGGAACCGAAACAAGCAGCAAGAATGATGACTGACAGGGGACGCGATTGCTTCTTTTGGTGGCTGTGCTGGTTTCTGCTGGTATCAAGTGTACATGAAACTTGTGTCCTGTGAATTCATGCCATGTAAAATTCTTGTGAAATAGAGCATCCCAACTGGCAGAGCTAACAGAGTTTGAACTGGGGTTTCATAGCTGCTTGGAACTTGTGACTTCTGAGGCAAATGGAGGAACTTATTCTGAGCAAGACACAGAACTGAAACTGCCTCTAACCCAATCATTCCCAGCCTGCAGTTTGTGATAGTTAACTGACAACACTTTAACTGAGCTTGTTCTGCCTGAGGATCTTAACAGAGTGTGGTTTTCTTGCAGCAATTTCTGGCCACACAACTGATCATGCAAACATCGGAGTCAGGGATCAGTGCAAAAAGCCTGCGTGGGCGAGACTCCACTCGCAAGCAAGATGCTTCAGAGAAGGTGAGAATGCTGCACCCTGTGGAAGGGCACTTGTTGTGTTTAGAAGAATCCCAAGATAGCTGCATGAAGTTCTCACACTGAGGAGGCAGGATGTTTGTTGTGATTGCAATGGCTCCAACATCTTCATGTGAACAATTTTTATTTTAAACGTATCCATTGATTAGATTAGAGCCATGGAGCTATACATCATCCCAGAGGCAGGTCTCATGACTTCTTTTTAGTTGTATTTCCTGTTTTTAAAAACAGGTAGTGAAAACTGCTGGGAAATGTACAGAGTATTGAAAGAGGCATCTTATTGCTGGAAAATGAAGGAGTAGAAAATTGGAAGTCTGGCCTCTGCAGTGTCTTTCACTTCCTAGTCAGAGTTTTAGAACCATGGAATCACTCCAGTCTAGTTTGCTGTGTAAAACACACTAAAGAAACTTTGATTCCCATGCTGGCCTAAACTGATAGCAATGTAAGTTTGTTTAGGGTTTTGTTCTGTAAAGACACATCCAAACTTGATTAAGCAATATCAAATGCTCTCAACTGGGGCACATGACATTGTGACACCAAGGAATGCCTGCTGAGTTCTAGTGACAACTGCACAGAGCAGAAATTGTTTGGTAGACCAGGCCTTGCCATGGCCGAGGAGGGAATATCCCTTTCCTAGCATTCTGACTCTCTTTTGTCCATACTTATTTTCCTGCTGCATAAGGCTGATGCCGTGTGGGAAGGGAAGTGGGGCACTTGTTTCTCTATGCTCATGTGTGGGCTCAGTGCTTCTGTGTTGTGTGTGCATTTCCGTATCTGGTATCTGATAAGTCCTTCTGTTTGGCCTTTTAACAGGACAGTGTCCCAATGGGCTCTCCTGCCTTCCTTCTCTCTCTCTTTGTAAGTATTGAAAGGCTTCAGCCCGTACGGCAGTACTGCTGGCTGTGTGCTCTGTTCCTTGTCTGGGTGATCACTGCACTGTCTCAGCATCCTTAGCACTATAGCGGTGTGTGTTTAACTTAGGGGCTGTACAACCACGATCATTGGAGAACAAACATCTCAGTCCCTTAATACTCAGCGTGGGTGAGTGGGAGGGACTTCAGTCTTTTCTTCTGGTTCCAAGTGTTCTCATTTTGTCATCTGCCTTTGCTTTTTTCCACAACTTCTCTCCTCCTTTCTTTCCATGGTGGTGGTAAGACAGACCAAGTGGTGCAGTACTGTAGTTTCTACATCTCTCACGCTTACACAACTGCCCCTTCCACACATTCGAGACAGTACAAAAGGTCTTGGGAAGGTGAGGAGTCAGCTGTGTACTCCTTTGTCATTCAAGGTCCAGAAAGCAAATAAGATACTCTGCAGAAATATCTTGCTATGTGCCTGTGGTGATCTGGAAGCGTTTGGAAAAATATTCCCTCCAGGAAACCCCAAGTCTCTGAGTTGCGGGCAGGAGAAAGGGGAGGAAGATGGAGAGTTGTTGTTTTCTCTCGCGTATATCTAAAGACAGAGAAGTACTCCAGCATGTCAGCCAGAGGGAAAGGGCAGCGGATCAAAGGAAGCTCTCAGCTCGCCTTCTACTCATGGAAAGGAGCTGTGCCGAGAAACTAGGGAGCTAGTGCCAGGGTCACTCAACTGGAGGAGCACTTCCCATAGGGATCAGCAGCTGCTAAGGTAGGTTAGTCAGCAGTTTCCTCTTCCAATCTTAAGAGCCAAGCTAGAATCTACCGATTAGGAGAAAGCCTGCACTGTATGTGCTCCAAAAAACATCTGCCTAGGCGAGAGCCTTGTTGCCTCTCTCTGCCCTGGCTGCCAGCAGTGCACAGAGATGCTGCAAATCCTAGCACCTGTGCTGTGTCCAGAGTGAATTTTAGGTAGGTCTGCAGGCTGGCCTCCTCAGGCCGCTTTAGGACAGCTTCCCTTTCTTCTGTTGGGAAGGCATGAAAAGCTGTTACCAGTTGCACAGTTCCCTACCTCCTCGAGTGCTGGAGGATTAGGGTTGCATAACTCTTTCTGTTTGCCTTGTGACTAGGATGGAGGCACCAGAGGGCGTCGCTGTGCCATCGAGGCAGACATGAAGATGAAGAAATGATCCTGCAGACATAACAAAACCCTATCCAGAGCTGGAGTGCAAGCAAGATGCTGTTGGAGGAGGAAGAAAAGCTGCAGATCCATTTCTGGGATCTGGTGCACCTTCACTTGCCCTTCTGGAAAGCAGTGTCTCATTGGAATGTGTAACCCAAAGAAGCTTCCCCAGCGGGGAAGACCAGCCCCCCTGCCTGTTTTAGGGCAGTCGTCTTGGGCTTCATCAGTGTTCTGGTGTTAGCTAGCAACTGGTGGCTCGTATGTACTGTAATGTGAAGTGTACAGATTTTTACTAGTGATGTGTAAATGTGTATGTATATTAAAGTCTGGGAACAAATCTGGTGTACAGTGTGCAGTGTACTGAGCATTGCAGCTCCACAGGGGGAACCCTGGTTTTGTGCAAGCATTCACATACCTGTCTTGACTTTCTGCAAATAACTCTTCCAGTTGTATTCCTGCACAGCACACAAGCATGGCAGAGCTTTGACATTACAGACACTATCCATTAATCGTGGGCATGTTGCATAGATGGAGGGGAAGTTTCCCAACTTGAGTGTGTGAGAATATGGCATGGGAGATCTAACCGTGAGATGCTAAATACTCCGGTCTTGTAGTTTCCCTAAAGAGGTCAATGTATTGAAATGTACTTTACATTCTTTCCCCAGAGATGTGTAATGGGTATGCTAATCAGAATGAAAACCTGTGGTTCCACCAGCTGTAGGCCTCCTGGTACCTGGTTTCCAAATTCAAGCTTGTAAACCATTTCTCTTTGCTGAAAATCGCAGTTCTTAGTTACGTGGATGGATGCTTAACTGAAGTTTAAGTTATCTCTAACAATTTTCAAGTCACCTTATTTTCTGCTTGTATGACCTGAGACATGAAACCTGGATGTTTTCTGCTCCCATGACTTTCCAAGGGAAAAAAAAAAAAAATCAAAAAAATCCTTCCTGATGGTTGCAGCAGCTGGGAGTGGTCTGCACTTGTGCAGCATGTACAGGGTGCAGCTGTCTGACACAGAAGGTGCAGGAATCTGAGTCACTGTGATTAAGGCCAGAGGGATTGTTACCTTGATTTTCACAAGTTCTGTGTTGGAGTTGGTTGTGCTTGGTGTGTTGAGTCCCATGTTTGGTTTGGGTGTGTTTCCACTAAAATGCATTGTGGCCTTGATGCATGAAAAGTACAATCCTTTAGTTTGCTTACTGGTTAATTTTCTTTCACTACTGAAATGAGAAACAGATTCCTGATTTACATTTTTATGGCCTCAGTTTCCAGAGATTACAGGTTGATACGCTTGTAGCACAAAAAAATCCAAATTTGTTTTTGTTTCTGGTATTTTATAGAATAATGTACGTTGGAAGAGATGTCTGCACATTGATCTAGTTCAACCTACTGCTTAAAGCAGGGCCAGCTTCAAAAGTAGATCAGGTCATTCAGAGCCTTGTCTAGTAAAATTTTCTAAATCTCCAGGGATGGAGATTTCCTAAATCCTCTGGGCAACAAGTTTCAGCGCTTGGTTACCCTCAGGGAGTAAACATTTACCTTGTATCCCGTGTGAATTTCCTCTAGTGCAGCTTGTCATCACTGCCTCCTTTCCTTTCGCTGTTGGTCACTGAGTCTGACTCCATTTCCTCTGTTAACGCCTCTGCTCCATCTTTGTTCATGTTGAAAAACTGAAGTTAATGGCACTCCCACGTGCTGCCATGGATCTTTATTGTGTCTGCTAGTAACTTGTTTCCATTGTGAAAAGCATTGGTGTTTGTTCCTACCGCGGATTTCTTCTCTTAGCCAGGCATTTTTCTTTCAAAGTGCTCTCTCTCTTGTCCCATAACATTTTAAAAGCTTTTAATGATGCTTGAGATCTTTAAACAGCTAAGTTAAGATTTTCTCTACAGAGCACCATTGCCTCCTTCCCAATTCATCATCTCACACTCTGACTACTAATTCTCTTTCTAATGCTTTGTTCTAATCTGTCCAGTGAGAACTCAGGCTTACTGTGCTGCATCTCCAAACATGCACCCTTTTATAGATAGTTACAATCACATCCTTCTGGGTTTTTTGTGCTGTGGTTAGTTGAAATGACAGGTTACACAGGATAGGTTTGGTCACACTATATTTAAACTTTCTTAGGATGCAGGAGTGGATTTCAACTGCTTCCAAGTTTTACTCCCTCCTTCAATTCATCCTATACCCTCTCCTGTTGACATTTTGATTAGAAAAAAATCTCTCATACCCATCCCAAGAGAAAGTCTTCTGTGATCTCCTCTGTGGCAACTGCTGATAATGATGATTAATTTGGTTTTTCCAACTGGCCCTATTTTCCACTGAGCTGTTTGGCACTGATCATGTGTCATCCCCTCCCCCCCCAGTCATCTGGCAGCTCTCTGCTTCTGATGTTTTTGATGAGGTTTGTTGTTGTTACTTGCTTTTATGTCTTTACCAGATTGTTTTTTCAGGGATTTTTTTTTCTTTTCTTCTTCTTTTTTTTTTTAACCTCCCTACTTTTTTGTGGATTCTACATTTCCTTACTAGAGTTGGGGCTTTCTTTTATCATTTTTCTTGTTTTGACACGTAAGCTCCTTTTAGAGGCCACCTTATTTTTATTTCTAACTACTTTATTGTCATAGTGGTGAGGGCAGTCAGCATCTGATCTCTGCAAAGCAAAACAGAACTTTCCAATGTCAGAATGATTCCTTTTAGTGACTTCTGTAGCCAACATAATTAAGAACTGTCAAGCAGTTCTTAATTAAAATTTGAAGTGTATCTTTTAGCCCCTTCTCTTTTTTTCACAGAATTGATAAGGAACTTAGCAGTCTGTAATTATTTCACTCATCCTGCTTGTCTTGCATTAATGCTGCTATTCCACTTTCTGGTCTCTTGAGTCTTCCAAGGTTTAGTAGAACTGAACATAAGGCTGAAGATCTTTTTAATCAATGTTTATGTCCAAGTTCTTTGGGCTTCTTGATTTTAAAATGCTTATGCCTCTCTACTGGAGTCCAGAAAGATGATCACAAGTGATTGGATTACCCTAGGCTAAGGCTTTTCTGTTCTTCAGCTGATTCTGCGTGTGCATCTGCCTCTGCTGATGATGCAGGAAAGTGCTTTAGGCATGGGGTTACTCTTCAGATGAAATCACAGTTTGCCTAACTCCTTCAGCTGGCAGCTGAGAGCAGGTAATGTTACCTCTTACCTCATCAAATTTTCCCTCTTTCTGATGAAGTTAACTTTGAAAGAGGTTTCAGAGCCTTTCAGATCCAACCTTGTACATTGGTGGCACGAGCAAACAAGTTTTCTCATCCCAGGCCAAATGGCTTCCTTGTTTCTCCCAGTTGTATTTGTAGCTGTACTAGCAGTCCTGAGAATGCAAAAGGAAATCAGTGAGAAATGTGCATGTTGGAAACTCTGGAAAAACTAGGCTATGTGTAATTAATGGAAAGCTCTAAAGACACTGCTAATTAATCCACAGAATTCTCCATAGGTACAGCATCCAGGTAGCTGAGTCCAGTCACAAGATACAGACTTTTCTAGCAGCCTTTACTGTTGTTCTGTGAATCTGCAAGTGCTTACCCACACTTAGAGAAATCATAGTGGACTCAGGCAGTAGGCATGGCTTAATGACCAGAGATTAAATGACTGTTTTCTTCCATCTCAGGAGAATGATTTATTTTCTGAAATGTGTAGAACTGTCCCCTGTCAGTGTGTGATTGTGCATGGTTATAATTGTTCTGGCTCAGGAACACAAGATAGCACCATCCAGCTAAATCACATCTGTCACTTTCAAAATAAAGTGTCTGTAGGGTTTGTAATAAGTTGTTTCCAGTGTAAAAAACTCTCAGGGGGCAGCAGAAGGAATTACAGTGAGTTGTCCTTGAAGTCAGTAGTTGTTCAATACTGTTGGCAGCTCAGGAGCCCCAGCATGACTTGGTCTCAGCTTGCTGCTGAATGCCTTCAGCACCTTAAATGGGTGGCAGCCAACAGAGCCACGTGCTCCTAATCAGCTCAGCATCCCTGGAGCACAGTAATCCCCTGACCCTTGGGCAGGGGGAAAGCAGGGCATAAGCACCAGAAAACATGAAATTCAGTTGCTCCGAAATGTTGGTTTGCACTGCAGAGCTACAGCCCTGCCACATGGTGTCAAGTATGGGCTCAGGTTAGGCTGCTTGCCTCACAGAGTCCTTCCCATGCTTTGGCTCTCTGAGATGTCATGAAATGAGCCTGGCTTTGCCATTCTGGATCAGGGTACAAAGAAATTGCTCTCTCTCTCTCTTTATGTTTGTTTGCAGACAGGCCATGCCTGGGTGTGGTGGGAGTCTGAGACGGAGTCTCCCAGTGAATCAGAGAACAGTGACTTCCAGTCTCTTCTCAGCTGGGATTCGAGTTTGGATCTGGATGTGTGGAGCTGGAGAAATACTGAAGAGGTGGCTATGGGAAAGCTAGAGGAGAGCAGCCAAGAGGCAGACCACGATCTGGAGCAAAATGAGACTCTCTGGGAGGATGACAGCGAAGACTACCAAAAGGCAGAGAGGCCGTGCGAAGATGACAGTCTTCTCCACTTCTTCTCAAAGGTTTGGATGATAGAAAAATGAACAGTATAGTTTGGGCCCTGGGGAGACATTAAGGTTTGCAGAGCCTCCACTATCCCCACGCACTCCGTGGGAGGAGCATATGCCCTCAGTTTGCTTGCTCCCTGTCCCAAGCCGAGCACTTCCTCCCATATAAAGCTGATACCACAACCAAGCAGCTGCTCTGCCAAAACACAGCTCACCCTAAAGCACAGAAATGTCAATGAATCAACACTGTAATAATGACACATGGCTTCATCAGAAGATTTTGCAAGGGTTCCTAAAAATGGAAAGGTATTCATGAGCAAAAGCAAAAATAGCATCTGTGCTGCTTATTTCTTCTTCCTTTTGCCTCCGTGATTTGAAGCAGTAAGTCTTTGTGTTGCAGGTAACCCAGATGATGGAACCTCTCCACATTAGCAGCACAGAGTCCTCACAGACTGAGTGGGATTATTGTGACTCTGGAAAGCAGGATGAAGGGGAACATGTGAAATGCCAGGATAAGACCAGAGGAACAGCGGTCTTGGGAACAGAGGAAAGTCAGCTACACATCCTTGTAGAAGATGAGAAAGAACACTTCCTGGGAAGAGAGGTAAGGGAGAGGTGGTCCTAAGAGAGCCTCTGGTCCTGGATGAGAGGCAAGAGACAGCAAAGGGAATGCACTCTAGAAGAGATGGACAAGTCCCAAGTTCTGAGTATGGAGACAAGAATACAGAAATACATCAAGGAGAGCAATACAAAAGAAATGTATGAGTGGAAGAACGTGTGGGTTGTTGGGGTTTTTTTTTCTGTATGGATATGTATCTTTATGCAGGAAGCATGTTACAGGTCAAACCTTCAGAAGTGAGCTGAAGGAATTTCTCCTTGGCACTGTAAAGGTGACTCATGAGAGCTGGCAGTCTGATTTTGGATTTAAGGCAAGACGGGAGTACTTGCCTTGTTCTGATTGCTATATTTTGCAGCTTGGCTGGTTTCAAGCCCATGTGGCTGTGATAGCAATAACCATCTGCCCTCAAAGACCATTGTGTCTTGGAAGCAGGCACTGTCTAGCTTGGGTCTGCATCAGTCCTGTGTCTAGAGGGGCTGTGGCACAGGTAGCACAGCAGTGGAAGAACAGTGCCATTTTTTTCCACCCTCAACATTTGTTCCCTTGCAAACTTAGAAACTGCAGACAGAAATAACTTCCAGGGTTCTCACATTTCACCTGTGCCAGAATGGTTGGTGTTATTCCCAGCAGTTGTCTTGGTCATTGTTACTCCCAGCAGTTTCCTCACAGTTCTCCCGGTGGTAAAAGGCAAAAGTAGTACAGTGTCTACTTTCTTCCTGAGGAGACTGCTCCAGGCTTCGGATCTGTTGAGGATTCTCAGGCGCCCCTGCACACAATCCCATTTCTGGACTCCAAAAAGCCTCTCTCCCTGCACCTGTCACTTTACATATTTTTGGCAAGCACTACAACAACAACAAGACTCTCCATCCTGGGTGACTCTATGTCATATTCCCATGGAAGTTTGTGAGGAAACAGCCTTGTTGCATTGTGTGGAATCCTGCCATCTTTGTCTTGAACTTTAACAAGCCTGAAGCAGTTTTACTTCAATTCCTGACTGCCTTCTCTACATCCACAACTCCTGCCAGAAAAGCAGACAGACATAACACTGGGCACCAATCAGCTCTACTGTATTTGCATTAGCCAGAATTATTACCCAAGAGATCAGCCCCAGCTGTTACTGGAATGCTGAGCAGTACAGTGAAGTTCTAAATAAGGTTAGACATCAGAATAACAGAGAGGGAGAGATAACTCAGAGCTGAGACTGGGTGCAGTAAGAGAAAGTGCTGCAGGCTGTCTTGTAGATGAAGGATTTGGTTGATAGGCTACTATTTTAGCCATATCTTCTCTTTCCTCGCTGTTCTGCAGGACAAGATTCAAGAGGCATCTGGAGGACACCGTTTAGGTGAGCTGTATCCACAGGAGATGAGTAATCAGGCAGAGGATGAAGATGATAGTGATAGCACCTCCGCAGCCCTCACACTGGACTCCACAAGTCCTGTTGACATGCAGCAGTAAGTAGTTTGTTCTGCTCTCTTGCAGACACAGCAGAACAGAGTTGTTTCCCTTGTCTCACATAACAACAAGTGTGTGGCACAGATCATCTCCAGGAAGGTGAGACAGCTAAGGAGAACAAGAGGGAAGGAGGTAACTTGTGCTGTCTTCATGGATCTGCCAGCATTTCTGGGCATTTAACCTAGGATGAAGTGAGAAGAGTAAAGATTAAATAAGAGATTAAATGGAAAGTGCATATTTCCTCAAGGAAGCTAGGCCTTACACTTTGTCAGGCAATGTCCAGTCCAACTCCTAAGAGAGCCATTGCCAGTCCCTTTAAGCAAGTGAAGACATACCAACCAGATGCAGGCACTGCCACATGTGTGGTCACTTGGACTGCCTTTCAAAGCAAAACTGGAGTTTTGGGATGACAAATGGAATAAAACCCACCTCACATCTTCAGTGTAGCATGACCTTTTCTGTCCGACTTGACCCTGCCCTTTAGAGCTGCTCAGCTCTTGTTTCTACCTATTGCCCTGCATCTTTCTGCATCTTGGATGTTTAGTTGTACATTCAGAAATGGAACACTTCCACCCTTCTGCCCTGAGAGGCTTTGCCTAACTGCAGCAAAGGATTTCACCCACCTGGATGTGGTGGGTGGCAGCAGAATTGCCACCTCTTAGTCTCAAGTGTGATGATCCAGCAATATATTCCCTCCACAGGGTGCAGCTGAGCTGGGATAACCCACTGCAGAATTTTGTTTTCAAAAGAACTCTCCTGTCCACCTGGAAGGTGATAGCCAGTCACAGGTATGTGGAAGCAAAGGGTTGGATTGACATGGCTCCTGTACACATTGCCCTGAGTTCCTATTCCTCTGTCACCAGGCTTTGTCCACCCCTCCACAACAGCCACCACAGATTGGCTCATCTCTCCATGGCTTTACTTCTAGCTGTCCTCACAGCTAAAATAGCTGCGTGCTGCAAAGCTGGAGAGAAAGAACACTGCATATTTATTTCCTCTGCTCAATGTGGCAGAAACCAAATGTTGCTTCCTACACAGCTGGCACAGCCTGCTTCAGTGAGGGGCTCAGCCTTCTCCTCTGCCAGCCACTGGATACTGGTTGTTGCTAACCAGCTCTGGCCCTTACAGCAAGTGGGGAAAGGCAGGGACTGGTCCCTGTTGTGATGTGGCCTTTGGCAGAGGGGTGGACAGAGGTCACTCTTTGTGCTTGTCCCTGTAGATGCAGTGGCCCATTCCTGAAAGCAGTGTCAGAGAAACAAGCCCCTGGATACAGGGATGTGGTGAAGAGGTGAGTTTATAGATGAAGTGCTTGCTAGTTGATTTCTTTCTGAGCTTTTTTTTCTGTCTTCTCTGGTTTCCAGAGGGCCAGTGAGATAGTTTCCTTCCTCCTTTTATGGTGGATGATTAGAACCTGGAAGCTTGTGCTGGCCCTGAAACTGATGGAATTGTGCCTGCCCTTTGCTGGTGTTACTGGCCTACTCCAGGCACACAGGATTCAGTTTCTGCAGCTCCGCAGTCACTTCTTCCCATGCTGGAAGTGTGCACCTCAGTCACATCATCCACTTCTCCTCATCCACCACTTTCTCCCCAGATGTTTTGTTCTCAGCAGAAAAGTGGGTCATAAGAATATTTGCCAGAGAGATTGAGGGCATTTTTTTTCAGAGCTGAATCATACTCTATTCTGGTCACAGCTGTCGTCTCTGCAGCCATTCATTTTCTCATTCTGTCAAAATAAAGGAAGTAATATTTATTCTCCATCATGTTCTCCTTATCAGCACTGCTATTTTTGCACCATTCAATTTTAAGGGGTTTTAATAGATACCTATTTTAGTAACTTTTCTTTCTCTACTAAGACCTGGACTGGCTTCATGGAGACCAGTTACTAGAGTTGCTGTGCTTGCCTTCTCTGGAACTTATCATTTAGAGGTGACTGCTAATGACCTGCCACGTTGATTGGACAGCAGGTGTTGCACTGACTAAATTTGCCTGACAGAACTAAAACATTTCTCACTCCTCCTCTTAGTCCTGAGCAATAAAATTGATTGAAAATAGCTCTGCTTTCAGGGCCATACTGAAAAGAACCATCACACTTATGCAGAGCCTGAAGAATGCCTGGCCCTGGGTTGCTATCTAATTTTCCTTTTCTACTTTGTAGACCTATGGATTTAACCAGCATAAAGAGAAGACTGTCAAAGGGACACATTCAGTCCATGGTCCAGTTCCAGCGTGACCTCATGCTCGTGTTCCAGAACGCTGTGATGTACAACAGCTTCAACCACCACGTCCACCACATGGCCAAGGAGATGCAGCGAGAGGTCTTGGAGCAGCTGCAGCTGTTGTCTGAAGCCCTCCTGTGCCCAAGGGAGAGGCTGTGGTGGGAGAGGAGGTAGCGAGCCATGACTGAGGCCTGTTTCTTACAGAGCAGTGTTGTCTTCCTGCCTCAGGTCTACTGAGGCTTAGAGAATGTGCTGACATTGCAGCTGTAATTCTCAGCAGACCTATTATCTCACAGCCACACCTTCCACGTTGATGGGATGAAGATCAAAGTGACTTCTAGAAGTGACAGTAAAAGGAAAACCTTATTTCTTCCCTGGGAAAAGGAGCACCACAGTCCTGCAGTAAGAAAAGTTTCTGTGGGACAGAAAAGAAAAAAAAATAAAAACAACAAAACAGAAGGGACACAAGAACCAGTTGGGCTGAACGAGAGCCCATCCCTGTGAAGGCGGCCGGCCGTACACCCGAGATGCTGCAGCAGAGCTCTGCTGTTTGCTCCCTCCCTCCCTGTGTCTCTGCAGTGTTGTTCTCTTCAGGTTCGGTTTGGGTTGAGCGTTTTCCCCATTTCCCGTGTCGGCAGCACAGCCCTGCGGTGCTCCGGGCTGCACCTGTAGAGTACCCCTCAGTAAAGGCCCGTGTTGAAAGCCTGGCTCCGTGTCTGACACCCCCGTCCCGCGGGGAGGGGAGAGCAGGGTGGAGGGGGCCGGCACAAGGCTCCGGGCCCGCGGGGACCGAACAGAGAAGTTACCGCTCGCCATTGGCCAGCCTGGGGGGCGGGTAACGCCAAAGGGCGCCGCCGATTGGCTGGCGCGGAGCTCCCAGCTGTCCATCTTGTCTGCGGGTGCGCGCGTGCTCCGGAAGCGGAAGGGCTGGCGCGGGGCCGTGTGGCCATGGCGCGGGAGAAGGAGGCGGAGGCTGACGCCGAGGGAGCTCCCGAGCTCTCGTACCGGGAGCAGCTCGACTTCTTGAACCCCATCGCTCAGCCGCTCGCCTCCCGCAAGTTGACGCGCAAGCTCTACAAGTGCATCAGGAAAGGTCTGGCTAACACCGAGGCCGGGGCTTGGTGGGGTCCGGCGGGACCGGGCTGCGATGGCGCAAGCCCCTCACGGTGTGCTTCTCTTGCAGCGTCCAAGCACAAGCAGATTCGCCGCGGCGTGAAGGAGGTGCAGAAGTTCATCAACAAGGGCGAGAAGGGGTAAGCACTGCCCTGGCTCTGCCAGCCCGGCATGGCACAGCCAGTGCGGCCGCTGAGACGAGCCTTTCCCTGCAGGATCATGGTGCTGGCCGGCGATACGCAGCCTATCGATGTGTACTGCCACATTCCTATCATGTGCGAGGACAGGAGCATCCCATATGCCTATGTCCCTTCCAAATCGGTAAGAGGTGTGGGTTGCGCAGCCAGGAGGAACCAGCCATGGCAAAAGAAAAGTGGGCAGCACCCTGCCCGGGCCGTGAGAGAAGTGTTCCAGATGAAGTGCCAATCTGCTGCTTAAATAAAAGCACCCGGTGCTTGTTCGTGACTAGGGGGTGAGAGGAACATGGCCGGGGCACAGACGTGGTAGAGTTTCACTGTGGGAATACAGAACCGTTTGCTCTCGGCCCTGCAGCAGCTGCGGACTGGAACAGACCCAGAATGCATTTCCCTTTTGCTAGTTGTAAGCTGGGACCTGGCTGCTTGCAGAAACAAGATGCTGACCAAGGTGTGGTTTTGGGGTAGGACGTTCTCCCCTTTGTAGACTGGAGCACGGGGAGGTGGAGTTTGGTACCTTTTGGGCTTTACCCCAGTGTAGGCAGCTCTGCAGTCCCTGGCTTGGCTCTCCACCCGGAAGGAGTATGGTATGTGAGGCAGCATGAGGTGTGTTGGCCAGATAGATTCATAGAATGGTTTAGGTTGGAAGGGACCTCAAAGATCATCTAGTTACAACCCCCTGCCATTGGCTTAAGGCTCGTACAGCTTAGTCTTCATCACCTCCAAGGAGGGAGCATCCACAGCCTCCTTGGGCAATCTGTTCAGTGTTTCACCACCCTCACTGTACAGAATTTCTTCCTAACGTCTAGTTGAAATCTCCCCTCTTCCAGTTTAAACCCATTACTCCTCATCCTGTCATTACAAGACCTTGTCGATAGTCCCTCCCCAGCCTTCCTGTAGGCCCCCTTCAGATACTGGAAGGCCACTCTAAGGTCTTAAAGCCTTCTCTTCACCAGGCTGCAGAGCCCCAACTCTCATAGCCTGTCCTCAGAGCAGAGGTGCTTCAGCGCTCTGAACATCCTTCCAAGTCCTTCTTGTGTTGGTGACTCCATAACTGTGCATAGTGCTCCAGGTGGGGTCTCAGAAGAGCAAAGGGGCAGAATCCCCTCCCTTGCCCTGCTGCCCACACTGCTCTTGCTGCAGCCCAGCACATAGTTGCTGTCTGGGCTGCACTCACACTGCAGGCTCATGTTGAGCTTTTCATCAACCCAGACCCCCAGGTCCTTTTCCTTTGGGCAGCTCTCCACCCATTTGCCACCCAGCATGGACGTGCTTGGGATTGTGCCGACCCAGGTACAGGACCTTACACATGGCCTTGCTGAATTTCATGAGGTTGGCCTGGGCACACCTCTCCAGCCTGTCCATGTCCCTCTGGATGGATCCAAGTCTGTGCCACACAGCTTGGTGCCATCTGCAAACTTGCTGAGGGTGCACTTGATTCCTCTGCTTATGTTGCTGATGAAGATGTTAAACAGCACTGACCCCTGAGAGACGCCACTTGTCAGGACGTTGTCGTGAGGGAGAACATAGCATCCCCCAAGCTCCTCCACGGTCTTGCTCTGTTCCTGCAGGACCTGGGAGCTGCGGCTGGCTCGAAGCGCCCAACCTGCGTTATCATGATCAAGCCTCATGAGGAGTATCAGGAGAACTATGACGAGTGCTTGGAGGAGGTGACGGCCCTACCCCTGCCGCTGTGAGGACCTGGGGATGGACACTGGCAGGTCCCCACTCCCCTGTTGGTGGGGACACTGCCGAAGGCACAGACTGGAGGCTGAATAAAGGTGGTTGTAGGGTGTTTGTAGCCTCTGGTCCCGACCCTCTATCGCGCAGCGGCTGTCTGGTGGACAGGGCCTGCTTGGGCACCCCCGCACCGCCAGGGGGCAGCCGCACTGCCTGGATGTATTCCCTGCTGCGGAGAGCGGTAGGTGCGTGTCCAGGCGCCGTTGATCCGGGGCAAACCATTCCGGACGGAAGAGGGGTGGGCTGGCTCCTCGGAGCGAGCCGGGCGGGTCGAAGCATTCGGCGAAACGGGGTGAGGCGTACCCCGAGGGCAGCGCCCCAGCAGCTCGCCCCCGCGGGGCCCGGCCGGTCGCGCAGGCCCCGGCCCTGTTGTGCCTCATCCCGCTGCGATGCCCCAACTGGTTTTACCGCCAGCACCGGGCTGCTTCCCGCCCCGAAGCGGCGGCTCCCCGGCAGCCCAAGCGGGCTCCGAGGCTGGGAGGCAGGTGGGAAGTGGCCCTGGGCCCAGGCCAGCCTGCACACACCAATGGTACCCCGAGTCGCGCTGGAGGAAAGCAAAGGCAGAGGCCACAGCAATGAAATTTGAGTTTATTGCAGGAAAGGTAAAGGAGAGCTGGGCTAGGCCCAACCTTCACATGGCTCCGCTGTTACAAGCAAGGAGCATGGTCCCTTCCACTGCTTCTCGACTTAAGTTTCCCCCAGCACCGGTCCAGCTCTTCAGCTACCTCTCACCCACCCAAGGAGGGGTGATGTGGGGCTAACTCAGCCTCTTCCCCATCCTGGGAAAGATCCCAGCCCACATGCCCCTGCCCTCTTTCCCCTCTCCAGAGGTCTCCCGGATTCTCATCCTCATCCCTTCTTGCACAAGGCACTCGCTCATAAAGTTCAAGGGTTCTGTACTGGAAAGCTGCAGAGCAGCCCTTATGTTAGTGCCCTGGAAAGCCCCAGAAGCTTCTGGAAGAGCTGCTTCCACCTTCCAGCAGTACCAGCACTTACCAGGCTTTCCTCCTCTACCTTCTCAGTGACACCAACACTGACCAGTACAGTCCCAGGGCACCACCATCTCCCTGCTTCTATTATCCTGCTGATAGGGCAACTGCTGTGAGCAGCAGCTGGAACCCCCACAGCAAAGGAGCAGGGCTGGGCATAGGGCTCAAGCCACTCCTTACAAGACATTAAATTATAGGGTTGTAGGGAACAGGTGGCAGAGGAGGGACAGGGAATGTCTCACAGGGCGCTTGGTTTCTGCTCACACAGGCCAAACGCTCCTGGAGTCAGAGCATGGGGCACATGCAAGACCCCCACCCTGGCACAGATGACCCCCACCCTCTTCTCTAGAGATACCCCCAGAAAGGTCTGAAGCACTGCAAGAATGAGAAGCTCCCTTGTCGCGATCAGTCCTACTCAGGGCAGCGCCGAGCGGCCAGTTCTTGTGTGGACCCTGAGATCCTTCCGTTGCAGCAGCAAGAGATCTTCCCCCTTCACAGTCCTGCTGGCATCCCACCACTCAGATCTTTGAGGACTCCACCCGCTCAATCCATGGCGAGTCAACACCAACATCCCGGGACTCGGACCGCAGCTGCCGCAGCTCCCGCTCCAGTGCCTGGCTCCGGTGGTACATCTCCATGTAGCTGGCCTGCAGCTCCCGCTGGTACCGCAGCACCTTCTCCTTCTCCTCCTGCCAGGTTTTCCTCTCTAGCTCAAAGTTCGCAGCCTGCAGCTGGCCCTGGCGTCTCTCCCGCAGCAGCTCTGCCCACAGCCACTCCACCTGCCGCTCCAGGGGCTCCGCTGTGTCGCTGTGGAGGCCCCGGCACTTGGAGTCATCAGTTTCACAGCCAGGAAAGTCCTGGCATGCTGGCATGGGGTCATCACTCAGCGGCAGTGAGGTGCCAGGTTCTGGGGGACTCTGGAAGGAGTCTGCTAGTTGTGCCAGCTGGGTATCCCTGGCCTGGACCTCCGCCTTGGCCTCCCGCAGCTGTGTCTTCAGGCTGAAGATTTCACCCAGCTTCTGAGCCATCTCCTCCTGCGTGTCCCGCAGCTGCTGCTTCAGCAGGGAGATCTCTGCTGCCTTCTGGCACACCTGCGGGGCAAGGGTGAGTGTTGAGGAAGGCCTAGGGGAGCAAGACCCCAGGGGTGGTAACCTAGGTGAGCATCTGGTTCACCTCCCACATCCTGTGGCCACAAGTGACACAAGAGCAGTGTCACTTGTCACGAGTGACAAGTGGCTGCAGAGCCAGGAGGGTGGCAACGAGGAGGAAAGGAAGAGAACTCACCTCCCACTTGGTTTCCTCCATTTTGGGGCTGACACGCTCACCCTGGGACTGTCGAAGTTTGGACTCCTCACACTGGCACTGCTGCATGCTCAACTCCTCCTGCAGCCGCTTCTTCTCCTGCTGTGCCTTGTAAAGCTGCAGCTGCAGTGCCCTCTGCCCACGCTGTGCCTGCTGCGTCACCTGCTGCAGCCGGGCCATGTACATCTGCTTCAGATCCTCCAGCTCATCCAGCCACAGTCGCTGCTTGTCCTCAAACACCTGTCAGCACAGGTCGACACTGGTGAGGGTCTGTGACCTGCCCCTGTGCAGGACAGCCCCAGGGGGGAATCCCAGATGGGTCTTCCCACACTTGGACATTCCCAGCCCCCACAGCAGGACATCAGCTCCTTCACTGAGCCGTACACTCAGGCACCACTGCTTTACACCCCTGCCCAGGGCGCTAGCACAGCTCTAGCCCCACAACTCACCTGTGTGAAGGGGTCTTCAGTCTCACTAAGGCTCCTCTTGAGCTGCCGCAGCTCTCCTCCTGTCTCCTGCAGCCGATCCTCCAGCTGCTTCACTGCATTCTCCAGTGAGTAGGTGAACTCATAGGGCGGTGGAGGCTCCCCAGGGCTCTGCAGCCGGCTCAGCGTGGCCATGCTTTTGCAGGACAAGGGCGCTTTCTCAGGGGCCAGGGGGTCCCTCGGGCTTCGGGAAACCCTATCCAAGGAGCCCCCAATATGGTTGATGTGGCCCATGGAAGCACTGAACTGGCTCTGAGCAGGCTTGAGGCGGGAGCCATAGGAGGGGAAGCTCTGGATGGAATTGTGGCTGGAGTCAGAGGCCTCATCAAGGCTGATGGCGTGGAGCAGATGGGTGCGGAGTGGACCATGCTGTGAGGCTGCTGTGCTGCTCTGTGTCAGCAGCGTGTGCAGACTCCCGTTGCTCTTGGACAGCTTCTGCCCTTTAGACGAGGACAGGCTCTGCATGGAGACTAGCCCCTTTCCAGCCACCGCCTTGAATGCCGAGGGCCTGATACGGCACTGAAAAACAAGAGGGAGGTCAGGATGAGCGCAGTAGCCCCAGCCAGCACACACAGGTGCCAGGAACCAGGGAGAACCCCCTTGATCACAGCCCCATATCCACGGGCATCCTGAAATCCCCACATCCCATCCAGAGCACAGTTAATCTGCTCCAGCCCCATCTTCTTGCAAAGCAGGACGTATTTCAGTGCCCCTCTGGCACGGCACCTACAGCCACAGCCTCACCTTGTCAAAGCGGCCCCTCTCGGGCAGGGAGCTCTTGCTGAAGTCAGCCCCACGGTGATGGTCACGGGAGCAGCGCTCAGGGGAGCGGTTCTCACGGTCGCTCTCGTAGTCCCGCTTGTAGCAGGCTCCCGAGGTCTGGTGCTTCCGCTCTGTCCGCATCTCCTTCTTGGGCCCGTGCAGGTAGCCAAAGAGCTCCCGCTGGCTCGGCCCCTTCCGCAGCAAGCCGTCGGGCTGTCGAAACCCCCGAGAGCCCCCCAGCTGGGCCCGCAGCTCCAGGGGGGACAGATCCTGCTTCTCCACCAGGCTGCCCACGCTGCCCATGCTGCCGACGACAGGCTCCGAGGAGAGGTAGGTACTGAGGAGACGGGTGTCAGGCTCACAGTTCACAGGACCCTGTGCTGCTGCCATGGAGAATTAGAGAAAAGCCCGGTACCAGCACTGCCGAAGGAGAGACAAAGTCAGCAACACTAGGCAGCCAAGATGCTGAGCTTCCCCACACCCTCTTTCCCAGCTGCCCTCAAGGACCTACAGGACTGCTGGTGCTGGGAAGGACCCACCAAGTCCTGGGTAGCTCCCCAAAGACCCAAGCGAGCAGTGTGGTGCCATGCAACACACGCTGGTCAAACCGCGGCTAGGCAGGGGCTCCTGCTGCTGCCCCTGCCATGGCAGAGTGCTTCCCTCCCACACCCAGCCCCACCTCCCGCCTGCGGCCGGGGCTGCCACCGAAACAGGCACCTGCCGCCCAGCCAGGCGGGCGAGTTCGGGAGCCGGCAGCACCTGCCCGGGCCTGATGCCAGCACCGGCCCAGCGGCACCGAGCCACCCTGCTGGGAATCCACATCTTGGACACCCTCACCTCCCCAGAGAGACCCTGAGGATGCCCAATCCCTGGGTACACAGGGGACGAGCAACTCCCCTGCCCAAGGGGGCATCTTCCCACACAGCACAGGCTCCCACACCACGCAGTTTCCCAGCTCTCCCCGTGGCCCTGCTCCACCTGCAGGCGCTCCTACCACACCAGCCAGGGACAAGGCAGCCACAGACCAGATGCCTGTGTGCGTGCAGGGGACCCTGTGGCCGGACATGGCGGAAGGGGCAGGATGCGGCCACGACAATGCAGCTTCCTGTGCAGGTGGCCAGGGCAGTGAGGACATCTTTGGCCTCAGCTCCAGCTCCCAGGAAAGGGATAATGGCCCTCGCAGCTGGAGGGGATATGGCAAGCACAGCAGGGGCGAGGCAGAGCCCCTACTATGGCTCCCAGCCTCGCCGAGGGCTCATGGGCCTGGTTACACCCAGGAAGCTGCCCTGGTTCTCAGCTCCACGCACCGGGTAAACAAACACCCCGCTTTTAATTGCTGCCACGCACAAACCTGTCTGACAGCTCCTGGCCTGCGCTGTCACCTCCCTCCGTAAGCCCAGCACCTGCTCCAGGCATCAGCACCCCACGAAGCACAGCACAGATGCACCCATTGGGATGGTCTGAGGTGCCTGTGGTGCCACCAGATATTCGCAGGGATGTGGGACATGGATGTCCCCATGGTGGGAAGCTCACAACATCCAACACCTGGCACTGGGGCATCCAATGAGCCCCGCACCGAGCTCCTCCCGACAGAGTCGGCCGAGGAAGTAGGTCAGGTTGTGGGAGGTTTGGGAAGCGCCGGGGGAACTCGAAGGTGTCCTGCCTGCGGCGGCAAGGGTGGCACCCCCCAGGGCGGCAAAACACCGGTCCGGCCAGCCTAGCTCCTTCCCCGGGTGGCGGACAAGAACTGGTCCCAGCCCCAGCCGTGTCCCTGTCGAGCCCCGCCTGGCCAGGATACAACCACAACCCCTCCTCATCTCCGGGCTTCCCATTCTCTCCCCGCTCCCGCGTCCCCGCAGCCCCCCCGCCCTGCGCCTCCACGCATTCCCCACCGAGCCCGGCCGGAATTTCCGGCACGGAGGAGAAGGAGGGGGAGGTCGGTCCCCGGGGCCGGGCCCGGTCGGGCGCGCTGGAGTCGGGGACAAAACATCGCACGGCGGAGAGCACCGGGGAAGGGGCGCTTCGGGGCAGCACACCGGGGCGGGGACGCATCGGGACTCCCAGGGGTCCACCTCGGAGCGCACCGAGAGGTGGCTCGGGATCCCCCGACGGGCGCACCGGGAGGTGCGAGGGGAGGTAGCCCGGGGCTCCGCGACAGGCGCATCGCAGCGCACCGTAGAGTGACGTACTAGAGCTCTCCGGGGGGCTTACTTGAGCTCTTCGGAAGGCGCACGGAGGCTCAGCGGGGGACGTACCGGGAAACGCGCCGAGGTTCCCCGGAAGGCACACTGGAGCGCAGCGGGCCCGTACTCACCATGCCGGCGGCGCTGCGATCCTGCTCAGCTCCTCTCCCCGCTGCTTCCCTCGCCGTGTTTGAACGCGCCCCTCGGTCGCGACCGCGCGGGCAGCGGGCGGAGCCGGCACCGGCNGGACGAGGAGGAAGGGGGCCGGGCCGGTCGCACCCACCGGGCGGTGCCCGGGGCGAGCGGGCCGGCTTGCGGGCTGCGCTGGGTACCCCCAGATGCAGGAGGCTTTCCCCGCCGCAAACCTCTCAGCTACAGCCGCAGTACAGGCAGCAGCGGCTCCAGCCGCCGGCCGAGTGCGCATCAGAGCAGCAGGCGCGGGCTAGGCCGCCGTGGCAGGGGTGAAGCATTTTGTTCATCTTCGTCGGCTGCACCAACACCCTGCAGAGGGGAGAGGGGTCTGTGGGACATTTGTCTGCATCCTCCTCTTCCAAACTACTCCGTTTCCAGCGTCCCGCCCTCCCCCCTCACTACAGATCTGTGGGTGGGCAGGACGGGACGGAGTGACCTGTGCTGCACAGCTCAGTCCGCGGGCCGTGGCACTGAGAATCCGCTCAGGGCTTCACCTTCCAGTGAAACACAACAGGGTTCATTCCTGTGTATCAGTCCGGGCCTGGAACTGGTTTTGGCACTTGTCACCCCTGCAGTATTCCAGGTTCAGGGAGCAGGTCACCAAGTGTCCCGGCCTCCGCAGGCTGCAGGACACCTGCAGCAGCCCCGCTCCATCCACGGTAGCCTGTGCTTGGTGCCCACCTCTCCCCGGGGAGGGATCGACCCTACACCATCCCCAGACAGGGCTTGGGATGCTTGCATCCGGCGTTTTCACACAACAGGGCCCCACTTGCTGCCAGATCCCCCCAGCACACACCAGAGTCCTCAAGCTGTGCTGCCAGCGCTCACCCACACACACACACTGTCCCCAGTCCCTGCTTGCTGGGCTCACATGCTCACATTATCCTCGGTGCAGTGCCAAGGCATGAAACTGCTCCCTGCATCCTCACTCTCCTTGCTCCCTGCAGCTCTTTTTCACTGCCAAGCTGCATGCCAAGCAGCATCACACGTGGCCTTTGAACAGGGGGTCCTGTGCAATGGTACTATTCCCCATCTTGCTGGCATCTGCAGTGCCCCAGCCCTCTTCCTGTAGCTCAACTACAAATGGTTGTGCACTCCCAGAAGCTAGGGGGGACAGGTATATGCCCACAGTAGCAGGCAATGGCAGTATCCTTCTGGGGCCTCAGTCTGGGCAGGTTTCAGTGATGCCAGGTTGACCTCAGTGGGTGCTAGTCACAGCAATACCCCTCTGCCCCATCTGCCCCCTTTCCTGCTACCATGTCTGCACTGCAGGCTGTGCTGCCTCCAGCACATCTCTCTGGGATGACAGGTCCCACCGGGCCCAAGGGCTCTCCCTGCCTGGGGCACTCCAATGGCCAGGGATGACCCATTCCCTGGGCAGAGATGCTCTTGCCTCCAGTTGGTCCTTTTACAGCTCACTCTCCACTCACCTCATCCCCTCAGTCCCCACACACATCACAATGCTACAGCCATTTCATGTGGCCACCAACAAACTGCTCTGGAAACCACTGAGATTAAAGTAACCTGCCAGTAGAAGCCTGCTCATTGCTGTGCCTGTAGCAGCCCACACATAGCCCCACCGACTGCAATTTGGACCCCAGAAGGGAGGGGCACAGAGGAGCTAGGACTCCACAGGCTCTCACTGCCTTCCAGTATCCCAAGGCCCTCCCCAGGATTGAAGAGAATATGAGAACACTGGGAGGGCTCTGGCTCAGCTTCGCAGGGCTCCCAGGACAGCAGGCAGGGTGTTAGCCCTCTGCAGAAAGGCAATGGGGGAAACCTCATCGCCTCCCGCTGGGCTTTTGCTAATAACAAAGTGCGTGGGGGAGGAATGGAGCCGAGCGACCTGCGAGTCACATTCAGGGCTATAAAAGGAAGCCGGGTCTCCAGCACAGCACCTCTTCCACAAAAGCAACCAGAGGATGAGGGGGCTGCAAGCAGAGCTGAGAAATAGCTGCCAGGCAGCGGGAGAGAAGCCTTTAGCGCTAAGGGAAGTGCGAGGGACACATATGCTCTCTGTTTCTGCACATCTAAGTCTTCGTGAAACCTGCCCGAAACTGTGTCATCTATTTTGAACAGCATAAATACTTTGATCTGCCTCTGCCAGCCCTGCCTGTGGTGCAGGCTCCGGTAAGTGGCTGGCATACAGGTGGCCAATACAAAAATCTGCCTGATGGAGAGACAGGAGTGGGGCTGCTGGGCCCCGTCTCAGGAACGCCTCTAGAGCAGTGCACTGTGTCCAAGCCCATCTGCAATCTTCGTGACAGATACTAATGCCGCTTTGAGGCCATCGAGCTGGAGAGGCTGTTGGGAGCTCTCCGGCAGCGCATCCCCACATTGCCCTGGGGCAAGGACAGGCTTTGATCTGGGAACAATGACTGTGCTGTGCCTGCCTGTGCTTTAGACCATGCAAACAAGGCAGCATGGCCTCATCCTCACCGCCTGCACTGCCACCTCGACCCCTTCCTCAGGAGGCAGCCCCCCTTGCACTGCAAGGCTCCAGACATCTCAGCCAGCCCCAGAGCAGCACGGCGAGCGGATGGCACCAGATCTCTCCAGACACCCCATCCTGCTGCCCCTGCACAGAACACAACCCCCACACTTGGCTGTGATGATTCTGTCTCCCTCATCTCAGTGTTCCTTCACAGAGATACCACATCTCTTGGGCTGCTTCTCTTCCCAGTATGGCAACAACTTCTGCCAGGGGACATCTGCAGGCACCCAAGCCACCATTGCAGGAACTAACAGGCAGGGGGCAGGACAGAAGGAGGCCAGGAAATGTGGATGGCCTGGTGCCAGCGCTGATGATGATGCCGAATGGAGGGTTACTGGCTGCTAGGCTGGGTCTGCCCAGCTTGAGGAGGCAGCAGCACCCTAAACGCGTGCCAAGACCCTACATATGGCACCTTCTGTGAGCCAGCCCAAGCACCCTCTGTCCTGGAGCAGCAAAGCACCACTTCACCCAGCAGCCCAAGAAGGTGGCCAGGCCACTCATGATGGAGAGCTCAGCCCTGGCAGGCGTCTTCCTTGAGATGGACATTTCTGCAGTATCTCAGCAGATCAAGGTGAGCTGCTCCTAGAGGTAACAGCACCTGTTTGCTTCCAGCATGAGCAGGCACAGATCACCAAGCAGGAGCTGGGTCCTGAATGGGGTGTGCATCCCCCCTGCCCAGCTCTTCACATCCCACTTCCCAGCAAAATGTGCTGATATGGCTGATTTCTATCAATCAAAAACAACTGGCAGACCCCAGCGCCCTTCCTGAGGACATTCTCAGCTTCTCCACCACCCAAGTTCAGCGCTGCAGAGCACTCAGGCACATTCCCAGCAGCCACAGGACATTTGCTCCCTCCTTCTCCTCCTCTCTTTTGTCTCTTGTCCTAGGGCACTTTCCTGGCACACAGTGTCACTGCTTCTGCTGTCTCTCATGGGCTGCTCTTGCTCTGACGGTAGCAAGCTCCCAAGTCACTGCACAGGCTGGACTCTTGGGGACCCAGAGCTTGAAGGGTGCACCTGCTGCTCCCCTCTTGCTCACCAGCTCTCCAAGGCTGACACCTTTGTGCAGGCACATTCACTGACCCAGACAAGCCATATCCACAGTGGGGAGCTTGTGCCCACAGCAGAGCCCTCTCAGGCCCTGCCAACACTACGATTCTGTCAGCAATTAAGCACCCCCTTTTACCCTGATGGAATGAGCTGCCCAGACCTCTGTCCTGACACAACATCAGAGAAACCAGCATGGTGGCAGGGTAGTTCTAGGCAGCTTGAAGCAAGTGGGAGAGACCTGCAGTCTGGGCCTCCTACAGCTTTGTGTCTCCCTCAATCAATCCAAACTCTCCTATTCCCATCTCCAAGAGGAGCATCACAGCCCCTGCCTTGCCCAGGGAAGCATGTTCCACTCAACTCAGGTAGGTTAGAGGCAACTGTCCTAATTCCTGCACTTTACCAGCACTACAGTGAGTCCTTCCCAGGCCAGAGCAGATTCCAGTTCCCTATAGCACTTCTGCAGGGGACATCAAGGTTTCCAACCCTCTGAAAAAGTCTGAGGCAACACATGCCACAGAAGACGGGCAAGGATGACAGCAGCTCAGACAGAATTTTCTTACTTACTCCAAAGTCCTGGCCTACCTCAACTGCTGACACCCAGCAGAGCTGTGGATGCTGGAGCTTAGGGCACAGCTCAACCATGACCACTTCCTATGATGAAACAGCACAGCCCTGGGGCCCAGCAGCTGAAACACAGACACTATCTCACTTGGAGTCCGTTTCAAACCAGCCTGGCCTCTGAACCAGGGCACATTGCCTGTCCCCACAGAGTAGTCAGGGCCAAGCTAGAAATGAGTGTGCACTCACAACTCGCAGGTACCCTGATAGTTCTTTATTGTCCTCTGAGCTGGGTGGCAGCTCAGTTATGTCCAGGGCAGGAAAAATGTCTCCTGTGCTTGCCCTGGGAGGCAGCACCACCATCCACAGCAACACCACCAATCCTGGTCTCAGCCTCTTCTGTTGGTCCCAGCAAAATCTGGTTCTTCGTCTTTTCTTTCCTCTGTGTCTCACCAGCACTGCCATGCTTGTCTGCTGCAAAAGTCCTCCTGCCTGCTTCCAGCAGCTTGGCAGCAGCCTCAGTGCCTCAGCACAAGCACAGTGCACACAACTGCCAAATGGGAGGCAGGCTCAGCCAAATGTGCACCAAGGGGTCTCGTTTGTGTCACAGTCCAGCAAGATATTAAGGACGGTGCAAGGGGCTCCTGCCACACTCAGAGCTGTCCGTGACTCAATGCGGTACCTCACGTTGTTCAGACCTCCTTCCCGATCCACCTTAAACTGTTCCTGAGGAAGAGAAAGACCAATTCAGACCACACTGGCTCCCAGCAGGGCAGGAAGCATGCAGTGCCTGTGGAGGGAAGACCTGAGGGCTCAGAGTATGTTGGTGACCACAATTTGAATCTCCCACAGTTCCCCTCAAGCACTCCGAGATCTCACCTGCTTCTGTGCAGCAATGCGTTTCTGGTCTCTCTTCCTCCAGGCTGGGTCATGCAGGTGCTGGAAAGTCTCATACCCAGTTGTGATTCCAGAGGGCCGGCGAACCTGGGAGGACAGCAAAGTTTCTGTGAAGCTACTATAAAACCTGCTGCAGCAGCTGCTGGAGTGGAAGAGTGCAGAAGGGCTGCCTTCCCCAGGTCCCAACCTGGGTGGGTACAGCCAGGTGCCAGACAAGGCGAGTAGCAGCTTCAACCTGCAAGGCTATGGGATCTCTTACCTGGAGACCAGCCCCTTTGATACGCCGATAAAACTCATCATCTTCCCGTCCCCAGCCCCAGAAGCGGTTGGACATGCCATTGCACTGGAACAAGAGGGGCACATACTGGTCAAGGTTTGCTCCAGCACAACTCCACATGCCACAGAGAAACAGACACCAGCATCGCAAAACCCAAGCACCAGCGCAGCCTCTCCTCTCTGGCCCCACATCAGCTCACACTGCAGGCGCTGTCCACAAACCATTCCAACTCCTTTCTGCCCATCCCAAGCAAAGAACACAAAACAGTCAGACTGTTCATCAAGGCGGTATCACAGCTCCTGCCCCAAACTGGCCAGGATGTTCCATGCACTCACCATCTCATAGTGCTGCTTGGTGAGCAGAAGGATACCGCCCACGTAGGTCTTATAGTGGTAGAGCGGGTGCAGCTCTGGGGATGCCACATGGAAGGGCCCTGCCTCTGGGAAGCCATAGTCCAGCTGCTCATTGAGGGGCAGGAGGTCCACGTCGTGCATTGCGATGTAGTCGGTGTCGTTGCCACTCTCCAGGAAGCCCACATTGATCAGGGAGGCCCTGTTAAACCTGCCACAGACCCGAGCACTCTCAGCACCATGCAGAGTGGCCACCATCCTCTCACATCCCTGTCCTGTGTCACTCAGTGCCAAACCTTTGGTACCCAAATAGGAACACAAGCACACAAGGCGTTCCCTGCCTCCGTGGCACTGAGTGCCACAGCTGTCCACTCTGAAACCACACCCATACTTCTCCTGCTTCTCCTTAAGCTCAGTCTAACAGCAACACGCAGCGCTGCAGACTCCAAAGGGCTACAACAAGCCTCGTCCTGTCTAGGGCCGGCTGAGGAACTCCACAGTGCCCAGCAGGGCTGCAGGAACTGAGCAGAGGGTGAGCAATTGCGTTTCCAAACACCCCATGGTATTTCTTTGCGTTTCAGTGTCACCATATGTTTGTTGTTATAGGCACTGGGGAGAAAGCTGAAATACTAGCGAGGGGGCAAGTACTTCTCTTCCTGTTTAAGGAAAACCCAAGTTGTCGTTTTGTCCTCCTATGACCTCTAGAACAAATAAATTTGGGCAGAACATCACACTCCAGCCCTGACTCTCTGCTGTCCAGGCCCTAATCTTCTCCATGCAACAGAGGCAAGCAGGAAACTCTCTCAGAGGGGACAAAGTTTTGGAGAATGACCTCCTCACTACCTTCTTTTGCTGAGCGAGGGGAGACACTACCTGAAATGATCCACCTGGTTGAGGATGAAGATGTGATGGCGAATCCTCTTCTTGCTCAGGAAGCGGTGCATGTAGGGCACAAAGGCCAGCAGCTCCTCGAAGCGCTCCCGGAAGGGGACGAGCAGAGCCAGGCGGTGGGGACCCCACGATGGCTCATCCTCCACTGGCAAGAGAGGGGCCTGGGCCGGGCAGGGCTGCCGGGGACCCTCCTGGCTCTGCCTGCTGCCGGGCACCGGCCCCTCACCGGAGCAGCTGAGCTGGAGCCAGAGCAGCGAGGCAAAGCCCAGGAGCAGTGCCAGGAAGAAGAGCGGGAACACGGAGAACCTGCCGGGCAGCAGCCCCAGCAGTGGCGGGGACCTGGCGCACAGTGCGGGGGTCAGCGGTCACCGGAGACCCCCAACCCCTCCGGGACACCGAGCCAGAAGGATACCTCGGCCATCGGG
>VWZI01023714.1:339421-368177 GCA_013396835.1 Psilopogon haemacephalus | reverse complement strand
TTCAGGGATTGTCCTGCCACCTCAGAGACAACCTACCCACCAAACTGGGACCTTCCAAGGACAGCCACATCCACCCTCCCAGCCCAGCCCTAACACCCAAGGACCTTTTCCTCGGTCCATACTACAGTCTCCCCCGCCAAGGCATCGTCCCGGCACAACCCGCTACCAAGTGTGGCAACATCCCCTGCCAGCCTCAACCTCGAAAGACACTTCCACGCCTGTTCCCAGTTGCTCCATACTGTACCCACACTCGTATCTTCCAGCCTTCCAGGGCTTCCTGCCCACCCTGCAAGCAGATTTCCCCTACACCTCTCCCCACCCCGCCCCGCAGACACAACCAGAACCACAGCTGTTGTCAGTCCTTTAATGCCCGGCTCGAAGCCCCAGTCCCACAGCACCTTCACATTCACATTCACGGCTGCCACTTGCTCCCCACTCTAGGCAGCATGGCAGGTTCCATCTGGCAGGGGCAGCACTGGAAAAACAGGGGAGCAAGATCCATATGCTCCTGCATTGCAGCATGGTGGGGGGGCCCAGTGGGCATTGTCTCCCTTGGTCCAACTCACCAGACACCAAGGGCCAGGCAGGGGTTACAGCCACACAGACAGGTAAGAAAATACTTCTGGTATTTCTCAGAAACAGCTTTTAGAAACCACAGTTTTTATAGCTCCCCCCTAGAAAAGATGGGTTTGGGCACAGGCCAGAGGCCAGGTCTCCATCTAGTAGAAACGCTTGTTCCGCTCCTGGCGTTTCTGGAAGACCACAGCTCCCACTACAGCGCAGACGATGATGCCCAGCAGCGCACAGAGCAGGAGCAGGAACACTTTCCAGCCTGTCAGGGGCCCGCTTCGGAAATTCCCTGTTGGGTCATCCACATTGTCTGCAAAGACAAAGAACAGCTAGACACGGATCCAGCCTCAGCTTCTGCAGGGCTTTCTGATGTAAAGGCCTGTTGAAAGACACGTCCAGCCTTGACCTCCCAATCCTCCAAAGTTTTCTGAAGCACAAAGACTCACCTTTGGGTGATTTAAGGAGGCTGACGCTAGGCTCAATCTTGGTCCAGTCAACAGTCTCATCTTCTAGAGGATGCTCCACCATGAGCTGGAAAAGCTTCATCGAGATAATATCATGGTTGTCTAGGAAAAAAAAACAAAAACAAAACGCATCAGCACCAAACCCTGAAGATCTGAGAGATGTCCACATGCTCAGAGTGCTCCTAGGACCATAAACAGCCAGGTTCAGGTCTCCTTCTCTCCCAAACCACTCTCATACCCCAAATATCAAACTGCAATTTGAGATCTTCCTTAGCTCTAAGATGCCAAAGGTCCCTGTCCAACAGGGTTTCAATATTTTAACAGCTGAGGGAAAAGAAACCACCCCATGCATCCATAGCATCACATCTAGGCTCCAAACAGCAGGTATTCCTGCAAGCAAAGCACTTCTCACCAGACAAATCTCCAGTGCCAGCAGAAGCACCAAAGAAGTAGCCAGTTGGCAGCTGAACTCCTGCAATGTCAATGCAGTTCTTCCATTCATTTTTGTCTTCCACATCAGTCATCACCTGCAAGATCCAGGGAGTGTTACACCAGAAATGCATGCCACTGTTGGTTTGGGCTGGAAAGGACCTTAAAAGCCATCTGGTTACAATCACCCTGCCGTGGGTCAGGGACACTTTCCACTAGGCTGAGGTTGCTCAAAGCTCCACCCAAGCCTTGAACAATTTAATGGATGAGGTATCTACAGCTTCTCCTGGCAATCTATTCAATGCCTCACCACCCATCCCACCCACCTGCAACCCTTTTGAAGCCAGAGGTGCAGGAGAAGCAGAGAGTTGAGCCTAGAAAACCATCTCCAGGTCACCTACTGACACGGCAACACCATCCACTCAGCACTGACTCATCTAGTGTGCGAGACACCCAGCTCCACAGCATCTCACCGTCAGGCGGCCTCGGGAGTACCGAATGGCAAGGAAAGTGTCATGGTTCTGGTTCCGAAGGTCAGCAGTGCACCCTGCCAGCTCCGTCCAGCGCCCGTCCTTACTGTGGTCGTACGTCAGGGAGCCATTGTTCACCATCGCCGAGATGTAGGGGAACACACGCTGCAAAGAGGACAGAGCTGCTGCTTTTGGCCCATAGGAGCCTTCCAGATTCAGAGCAAGAGCTACCACCTTCTGCCTAGTCAGAACCTCAGCGAGAACCTCAGCCAGCCACAGCTTTGCTGCAGAGTTGGGTGTGGACGGCAGAACAAAGAAATCAAGGTTCATTGTCTATGCAAAGCTGCTTCTAAATTGAGCAACAGCTTGTTCTAGATATAACAGAGCAGCTATTTCTGTTCTTCTGTATCAAGGTCCCACCTGCACCCACAGCAAACTGCATGGCCACAACGGGATGGTCCCAAACTTGATGAGTAAGCACCAGACTGGGTAAGAAGGGTAAAAACAGCATAGGGCCCAGAAGGAGCAGAAGTCTTGCATAAGCAGCTTAACCATCCTCAGGGCTTTGTAATCAGTAGATTATGTACATCAGGAGAAGCCAAGCGGAGACAAGAATTTATTTCCCCAGGAGCATCAAGACAACAAAAAGATGGGTCATTTCCAGGGGCTTTATGACCTCAGTATCTCATTTGGGTGCCACAGCTGCCACTAGCAGTTACATTTTCTGACCGTGCAATAAAAGAGATCCACAAACGCAGAGCACAACAGAAGAAAAGGATCACAAGCCCCCACAGGTCTGATCTCATAAGGAATTCTGGAGCAAAAAGCCACCTTAAGAGTTTTTCTTTTAGGGGCAGTCAAGTTGTAAACAGAAATTGAGGCCAAAACCAACATTAAACTATCAACTGAAGCACAAAGAAATTCAAGAAATGACACCTGAGATGAGTAACACTCTTAGGCTAACTCTTTTAACTGAACAGGTGGTGCACAGTTTACAGTATTTCTGAGCCACCTCCTCCTGCAGAGGGGAAAAGGACGTGGAAAACTGTGTGGTCAATAGCAAAAAATGGAACAAGACCTTTCTAATCTCTGTTACTGCACACACAAACTCTTCCCTTTACCAGCATCCATGACAGGAGAAGCAGACCACTCTCATGCAAGGAGAGACTTTCTTTGCTCCAGGCATGAAGCACACAGAGCACGAAGCCAATAAGGAACAGCCTCCTACATGTTGCCTGGACTACTCACCTCTGTCGCTTCATCATTGGGATATGTATCAAGGAAAATAGCCAGTCCATGAAAGTTGTCCTTGCTGCCAAAGACAGGACCTGAAACAGAGCAGAACCTTAGAAACGGAAGGCTTTCAGGCAGAAGTTTTGCTCAGAGGCTTCTATAAAAAAAGCTACAGAAACTGGTTATTGCCAGGCAGACAACTGCACACCTGTTCCCAACACAGCACACATAGTACACGTCATCCCCAGCTAATGAAACCAGACAGAGAGGAACTCAAATGCTCTCCCTGGTGAGAAACTTTCCAGTATGGGGTATGTGTGAGTGCTGGTGAGGCCTCAGCTCGGCCAGGTTGCTCTCAGCTGCACACCATACCTGGCACCAGGCGCTCTTGTGTGTACCACAGTGCCAGGCCATCCCCGTGCAGGTTCTTCTTGCCGGCTCCATGGATCTTGAAGTGGACGTGAAGCTCCCAGTCCTTGAGGAAGCAGGGCTGTTTGGAGAGACCACCCAGCGGTGTCAGGGCTAGAGCTGGGAGAGGCACTGAGGCTGCCTCGGGCCCACGCCGGTCTCCCCCCATGGTTCTTACCACGCGGTTCCAGATAGAGCCCTGTCGGCTGCGCTCGTCGGGCGTCAGGCGCACGTACTGGCTGGTGACCATGGTGCTGCCCTGGAAGTCCCACAGCGGCATCGCAGCGGAACCTGCACCTGTAACGGGCAGAGAGCTTGGCTCAGCCCGTGCCGCCATGGGTCGTCCGTTCCGTTCCACCCAGCCCCGCGCTCACCTTGATACGGCTTCATCAGCGAGTGCTCCCGCTTCAGGTGCTCGCTGTTGCCATCTGTTAGCTCGGCGGGGGCCAGGAGCGGCCCGGCCACCATCAACAGTAACACCACGGCCACCACCAACCCGCCTGCACCCGCCGCCATCCTCCACTTCCGCCTTCCGGCGCGCCGCTCCCGCCCCTCGCCCCGCCCGGGAATGGCATCCCATCCTGCCAATCAGAAAGCCCCACACCACCACGTTCCCGCCTCCGCCAGCAAGGCGTCACCGCTGCCGGCCTATGGCAGAGGAGGGGGGCGGGGCCAGAGAGGCGTGCAGCTGCCGCCGTGCTCTGGGCGGGCAGCAGGGAAGGGGGGGAGGAGCGATGGGGAGGGTGTGGTCTCCAGGCGCGCAGTGCGCGGGCGCGGAGGCGCGGGGCATACCGGGAGCTGTAGTCCGCGCTGCCTCTACGCGCCAGTCACGTGCGCGCCTCGTGCCGCCCGCGGGACGCGTGTCCCGCTCTGGCGCGGCGGCTGCCGGCAGCCTGTCGCCATGGCAACCGCCGCCAGTGCGGCTCGTCCGGGGGGTTCCGGCCCCGGGAATGGTCCCGGCCCCAGGCAGCGGGACGGCAGGCAGCGCTATCCCAGCACCGCAGGAAGGAGTGACCGAGGCAGCGCAGAAGTCACAGGCAGCTTTATTGAGGGCTGCCGGGCAGCCCAGGGCCTTGCGCAGCAGAAGGCTCCCTGCCCTACTGTGGCTTATCACCCACCCGTCGCTGGTGGTGCTCAGCCATGGCAGTTGTGGTGGCTGAGGAGCTGTATCTTCCAGCCCTCAGGGATGGGCATCTTCAGTGGGGTGACACAAGCTGCAGCTCAAGTGTTTGTAGGGCAATGTGGCTTCCGTGGGCTCTTGCAGGTAGCTCCTCTCAGTGCAACCAGCGCTGTCACCAAGCCCTCGTTGGTGGCTACCCAGTTAGGTCCTGTCTGCCTGTCCTTGTCCCAGCTGCCATGCAAACACAGTAGCTCCTCTGGCCAGCGGAAGTTTAGTATCTGAGGATTTTCTGAGCCAGATGCTGTGGCAGAACCAGTCACATCCTACAGGAGCGGAATGCGATACACAGCATTTGTTTGGCTAAATGTGCCATGTCCAAGGGTGTAACCAGTGTCACAGCTAGATGTCCAACATGCCCTGTGCAGTGTATGCATTGCAGCAGCCTCTCTAGGGTGTGCCAGCAGTGTGAATGGACAAGTCCTGAGCAGGTTCTCATTCTGGAGGTGCGCAAGCCCTTGACACATTGGGACATGCTTCCCTCCAACAGCACAGGGGCTACAGGAAGGTCATGAAGTACAAGGAGCCTGTAGAAGCCTATGAGGCAGGAAGAGGGGAAGCCAACTGATTAGTGAAAGACTGGGTGGGAAGCTCATCTGAGCACACCAGTCTGAGGCTCAGGGCCCAGCCAAGTCTTTGGGGGAAGTTCAGGGACCAAACTAATTGGCCATGGCTTTGGGACCTGCAGCTCTGTCATGTCTGGCACTCCACAGCTCTCACTTCTTCCTGTTCATGATCTGGCTGGAAATCCAGTTCATCCCATCCTGTAGGGAAGAGAAATATGTGAGCATAGCCTCAGGAGCATGGCATGCCCTTGAGTTCTCTCCCACCACTGCAGAGCCTGCAGGACCCCTTCTCTACCTGCACTCCTTCCCCAGACAAGGCTGAGCAGGCCTGGATCTGCCATTCCCGGTCCCGGTAGGTGTGCAGGCTCAGCCCTTCTGCAATTTCGGCTGCGGGTGCTGCAGTCACTAGGTCCTGCTTGTTGGCAAAAACCAGCAAGGGGACTCCTGTGAGAGATTCATCCTCAGTGAGCTCTGCCAACTCCTGCCGAGAAAGGACCATTTTCTAGATCTGCTGTCCACAGCTGCCCTCCTCCACAGAGCCACCTGGACACTTGCCTGAGCTGCTTGGGGTTGGCTGAGGCACTGCAGTCCCCCAGAGCACTTCACTCCCCTCTCCCCTTTGCTCTTATTGCAGCCAAAGATGTGAGGTTGTGACATCATGACAGAGGCATGTACCCCTGCAGCTCCATCTGCCCTGAAGAGACCCTGGCAGCTGCAAGCAGTACTACCTGAGGGCTGAAGTGCTCCTGGCATTGCAAGCCTTGGGCAAAGGGCAGCTACAGGAGGCTGCTGTCAGTCCTGTGCTGTCTGGCACACCCACGCTGCCGTCTGGTGCCAGTAGAGCAGAGGCTGGCACACAGAGTCTCACCTTCCCCTCTACAGCTTTGTTCCCAGGCTTTGCAACTCTGCATTTGCTACATTTGCTTGGTCATATCACTGACCTGCTGCTGGGGAGGTGGGAGGAGAGCTGTCAGATGAGAGCTCATTCTCATCAGGGGCAGTCACCCCTGGGCCAGGTACCCCTGGGCCATCCCACCTGGCTTGGGAAGAACTGCTGGGCACAGATCTGCTGTAGAGTGGGGTGGCCCTGCCTGCTGAGAGTCTGATGGTGAACCCTTCACGCCTTCCTCTGGCCTTGCCCCTCATGGCATTGCAGCACCACAGCAGAAAGTAACCTGCTTCCCTGCTCCAGTCTTCAAGGAGCTGACGACATATGGGTCTGCATCTCAGGACCCCACAGCCACCCTCCACTGGACCCCTCGTACCTGCCCTGTCTCCTCAAAGCGCTTCTGGTCTGCACTGTCAATGACATAAATCTGCCGTGGGGACAAAAGGGACAGTCAGCTGCTCCTCCTCGCCTGGCTGCACAGCCCTCTGCCTTCTGCAGGGGCCGTGCACAGGGGGCACGGGGCTGGGGGGTGGGGAGGTGGCCGCTCCACTCACCAGCAGGTCTGTGCTGCCCAGATATTTCTTCCAGTAGGGGCGGATAGAGCGCTGCCCCCCGATATCCCAGACGTTTAGCTTGAAGCCATGCGAGTGAACGCTCTTTATGTTGAAGCCCTGAGTGGAGACCCAAGGTCCAGTGTCACCCGAGAGGGCAGTAGGACCACCCTCCCACTGCCATGGCCCCAGCAGCACCTACCTGTGTGGGCGTGATGGTGCTGATCTCCTCGGATGCCAGCCGTTTCAGCAGTGTCGTCTTCCCTGCGTTGTCCAGCCCCAGCAGGACGATCCGGAGCTCCTGCTCTGGGGAACCCTTCAGCTTCTGGATGACGGAGAGCAGCCCCTGGGGGTGTGGAGTGCTGAGGGAGCCCTGCAGGGTGCCAGGTGGCTGCAGAGCACCCTCATTTTGGAGGGAGGAGCTGGGTGCACTGTTTGCCATGGGTACCCTGTGTCTATGACCTGAGCAAGTGTCAGAGATTGGCTTCCACAGTGTCCAGGCTTGAGGTGGGGCCCCATGAAAGGTGTGCCCAGCCCAAATCCCTCCTTGGAGTGAGCTGCCCTGGAAGCCCTGCCTGCTCCTGGCTGTGCTGGGGGGACAAGCCCAAGGTACAGCCCTGGTCTTGCTCTGCCAGGCTGCTCGACATCACAGCCAGGAGCTGGTGCCACCACATCCACCCTGTCACATGCGGCATGTCATTGGGCCCCACTTACCTTCTGCACATCACCCATGGTCTGGAAGTTGCTCTGTCCTGTGGCACACCTGAGGAGCTGCCAGGGGCTTGTCCCCAGGGCCTGCTGGTGGCTGTGTGACTGGCATGCACCCTATCCCCGGGGGAGGAAGAGGATTAGAGGCTCCAGAATTAGCGGCTGTTTCTCCATTTACCCACAGCATTAAATAATGCCCTCGGCAAATCCCCCAGCCAGCTGTCGCCCCGCCGTCGCCTACCCCCAGGATAAACCAGGTCCTGCCAGCCCGGGGCACTGGGGCACAGGGTGTTCCTCTCCCCATGGGGCCAAGCTCCAGCCTGGGGACAGCAGTACCCAGACACCAACGGGACCATGACAGGCAGAGCACAGTGGTGGGATGGAGTCGTTCAGCCAAGTGTCAGATCACAGGAGAGGCACCATAGCCCCAACCTCCAAAGGGTTGATCCAGGCAGTGGAGACAGGCCACAGGCATGGCTGTTGCCAGATGCACAGGGCTGGCATGGCTTGCCCTGTGAGGTGTGATGCCTCAGCACATCCCCACCCAAGCAAGATGAGTTGACACCAGCACTGTGAGCTGCCTCCTTGGAGGGCAGCAGGAGGTAATGCTGAGGCTGGAGCCACATCAGCTCCTTTCTGCCTCACAAGGGAAAGCATCATGCTCTGGAGCAGATCAAAGGCTGGAGCTGTCAGCAGCCAGAGGGGGTGGCATAGGACAGGGGTACAGAGGGGCACAGGCCCTTTCCCCAGCAGCCCAGCCCAGGTGGGCTGAGGGGCTCATCTGTTCACCATTTGGATTAAATATATTAATTAAGCAATTTCTTCAATTCTTGCTGCAGTTTGGTCCTCAGATCAGGTTTCCTAGCAGAGAGGTTATCCTTGTGGTGAGCACCATGAGTCACACACTCTTACCAAGACATTTTTATTTATAACTGCTGTCGCAAAGCCAAGCCAAACAATGCAGCTACACTCTGGCAAAGGGAAGGGGAGAAGCATGAGCATCCCCCACCCCACTGCTGCTCTGTGCTGCTCTGAGGGGGCAGAGGGGCTGCCACAGGAGCCACCCTCCACAGGCCCCTGCCCAGGAACCCTACCAGGGCTGCTAATGCCACACCGCTTTTGTGCATGTTCATGGTGGGAACACTTCATTTTTCTCTGCACCCAACTTAATGTTAGGGTTCTGTTTTTGATAGGTTAATCACCCACCTTACATCCCAGTTATTAGCATTTCCATGAGCGGGTTGCCATGGTGCTCTGCAGTTTGTCATGGAACTGTTAGCTGCTTACTCCTAACAAATATGCTAAAATATCCTTGACTGGTTTGTGGTTGCTGATCAACATGGAACCCCCAACCCTAGGAGCTAGGCAAAACTGCTTAGACATCATTTTAGTGATTCCAAGCTGCACATCCACCACTTCTTTCTGGCAGCCTCTGATGGTGTCTGGGGTGCAGGCAGCTCACCCCCAAATGTCAGCAGCAAGCAGCAGTACAGCTGTGGGGGGGGCCACCTTGAGACTCACTACTTGACACGGAGTTGGGAGGCAGCAGTGTGCTCAGCAAGCTGCACCAAGATGGTGGAGGGGTACATTGGGCATGCTGATACCCCCCTGCTCATGCCCCCTCCTTCCCTGGGGTGCTGTGATGCTCAGGAGAAGCCCTTTCAGGCTGCCCAGGGTGCTGGGAGTAGCAACAATGGAGTGGGGACCGCAGAGTGGCACAGGCCATGCTGGTGATGGGCACTGGGTGGGATGGGCACGTAGTGAAGGTGGGAACAAGGCTACAGATGAGGATGGTGTCACGGATGTGGATGCAGATGAGGCAGGGATGGGGACTGGGATGAAGGTAGGGGTGGGGACTGGGATGAAGGTGGGGATAGGGATCAGCATGGAGATGTAGGTGGGAACGGGGATGCAGATAGCGATGGTGTCACGGTTGGAGGCAGGGATGAGGACTAGGATGCGGCGGGGTCGCGGCGGCTTCTGGCCCGGAGCTTTAGCCGGTGCCCACCGGGGCGGTGCCTGAGCTGGTGGTGGCGGCGGCGCGGGGCAGGAGGGCGGCTCCGCTCCCCCCGCTGCGGTCCCCGTTCCCATGGCGACACTTCCTGTAGGAGCCGAAAGCGGTAGTGCCGCGGAGCGCCGGGCCGGGCCGGGCCGGGAGAGCAGCGCTTCGCCGCCGGCCGGGGATGCTGCGGGGCCGCGGGCCGCGCCGGTAGCGCTCGGCCAGGGCTGCCAGACATGCAGGGCAAGGCCAAGCTGCTGCTGGTCCACAATGGCCGCATGGTGAGTCCCGGCCGCGCCCCGGGCGCCTGTCCTCGTCTCCCGGGGCCCGTGGGTAGTAGGCGGGCAGAGGGATGTATGGGACCGGGCACCGGGCAGGCAGAGGGGTGCGGAAGGCATAACGGGCAGGCAGAGGGATGTATGGGACCGGGCACCAGGCAGGCAGAGGGGTGCAGAAGGGATAACGGGCAGGCAGAGGGATGTATGGGACCGGGCACCAGGCAGGCAGAGGGGTGCAGAAGGGATAACGGGCAGGCAGAGGGATGTATGGGGCTGGGCACCGGGCTGGCAGGGGGATGTGGGGCTGGGTACTGGGCAGGAAGAGGTGGGTGACAGACAGATGGGGGAAATGAGGCTGCAGGGCAGGAGGGGGCTTGGCCATCCAAAGCAGATAGAGATGTAGAGGGGTATGGGGGCAGGCACTGATATATGGGGCTGGGTAACAGGCAGGAAGGGATATATAGGGCTGGAGAAATGAGCAGACAGGATTTTATGGGACTGACACCTCTGCAGAAGTGTTTGGCACTGGGGTAGTAGGCAAGCAGTGACATATGGGCATGGGGTAAGAGGAGTCAGCAGTGCTGGTATGTGTGGAGCTGGGTGGCACAAGCAGAACAGAGCTGTGTGAGTGTGGGCAGCAGAGATGGATGGAGAAGAGCGAGGAGCTGGCAAGGTATATGGGGTTGGGGTAATGGGCAGGCAGGGTTGGGATGTGTGGGCCTGCAGTTAGGAGCGTGGCAGTGGCATGTGGGGTGTGTTAGCAGAGACAGGCAGGAGTGGGACAGTGGGGCTGGGATGGGAAGAAGCAGGAGGTACAAGACAAGCTGAGGTGGCAGAGTGAAGGACACAAGCCAGCCAGGTTAAGGGCATCGCTTCTATGTGGCCCTGGGTGGGTGATGTGAGGCAGCACCCAGCAGGGTGTGCTTGGCTGGGCTTTCACTGCAGGGCTGTGCCCATCTCCTTGCTTGCTGCATGTCCTGGGGTATCTCATCCCCATGGCTGGTATCTGGGGCAGCCCAGGGGCACCCTGTTCTGCTCTGTCCTTCACTGGTAGCTCTGGTAAGACCTGGTCTCCATTTTTGGGAATGTGCCCTTCAGACGCTCCAAGTCCCAAGAAGGAAGGGAGCAGGCAGTTTGCCTGCCAAGGGTTGTGGTTGTCTTTCCTTCCCTCCCCTCCTCCCCTCCTCTTCCTGTGCCGGAGAGGTTGCTTCTCTCCTCCCAGGGCAGTGGTGGTGGCAGGGTTATTTCTGATAGCATCTGCCCTTTCCCAATTGCTGGCCTGGCCCCAGGGTGTGGGAGGTGGGAGAAAAGCTGTGCACCCCTTGTAGCAACCCCAGACCTACTCGATGTCCCTGGAGTGGGACTGTTATGTCTTCTCTCAGACATGGTGCAGCTGTTTCAGTAACAGCTAACACCAGAGCAGTGTTTGCTGGTGGCCAGTGTCCTTTGCTCCTGGGTTTGGACTAGGCTTGCCCTTACACTGCCACCTGCCCGGGTACTGCTCCACCAGGCTGGCAGACACTGTGTGGCTCCTCTCATCTCTCTTCTCTCCACCCCTGCAGGGCCCGGCTGTGTCGGATGGAGGTAAGGCTGCTCTTTGCTCTGGGATGGGAGGCCTGCATTGCCTTTCAGGAAAGGGGGAAGCTCATAGCCACCAGCAGATAGCCAGGTCCTGTGTCAGCATGGGCTGTGGCATGAGTGGGTAGATGGCCAGGCTGCCACAGTGTTGGGCTGAGACCTCTGCCAAGGACTCACCATACAGCCCCATCCCTCCCTCACAGTCCCATCATGCCTGCCCCTCCCTTCTGGCTGCTCAGCTGGCATCCTTGGGTGCTGAAAGCTGAGGGGCTTCCCAGGGAATGCAGGACCTGGATACCAGCCAGCCTCAGGTTCCCTGAGGGAGCCTGTGTCCATCTGTCTCATTGCACATCAGTTATCTCAGATGGCCTACCCACATCTCCCAGCCCTGCTGCAGGAGCCTTCTTGTGCAGGCTTCCAGTGGCTGATGTTCTTACCTGCACATGCAGTGTGCGCACAGTTATGCCATTCGTTAGACAGGAGAAGTCTGGGGAGCTTGGCAAAGCAGCAGCCTGCTGCCTCCTCTGCCCTTGCTGGCCTTGCTGGGAGAACTCTGCTTCCATACCCCTACCTTCACCTGCAAGTGACCCTCTGTTCCCAGTTGCTCACCAGCAAAAGAGTTCAAAAGCTGAGGTCACCCCTGGAAACTTCTGTCTCTTTGACAGAGGGACTCATTTGAATTCAGGGTAAACCTGAGTTTCCCTGAGAGAGGGTTTCCTCAGGTCTGGGAGCTCAGGATGACACTTTCTGTGCCCTCCTGTCACTGGGTTTGTTCCTTGTCACAGACAGAGGAATGGAGAAGGTAAGTTCAGGCACCTCTACCCATACTCTGAGATTTACTCCAAGCTGTATGCCCCTTGTGTCCCTTTCCCTTCCCCCCGTGCATGGGCTTTGTTCCCCTGGGAGATGAGTCACAGATGGAGTCACAGTAACACAGCATGGAGGGGACGACAGGCAGCACTGGCAGGGAGGGGTGTCACATCACAAAGTGCCAGCTGTGGCACCACATCACTCAATCTGCTGAGGGTGCCAGTGTGATGCTCCTCTCATTCCTTAAACGAGGGCTTACCAGCTCCAACTGAGATGGAGTGGATTAATACGCTGCAGATACAGAGGGCTGCTGGCAACACTGAGGGAAATGCAGACAGACAGAACTGACCTTATTTTTTCTTTCAGAGTTAAATGCTTCCAGGGTCCACGGCAGCAACCACAGTGTGAACAGCCTGCCAGGACCACCGACCACCTGCAGCTCCACACAGGGGTCAGTGGTCAGCTGGGCAGAATCCTTTGAAACGCTGCTGCAGGACCGCGTGGCTGTCACCTACTTCACTGTGAGTACCACAGCTCAGACTCTGGTCCCAGCTCCCATCTGTCATTGGCAACCAGCTGTCCCACAGCCACAGCACCAGCCAGGCCAGCAGCTCTCTCTGCCCTACAGGAGTTCCTCAAGAAGGAGTTCAGTGCTGAAAATGTCTACTTCTGGCAGGCATGTGAGCGCTTCCAGCAGATCCCAGCCAGCGACACGCAGCAGGTACCAACCTCTGCCCAGCTGTGGTGTGGCTGAGCATGGGTCAGGCAGCTGCTGGGAGGGACATGGGCAGAGGTGGAGACAGCTGTCATGCATCTATGTCCCAGTGTCCTAGCAGACTCCTGTTCTGGGAGGCCGAGCAGGCTGGGGGCTCTTTTGAGGTGAGCCAGGGAGCTCCCTGCAAGGTAGCAGTGAGGAGGCTCCTGGTCACAGCCTGCCCCTCTTGCTTCCTTAGTTGGCCCAGGAGGCACGGCGGATCTATGATGAGTTCCTCTCCAGCCACTCGGTCAGTCCTGTGAATATCGACAAGCAGGCCTGGATTGGGGAGGACATGCTGGCCACTCCCTCCCCAGACATGTTTCGCATCCAGCAGCTCCAGGTACAAGTAGCACCCATGCTCCACTCAACCACAGCATGGGGGCCGTGGGACAAACCCACAGATCACCCAGCATCGCTGCTGTCACCATGGGGCCATGCCATGGGGCAGTGGACAGAGCAATCTGTAGGTGGGCAGGGTTCCTAAGCACGCACACCTTCCCTTTGCAGATCTTTAACCTGATGAAATTTGACAGCTACGCACGCTTTGTGAAATCCCCACTCTACCAGGCCTGCCTGAGGGCAGAAAGCCAGGGGCAGCCCCTGCCCGACCTGCGTCCCCACTCCCGCAGCAGCAGTCCTCCACCTGACCTCAGCAAGGTGAGTGGAGTGGGAAGGGAATGATGGGGACCTGTCCCTTCCCTGCTGCTCAAACCCGACCCCGGGCTGAGGACAAACAGGAAGTCAAGGGACCAAGGAAAGGGAAGGAACAGCCCCCAATGTCCCCATGCTGAGATGCTTCTCCATTCCTTTCAGAAGTCAAAGCTGAAGCTGGGCAAGTCCCTGCCACTGGGTGTGGAGATAGCAGGCAGTGGTGCCAACCANCCCCCCCCCCCCCGCCGGTCCTTCAGGAAGGGAGAGCGGCGGGAGCCCTCCTGGGCAGGTAGGTGTTGCGCCGAGCGTGGCAGGGGGCAATGCCGCCTGGAGGGTGTCCACGGTCCCCACCACTACCTCTCTCTCTGTCCTAGAGGGGCGAGAAGGCAGTGGGAGTGCCACGCTGTGGCGGGAGTCTCAGGGCTCGCTCAACTCCTCGGCCAGCCTGGACCTGGGTTTCCTCTCCTCGGCGAGCACAGCTGCCAGCCCCTGGACAGAGGTGAGTCATCACTGCACCGGCCCCATGGCACCGGCTGCTGCTGCCTGCGCTCACCCCACAGCATCCTTCCTGCAGGGACACCGGAAGAGCCTGGGAGGCAGCGAGGCTGAGCTGCCGGGCAAGCCCATGAAGTACTGCTGTGTGTACCTGCCTGATGGCACAGCCTCGCTGGCCCCCGTCCGGCCTGGCCACTCCATCCGTGACATGCTGGCGGGCATCTGCGAGAAGCGTGGCTTCAGCCTTCCCGACATCAAGGTCTACCTGGTGGGCAATGAGCAGGTAGGGCAGGCAGGGGGAGAGAGGGATCCTGCCAGCCAGACCATGCCCAGGCTGGGAGCATGTGGTTCTCTGCTTGCTCTCTCCTAACGTTTTGCTCTTGCAGAAAGCCCTGGTGCTGGACCAGGAGTGCTCTGTGCTGGCAGACCAGGAGGTAAAGCTGGAGAACAGGATAAGCTTTGAGTGAGTAAGAGCTTTGGGACTGATGCTGTTGCCCACGTGTGTCTGGTCCGATTCAAACATGGCCACCCACAGCGCTCAACACCCAACCCCCCAGGCAGTCCTGAACACCCCAGCTCTGCCCCTGCCTGTCTGTGCTTGCCTAACAACAGCCTCTTCTCTCCCCACTGCAGCCTGGAAATCTCCTCCCTTCATAAGACCGTTCGAATCACAGCAAAGTCAACCAAGTGCATCCGGGAAGCTCTGCAGCCCGTGCTGGGGAAGTATGGCATGAGCATGGAGCTGGTGCTGCTGCGCCGGGTGAGGGCTTACTCCTCACTGCCTTTGGGGCTTGGGCCAGGGAACAACCAGGTGGTGGGGAGCAGTGGTCCATGCTGGGGGCAGCCTGTGGGCTCGTGGAGAGTGACCGGTGTTTGAGACAGGCTGTGCCCATTGCTGTGGGCTCTGCACTTGGCAGGGTCTGGTTGGGGGAGGTCCACAGCCCGGCTGCCTTTGCCGTGCTGCAGTGAGTGTGACACTAGCTGGCTCTTCCCATTGCAGCAAGGTGAGGTGGCCACCCTGGACCTGGAGAAGCTGGTCAGCACAGTGGCTGCTCAGAAACTTGTCCTGGAAATGCCACCAGGTAAAGTCTCTTGCCTGTCAAGCAATATCCTCTGCCAAGCCGTGCACATGCAGTGTTCTCAGAAGGCCAGCAGAAAGCAGACTGCTTTCTGCTGCTCATTCTTCCTGCTCCTTGGGATGAGTTCCATCCTGTCACCAGTTACACTGGGACCAGGGCGCTGGCATGGAGTGCTAAGCATCACTTACTTTGCAGGCATGAGAGTGACAGAAAGCACCAAGGCTGCAGCTGCTCCCTCCCCACTCCAGAGTGAGGTGAGATCAAGATCCAACCCCCCCAGACAGATAATCCCACAGCTGCTGCCATGTCCTGTGGGGAAGATGTGGTCTTGCTACAACACTGGCACATGCTGAGGGTCTGGGCAGTGTGTGCCAAGGTGGGAGCCAGGCAACAGAAGGGTGATGGGAATATGGGTTGGGGAAGCAGTGCCTCCTTGCCCCATTGCTGAAGCCTGGGTTGCTCATCGCAGGAGGGAAGCCCAACAGGAGCAGAGCCTGACACACTGTGGGAGATGCCCTCCTCCTCTTCTCGGCCCCGGTCTTCAGCTGCCATGAACTTGAACCGCCGCACATATGACCTGGAAGGTGAGACTAGCACGTCTGAAACCAGAGAGGGTGGGGCAGACACATGGGGTGAGGGTCACAAGGCCTCCACTGTGCAGGGAGAAGGTGAAGGTGCTGAGCCTGGGACATGTTCAGGGTCACGTTGGGTGGAGGTGTGTTAGGACAGGAGCCTGAATGCTGGGCTCTGGTGCATGACCTGCATTTCTCCTAGGACTGGTGGAGCTGCTGAACCGTGCCCAGAGCTGCAGGGCCAATGATCAGCGTGGACTGCTCTCCAAGGAGGACCTAGTCTTGCCTGACTTTCTCCAGCTCCCTGAGCAGGCTGACAGCACCTGCAGGGGGTCAGACCATGCCCCCCACCCAGGCTCCGAGGGAAATGGCCATCCTCAGCCCACAGAGCCCACAGCAGCTCAGCCTCTGGTCGACCACGAGCTCCGATGAGTCTTGCTGCACATGGGCACCCTGTGCATGGTACCCCCAGGCCATGCCAGGGCTCAACACGGGGCCCAAACAGCCCTTGCCCTGCACCACCGACACTGCCTGGACCGCAGATTCGTCCACATCCTGCCCCAAACTGTTGTGTCGTGTCACTGTGAGTGGTTGAACAGCTGCCATGCCCCTTGGTAGGGTCACATCCTGGTGCACATCAAGGGGATCCTGTACATAGTTTGAACTCTCCTTGCAAAGCACTTTGCAGCATCCCACACATGCCTGGCACTGTCCTGCCCAGTGCCTCTACCTGCTCTGCTTGCAGCAGAGCTCTCTGCCAGGCAAATCCTGCCTGGGCCAGGCTGGCACAGTCCCACTGACCGCCAAGGTGAGGAATGTGTGCTTCAGACTGAAAGGTGTGCAGGATGAGAGAGTGGATTGGGTAACAAGGCAGGCTGCAGCCCCAAACCCTGATGTTGTGGGCAGGCAGGGTCAGGAGAATGTGTCTGGAGCTGAGGACCAGATTTGGTCTGTGTTGGTGCTATGTGGTCTACCCTTCCCAGGGAAGGTGAGCATGGCCCTGCCAGCCTGTGCCCTGAGCAAGTTGTTATTGGCTGCATTGCATGAGTTGCACTGGGCTTGATCCTGCCACAATAACACTGCCACTATGGAGGCAGAGCCAGCACATCGTGCCAAAGAAGCCTTCCTTCTCCCTGTAGGGAGATCCTGCTTGGGAAGCTGCTGAGGCAACCTTTGGGGCAGATTTCCCTAGGCTCCCTGCCTCAGCCCAGCTGGTACTGCAGGTTCTCAGTCCTCAAGGTCAGGCCTGGCTACTTTCAGAGGAATGCAGCACCTTGGGTGCTGAGCATCTCAGCCTAGTGTGTGGGTATCGGCATGTACCTAGGCTGGTATCCCTGCCAGCAACTGTGCCAGTCTATAATGTCAAGTCCAGCTCTGCCAGACCTGGCTGTGCCCTGCAGGTCCCCATTCCCAGCAGCCTGTGTCCCCAAAGGTCCAAGAGCCATTCTGCAAAGAAGACAGACCCCTGATAGCAGCCAGGAGATCCCTCCATTATCTGTATGTGCTGTGGCCCTTCCTGGCTGTGCCCTGGGTCACTGCTGCATCACCACTGCCCTGGGGTTTGCCCAGGGACAAGGGGCATGGCCACCGAGCCCCACGCTGCCACAGCCAGCTGCAGCCCTACAGCCCCAGTCAGAGCTCCCCTGTGTCTCTGTGGTGCTGCCAAGTCCTGTCTGTGGTGTGAAACCAGGAGAAATAAAGAGCATTGCCTGGATGCATGTCCCTTTCCTTTCTCTGCCATCAAGGCCAGATGGTGCTTTTCCTGGCAGCAGTGTTGCCCCAGCACCTCCATACACTGCAGAGCACCCCTGGGGCCACGGCAGGGCTGGAGGCAGCCCTCAGCTCGTGCCACCCTGACCAACAACAAGGAACACTGCCAGGAGCTTGTTTTCCCGGCACTGATGATGGTGTAGGGGAAGCTGCAAGGCCAGCACAGCCAAGGACTTCAGCCCTGACCCTGTCAATGAGTGATAGCCAGGGCTGCCAGGGCCTCACTGGGTTAATAATTGTGGGGGCAGCTGGCCAAGAGCCCCCAGGCATGGGGCAAATGCGGACACCAGCCTTCTGCCCACCGCAGCCTGGCACAGTGCTCATTGGTACCCTCTGGCCAGAAGAGTCCCCAGGACGTATCCTCTGCTGTGGTACCTCCTGGGCATTCCAGCTCCATGGGTTTGTGACTCAGAGGAGGCTCAGTAATGCTCTAGTAGTGGCAGAGATGCACCCAGGTTGTCCTGGGGTACCCAAGAGATCTCTCCTTTCTCCCTCCATACAATAGCAGATGGCTTGTCCATGCTGTTGGGTCCTGATAGCACTCAGTCCCAGAGGGTTGGAGATGTAGCGGCCACATGGCTCCTCCATGCTAATTCCCAACAGGAACCGAGGCTGGAAAGGCCTCTGGCCTCTGTCTCTCCCCTGGGCAGATGCCCAGGCACCTTGTGGGTGGATGGAAACTTGGCTGGAGGTGCATGAACAGCAGGTAATGATAAACACGATGAGGAGATGGTGCTGGCAAGGCTGCCATCACTCTGCTCCTGCCCATCCTGGCATCACACATGCTGGTAAGATGTGGGTTTTTGTCCCATACAGCACTCACGGCACTGCCAGCTGCTCTCTGATGAGCAGCTGACATGGGCTGGGTTGGACCACGTGCCACCATCACTGCCAGTGACAGGACACAGGGACTGCACTGATGCTGACACAGCCCACTGCCAACACCCAGTGATGAGCATGGTGCATGCCCTGGGCAGAGCCAAGCCCTTCACAGCTGATGCTAAGATGGTCCAAGGACGGCAGATGTGTGCATGGCCTCCTCCCATTTGGGACTCATCAGCACTGAGCCCTTCTCCTCCTCTCATTCAGGAGATGAAGGACCTGGCACCAAGTGATGGAGAGCTGAGGCTGCTCTGGCATCACCCCTTGGGCACTGGGCTCCAGCACTGTCCCCACTTTGCTCTCCACTGCACTGACTGCTGCTCACCCAGGGGTGATGCTGAGCCTTGGCAAGTGAGTTGGGGTGTACCAGCAGGGCTGAACCTCAGGGCTCGTGCCTCATCCCACCCCAGGGCCACAGCTGACGTGGGCTGTCAGGGGGTTACCCATTAACTGCAGGAATTTCTGGGGAGGAGGTGAGCATGGAGTAGAGGTGAGGGGCAACGCAAGGCTCCTTAGACTTTGCTCTTGGCATGAATATAAAGGGCCACAGTGCCCCACGAGCCACTTGGCTGGAGGGACGTGAGCATGTGGCATGTAGACATGAAGCTGTCCTGAGTGCCTGCCCAGCCTCAGGTGAGCAGGGTCCTGGGCTCACTAGGGTGGCATGGTGGTGGCTGGACCACCACCTGGGGGACCATTAGGTGATGAAGTGGTGCCAGCACCACAGGGATTCAGGGAGCCAGTGGCTGTCAGTGCGGCGCAGCTGTGGCTGTGCCATGGTGACACGCAGCCACCTCTGCCCAGCCTCAACAGCAGTGATGCTGCCCTACCGGAGAGAGAGCCCAGCCCTGCCCCGCTGCCCGCTGCGGGGAGGAAGGGTGGTGCACGGGCCCCAGTTTGCCTACTGCCCCAGCCCTCAAGGTACGTGTCCCCTGCCCTTCCTCCTCCTCACTCTGCTGGGCCCAGCTCTGCTTCTGGCCAGACCCTGGCCCAGATGGTGCCCAGCCCTACTCTGCAGGGAGGTGTCTGCAAGGGTGGGGCTGTAACACAGGTGACTCTCTCCTCAGCTCTGCACCGGCTGCCTGCTGCCCACACCTGCCCCTTCACTGTCAGCGCAGTGCCATGCCCTGACCATGGCTACCCCTGCCCCGGCTCCCCCGGGCGCATGGGCGAGGGCAGGGAGAGGTATGAGCTGGATGTGCTGCCCTGGCAAGGGCCCCGACTGGGCTTGGAGGAGCTGCAGAAACCAGGTGAGACCCCCAGGGGGTGGGCACACAGCACCTGGGTTGGGGGAGTACCCCAGGGACCTGCCAGAGGTACCCGGAGGGGCTGGGGATGCCAGAAATGTGGGGTGCCAGCAGTGCCCCAGCTTTGGCCTTGGGACTGGCAGTAATTCCTCCTTGCTCTCTAATGGTGCCAATCCTCGTGCTGGCACCTCAGCTGGATGCTCAGCATGGCAGGCTGCCTGATGGAGGCAGACACAGTCAGCTCCCTGGGATGCCAAGGGCAGAGCTGAGGGACAATGGTCAGCAGAAGACACTCCACAGTGGGAGGAGATGGAGGGGACCTGGGGAATGGTGGCACATCTGAGGACACAAGTCCTTTCCTGCCAGGGTCATGGGAGGACAGTGCAGGGCTACAGGGGTCCAGGGAGTCAGGCCCCTGCTGCAGCTGGCATTTAACACTCTCTCTTGTCTTGCACAGAGCTGGGGTGCTGGGCCAGGGTCCAGTCCATCTGTGTCTCCCTTCTCAAGGTGCCCCTGATGTTCGGGTTCCTGTACCTCTTTGTGTGCTCCCTGGACGTGCTCAGCTCTGCCTTCCAGCTGGCCGGAGGTAGGATGGCAGGGACGTCTGGACGACTGGTGGTACCCATCGTGCCAGCAACCTGCCACTCACATTCTCTTGCAGGCAAAGTGGCTGGAGACATCTTCAAGGACAATGCCATCCTTTCCAACCCAGTGGCCGGGCTGGTGGTGGGCATCCTGGTGACTGTGCTGGTGCAGAGCTCCTCCACCTCCACCTCCATCATTGTCAGCATGGTCTCCTCAGGGTGTGAGTGTGCTCACAGGGCTCCTGACAACCTGAATCTGTGGGTCAGGGTGACCAGACGAGGGTCACCCTGAGCTGGACCATAGGAGACTGTCTCCATGTCTCTGTCTCTGTGCATATCTCTGTCTCCAGTGCTCGAGGTGCGTTCTGCCATCCCCATCATCATGGGCTCCAACATTGGCACCTCTGTCACCAACACCATTGTGGCCCTCATGCAGGCTGGTGACCGCAGCGAGTTCAAACGGTGAGAGCTGGTTGAAGCAGAAGGGACTCAAGGGACTAGAGGCTGCTTCCCAGGGCTACCCCATGCTGACAGCTCCTCTGCACAGGGCCTTTGCCGGTGCCACAGTGCACGACTGCTTCAACTGGCTGTCAGTGCTGGTTCTGCTGCCTCTGGAGGTGGTGAGTGGGTACCTGCACCATGTCACCCGGCTGGTCGTGGCCACCTTCAACATCCGCAGTGGGAAGGATGCCCCCGACCTGCTGAAGATCATCACCGAGCCCTTCACCAAGCTAATCATCCAGGTATCCTCACCCATGGTGTCTCCAGGCTGGTGGTGGTCCCCCAGCACAGATGTCTCCTGTGCTAGCGGTGATGTCTCCAGCACTGGTGTCTGTTTGACAGTGATTGTATTCAAGTATCCCCAGGCTGGCAGTGGTGACCCCATTCCAGTGAGGATGTGCCCAGGCCATAGATGCTCTCATCCCCCAAGGGAGCTCTCCAACCCTTGTGTTGTTGCAGTTGGACAAGTCGGTGATCACAGGCATTGCAACGGGGGATGAGAGCCTGCGCAACCGAAGCCTCATCCGTGTCTGGTGTGGCCCCATATCCCCACAGGTGAGGGGGTCCATGGCCCTACTGGGGCCACCAAATCATCCCACAGAGGGTAGTAGGCAGGGGCTGACCGAGGACACTGTGGAGCTAACTCCAGCTCGTGCTCTCCCTGCAGGTGGCCACTGCGGGGTTTGGGTCCCCTCTGAACTGCACAGACCTCGGCCACTGCAGCACTAAGGGCATTGAGAGCCTGCGCAACATCACCGGGCAGAAGTGTGAGTGGGTGCGGGGGGCTTGGGCAAGGCTGGAGGGCATAAAGCTGAGGAGATGCAGGGATGGGATGCTGTATGTGGGATGGAGAGGTGCCGGGCATTGGGCTGGAGTCACAATGTGGGGCAGGACTGGGAGGTGTAGGAGCTGGGATCCAGGTGTGGGGCTGTGTGTGGTGGGGCTGGTTTGTGAGCAGGGCCAGGCTGGCCTCAGCCCCTCGCCCAGCCATGCTGTGGGGCAGGCGAGCATCTCTTCACCGACACACTGCTGCCTGACCTGGCTGTGGGGCTGGTGCTGCTGGCTGGGTCCCTCATCGTGCTCTGCACCTGCCTCATCCTCCTGGTCAAACTCCTCAACTCACTGCTCAAGGGGCAGGTGGCCAAAGCCATCCAGAAGGTCATCAACACTGGTGAGTGGGATGGAACCCTGTTTGCCTCATGGCCACCCATCCCTACCTGCCCATCTCCTGGCTGTCTCTAATCCCCATCCCTACTGGACCCCCATGCCCAATGTCTGTCCCTTATCCCACTCAATTTATGGCTACCATGTTCTCCTGATGTCCAAGTGCTCTTTCCCCAGCCATCCTGACCACCAGCCAGGTCCCATACCTACAGCTTGACTCCATACCCAGAGTCTCAAGCCACAGACCCTTCCCCAGCACTAGGGGATGCTCCCATCTAACATGTCCATGTTTGTGTCCATGTCTGTGCCCGTGGCCGTGCCTTTGCAGACCTCCCACACCCATTCAGCTGGCTCACTGGATACTTTGCCATGGTGGTGGGCGCTGGGATGACCTTTGTGGTGCAGAGCAGCTCTGTCTTCACCTCAGCCATCACACCCCTGATTGGTGAGTTTCATCCATGTCTTGTTCCCTGCCATGTACTGGTCCCCGCTATGATGTTCAGTGGGTGCTCAGAGGTGTGCTCGGAGTCTGGGAGAGCACAGGGGTGGCAGTGGTGGGGAGAATGGGATGGGGTGGGATGGGATGGGATGGGGTGTCTCTCTTGCAGGACTGGGGGTGATCAGCATTGAACGTGCCTACCCACTGACCCTGGGCTCCAACATTGGCACAACCACCACTGCCATCCTGGCTGCACTGGCCAGTCCAGGGGACAAGCTAGCCAGCTCCTTCCAGGTACAGGCAGCCCGGACCATGGCCAGACTGGCAGGGGGTGCTGGGCAAGGCAGGGGCTAGGGGATGCCTGTGTGCCTGGTCTGACAGGGATGCCATCCCCGCAGATCGCCCTCTGCCACTTCTTCTTCAACATCTCCGGTATCCTGCTGTGGTACCCCCTGCCCTTCACTCGCCTGCCCATCCGCATGGCCAAGGCGCTGGGTGAGCGCACAGCCAAGTACCGCTGGTTTGCTGTGCTGTACCTCATCGTCTGCTTCCTCCTGCTGCCCTCCCTCATCTTTGGCATCTCCATGGCGGGCTGGCAGGCACTGGTGGGGGTGGGAGCGCCCTTCCTCGGCCTCTTCTTCTTTGTGGGGCTGGTGAACGCGCTGCAGGCACGCAGCCCCGGCCGCTTGCCCAAATGGCTGCAGACCTGGGACTTCCTCCCTGCCTGGATGCACTCGCTGCAGCCCCTGGACCGGCTCATCACTCGGGCCACCCTCTGCTGTACCGATCGCTGCCGCAGCCCCGAGGGCTGGGAGGAGCGCGAAGGTCCTCCCCGCGACAAGGTCAGGCTGGGGCTCGACAACCCTGCACTCTCCTACATCGAGGAGGTGTCCAGCCCCACTGTCTGTGTGGGCTCCCCTCGCCTACCCCTGCACAGTGCCACCCGTCTGTAGCTGGCACCAGGTGCCTGGGCCACCGCTCCCATAGCCATCCCATGTCTGCTGTCCCCTTTCAGCTGGTGTCAAATAAAGGCTGAGTGCCCGCACCCCAGGTTTGTCCCTTCACAGAGGCTCCTGCCTCTGCAAATGCTGCCAAAGCTGCAGCTGTCAGGCACTCACCATCTGCCCATATCCACACACCACTGCTGCACATCCTGGCCCAATACAGGTGCCCTGTGCTGGGGAGCCACCAAACACATAGCTGGTGCCATGAGGTCACACACCAGCAATGCCACAGATAAGCCCTGCGCCTGTGGTTTGCAATCAGCCTGTACTGAAGTGCTGCAGGCAGCATCTTATTCCACCCACTTCATGCCGAGAGGGGTTCATGCTGCACCACTGTGGCCATGGCAGTGTGCTGGTGAGCACAGGCTGCTGCGAAGTGCTGCCAGGCTGGGGCCCAGTGGGATGTTGACTCAGCACAAACAGGCAGCATCCCCAGCTTGTCAGATACTTCAATACCCATGACAGGAGCCCACCCACCACATCACCCTGACAGGAGCCCTTTAAGTGTTGGCAATAACCACTCTCCCACTGCCCAGACACTTGGGCTCCTGCCAGTGATATCAGCCTGTCACTCCCTCCCTCCCTCCTTCCTGCCCGCCCTCCTCCGGGGCTGGGACCAGCAGAGTCAGTGGGGCTGCTGTGGGAGCTGCTCTGGGGCTCCTGGTACTGCCTGGCTGGACAGCCATCAAGCCAGGACAGCCTCCACCTTGCTGCTGACCACATCAGTGCAGGAACAGTGACAGCCAGGACAACTCCCCAGGGACTCAGGGACAAGACGTGGTGGAGCCGGTGAGCAGGGCATGCATGCTCGGGGGCAGCCCCATGGGGCTTCATCCACCCAAGGTTCTGGGCCAGCATGGAGGCAGCCATCACCCTCCCCAATGCCTCCAGTAACAGCAGTGGCACTGGCAGCATCCCACACTCGCCTGTGGCCATAGGCCTCATCATGTTGGCTGCCCTGGCCATTCTGCTGGCCACAGTGGTGGGCAATGTGCTGGTGGTGGTGGCCATTTCCACCAGCCAGGCTCTGCGGGCCCCACAAAACCTTTTCCTGGTGTCTTTGGCCTCAGCAGACATCCTTGTGGCCGTCCTTGTCCTGCCCTTCTCATTGGCCAACGAGGTGATGGGCTACTGGTATTTTGGTGGTCTGTGGTGCAGCCTGTACCTGGCACTGGATGTGCTACTCTGCACTGCTTCCATCGGGCACCTCTGTGCCATCAGCCTGGACCGCTACTGGGCTGTCACCCGGGCGGCACGGCTCAACCTGCGCCGCAGCCCCGGGCGGGTGAAGGGGATGATCGGGGCAGTCTGGGCAGCAGCAGCCCTGGTGGCACTGCCACCACTCCTGTGGGCCCACCCAAGGAGCTGGGAATGCCAACTGAGCCAGGAAACCTGGTACGTGCTGGCCTCCTGCATCGCCTCCTTCTTCGCCCCGTGCCTCATCATGGTTGCCGTCTACTGCCGCATCTACCGCCTGACCGCCCGGCGGTCAGCAGCCCTCCTCGCTGCCCGTGCCCTGCGCCCTGCCAGCACTGCCACCAGCGAGAAGGGACTAAGGGCTGGGATGCTGGGCTGGCGGCGACGAAGCCAGCACCAGAGTATGCTGCTGAGTCGGCGGCGGCTGGTACGGGCACAGGAACGTCGCTTCACCATCGTGCTGGCCGTGGTGATGGGAGCCTTCGTGCTCTGCTGGTTCCCTTTCTTCTTCACCTACAGCCTGGGGGCTGCCTGCGGGGAAGGCTGCCAGGTCTCCAAGCCACTCTTCAATTTCTTCTTCTGGATAGGCTACTGCAACAGCAGCCTCAACCCCCTCATCTACACCCTCTTCAACCGGGACTTTCGCAACGCCTTTCACCGGCTCCTCACCGGCCGCTGCCAGCACTGCGCCTAGGGCCCTGCCGGGACCTGGGGGACATGGCTTCAGGCTTAGCTATAACTGCAACATGGTGCTGCAGCTGATCCCAGAGCTGCTGGAGGAGACGGCCAACCACATCTCCATCACTGTGTCCTGGCATCTCAAGGAGCTGCTGGTGCTGTCATCCTCCCTGGACCTGCAGCTTCCAGTTGTGCCATGGACCCCAGAGTGCCCTGCCAGTGTGTATCTTGAGGCATTTTTGGAAACTCAGGGTTGAATAAAATGAGACCAAATCCTGTGCCCGAGGCTGGTGTCTGCCTCCTGGGAGCCTACCAGGTGGCACCCATCACTGGCACCTGTTATCACCCAGGTCACCCCACCTTGCATCATGGGTGACCTGCCAGCGGTGACATCTTGCTGTGACAGTTCCAGCAAGTGGCAGTCCTGTCTGCTGCCAGGCCAAGTCCAGCCCAGCTCCTCTGCGTGCACGTGACCCTAATATTCTGTTGTGCAGGGGACAGTCACCAGGCTGAGCTGGCCATGCCACTGCAGCAGTTCAGTCCAAGCCCCCTGACCCTCTGCTCAGGCTGTCCCACTCAGGACACAGCTGTGCCATGCCATGAGGGCTCTGAGGACACATACACACCCCATGGCAGGTTGTGAGAGGTGCAAAGCCAGGCTGGAACATCTCACATCCTGCTTAGGGGCTTCACTGGGATCTTGCTGAAGAAGGAAAAGGAGGAATGATAACTCAGTCCCACAAAGAACTGGGTGAACATGGGAGATAGGATCACATGGGAACAGGCTGCAGGACAACCTGAGGTGCCAGGGGATATAGGAGGAACCACATTCCCCCTGAGGGCAGCAGGCAGCTGGCACCCATTCTGCTCAGCTCCCTCACCCACTCTACACAGACAACCAGGGGTCAGGGGCTGCTCTCTTTTTCCAGCGTTGATGCTCAAAGCAGAACATCTCTGAACACTGGGCTTTCACTCAGCTAAAAACAGCTGCTGGTGCCTGGGATCTGGAGCCCAAGAAACAGTGGGCTCCTGCCAGCCCCTACTGGAATGAGTACAGCTTGGTCATGAGCTCTGGCATCTGGAAGGGATGGAGGTGCTTGCAGCAGTCAGGATTCTTGGACCTTCTCCTGTGCTTGCTGACCCTGCATGTGGAGGCACATGGCATGAGCCTTGGGGCTAGCAGAGGCTCTCAGTGGAATTGTGCCAGGATGGGGCCCAGCACTGACTCCTCCAGAGGTGTCTGGCCCCAGTGGTTGAAGCCACTGTGGCACCATCTGCGGAAGGAGCTGCTCTATCAGTGCTGCCCAGCTTCCCCTCCCATGGCTGCCTTCTGCCTTTTCACAATTAAACAGCACTTTGGTTCTAAAAATACCCAAACATGAGAGTACCTGACAAGGACTTGGCCAGGCCAGCTTGCTGTGGGAGAGGAGCTCTTCCCAGTGGGCACTAGCATCATGAGCAGCATCCTGAGGCCCTGCAGTGCCTTGCCTTGTGAACCTTGTGCATGCTGCCCTCACCCCTGCCAGGCACCGCTGGGACCAACCAGGGGCCAAGTCATCATCCTTCCTCCTGGGCACAAGTGCAGAACTTTTTGATGCTGGACAAAGAAGGCTGGGAACTGACTGGAGTGCAAGCATGCAGGGATCTTCCTGCTTGGGCAAGGTGCTGCCAGCACATCCAGCTTGTGCTAGCATCCAGGCAAAATTTGATCTGTGCAAGGGAGCTCCAGGCTGATGTCCCAAACATCAAATTCTGATGGTTGGATGAAGTCTGGGAGTGCCTGGCAGGCACTGCTGAGGTGTTCAAAGGAGAGCTCCCCCACCAAACATCTCCCACTGCATCACAACCAAGCACATCATCCTGCCTGCAGCAGATGGGTCAGGCAGGTCACTCTGACCCTCTGCAGCAGCCTCTTCCATTCCAAGTTTGTACAAAGACCATTTAATCCACCACAGCATGACCCTTATTCCTGCCTTGTTTGTGACCCCAGCACTGCCAGGAAAGCTGTTCCTCTCAAAATGCTGATTACTCCTGCCCAGCTGCAGCACCTGCACTTAGCAGGCTGCAATTGCATCCTGCATTTTCAGGCTGTTTCTCAAGATTATTGTGCATTACTGCCCTGATTGGCTTGGGTTTGAAGCCCTCCATCTCCATCTGCAGCCACATTTCATCTGCAGAGCTAAAAAGCAGAGTCCTAATTGCACCGCCTGGGATGCCGCTGGCTCTTCTGGGGACACCAGAACCCCTCTGGACATCTGTGCTGCTCCGGCAGCACCCAGTAGCTGATGATTCTTGGTGGTGGTGGGAATGGTGCTGGGAAACACCAGATGGAAGGAAGCAGAAAGTAGCAACTTAAGAGTTAAGCATGCAAATGCACGGATACAAAGTCATTGCGTTTGAAGCTCAAAATAAGTATGTGGCAGCCTTCAGAGGAAAGCAGCTCTAAAAGAAGGAAGCTCACAGTGTGAGCTCATTCCTTACAGCAAGTGACATAGGAGATCACCTCTGGGGTAGGGCAGGGCAAATCACCCTCTTCCTCCTCATTGCTGCCGTTTGTAACCAGAAGATGTGACACCCGATCTCCAGCTAACGCTGAAGGGCACAGCAGACTATAGCAGCGATTACACAGGCAACAAGCACCTGGAACAATTTGTGTCACTATCAGCCTCACTACTGCCTGGGGACATAAGCCCCTTCCCTCCTCCTCCCTAGCACGACCTGGCCCAGCAGCACTCAGGGGCCCAGGCTGAACCTCACCAGCAGGTTTTCCTTAAGAGAGATTGGTGGAGGGATCCACGGGCTTGGCAGTGGTTACAGAAACACAGTATGTATTTGGCTGGAAGAGATCTCCGAGATCATCCAGCTCATCCTTCGGCCCAGCACCGGTGATTGCCATACCACAGCTTGTCCCCAGACAGTGTAAGGCTGCAGCTAGTGGCAGCACTAGTGAAAAAAGACACGACTTTTAGGGCAAATAATTACAACACTCACTCAAAAGCCCAAGAGGAGCTCAACAACACGTGAGGAGCGACTGGGGCCAGCTCCAGCAAGACCAGGCTGCCAGCACACATCCCCCACCACCAAGCACCCTTGCAAATGAGGAAATCCTTAACCTCCGCGGCAGCTATGACCACAGAAGCTGAGCACAGCGCTAGAACTTGCACCATCCACCCTGCAACAGAGGAATTAGCCAACACTGGACATGCAGGTGCTTGGAAGACTTTATTGAGGGCAAGCTCACCAAGGCCCAGGCTGCAAAGAAAATGGAGGTGCCGGCAGTACCTGACTGCTTGTAACAGCAGAACAGGACACCCCCAGCCACCCACCCAAGCGAAACAAAAGAACAGCGACCCAACGCCCTTATAAAGGCCGCTCGGCCCCACCCCCTTCGCTGAGCGGTCCTATCACGATCCATACTGCAGCAGAGTGGCAGCTCCACACCCAATCAAATGCCGAGGAAGGCGGGTCTCGCTCTGTGCTGGGCGCGGTTTGATGCTCCTCCAATCCGTTCTCGAAGCGGCGGCTGCGCTCCCTGAGTGACACTTCACCCTCCAATCAGCACCTGCCCCCTCTTCCCGGCAGGGCTCCGCCAATGGCACCCCAATG
>VWZI01023714.1:318362-339093 GCA_013396835.1 Psilopogon haemacephalus | reverse complement strand
GTGCCCGGAAAGTGCTGGCCAGCTGCTGGCTTGACCTGTGAGCCTGCTGGGCCTCTTCCTAGAGCGGTGTCCGCTCCCCGGGGTTCCGGCCGGGTGGGCTGCAGACTCCGGTAGTGCCTGTCCTCGGGACCCAGCCCCTGGCCCTTCGTCCTCGATAGTCGGGGTCATGGCTTGGGAAACGTGATGCAGGTTGGGCACAGGCCGCCTCAAAGCGCTCGGCTCTGAGTGAAGCTCTGGCGCTGGGCACTGCCCCGGGAGCCGGGGACTGCTCGCCGGCCCATGCAGCATTTGCTCCGGGGGGTTTGAGCCCCCCGCGGGTGGCCTTGCTGCCTCCCGGTATGGAAACTGCTGCCAGGCTGCCGCCGGTGCAGGCATCCGCCAGCCTTGCCCCTTCCAGACACCGCTCACGAGCCTCCGGTAGAGGGGAAATGGAAGGAGAAGAAAGTTGACTTGAGGCTTGTGAGCTGCTGCTTCCCACACAAGGGCCGGTACCGAAACTGCAGCGGTGAGCTCCACCCCTCCGCCACCTTCACTCCATATCGGCCCCTGGTCCGCTCAGTGCTTTGCCGTGGGGCCACAGCCTCCTGCTGCTCCAGGGTCAGGACTGACTCCCGGGTGCGGGATGCAGCCAGCCGGCAGCGGGGCTGGCCTGAAGGTCTGGGGAGCTGTGCAGAGACACCTTGGCGTAGTATAAGGAGAGAGCTGGGAAGCCTGTGGCACAGGAGCCTGGTGCTGTGCAGAGGATCTGATTCGGCCAGGCATTGGGGAGTTCATTAGATCACATAAAGTGGTGGGGAAGTACAGCCCCACCTGGCCCACGTCCTGCAGCTGGCCAGAACAAGGCATTCTGGAGCCCGAGGGGCCCACTGAAATCCAGTTAGAAGGCTTCAGAGATTAGATTTGTGGGAGCAAAGAGCAATCAAATTAAATTTACATGGGCAGAAATATTTTTTTGAGCTGCTTAGAAGTCAGGCTTTGTGTAGATACTTCAAGGTACAGTGAGCATGGTAGTCCGTGACATTATGGTTCATATTAGTAAGGTTTGTATCAAGACCAAATCCAGACAAAACCAAACAGTGGCATTTGTGTCCTCTGCTTTACACAGAGTGAGCGACCAGGAGACTGCCTTCTGTTGTGCCTTCAACAGAGTGGAGTTTTGTTGCTGATACTGAACAAGGAGGTGGACAGGTGCTGAGGTGCCTCTCAGTGCACCTCCAGGGTCTCTCCCCTGCCAGGCATTGGGCATCTTGGTTGCAGACAGATATGATGCACTGATGCACTGGCACATTCATGCTGGACAGTTTCTGCAGGAGCCACAGGTGGCTGTGCTGCCCTTCCATGGCTCTCCCACACATAGATAGGTGGCCACAGAGCATGCTGAGGTCTGGCAGCCTCTGTGACAGGACAGAGCCACTTTGCTGGCTGGGTTTGGCAGCACCACATGCTTTGTCCTAGCTCAGCTTTTTTGGGATCCTCCTGGTCTGCTGGGGGAGTGTAGGGTTGAGATCAGCCTGGACATGCTGGAGGAGCTGCTGACAGCCATGGTGAGCTGCTGCTGTAAGATGACCATGTTCTGTATTTCCTTCAAACTCTTCTAGGAGTTTTTGGCTTAGGGAAGGTGAAAAATCCTTCCTGCGGTGTACTCCTTGCCTGCTGGCTTCTGGCAGAGGGACAACAGACCAGTTTTGAGCTGTCACCAAGGCCTGAAGTTCCCATGTGTCTGACTGGGGGCATCCAACCCTTTGCTCCATGCCCCAGATGAAGGTGCTGGGAGATTGGTGTGCAGGAGAGAAGTTCCCTGCTGGGCTGTTTGCTGTAGTGCTGGGAGGGTGGGGGAGAACCATGAAGGGCACTGGAGCCTCCTTTCAAAGCAAATAACTCAAGGAAATACAGGCTGTGATCCTTATCCTCTGGGTGCTGCCTGGCACAGCTCTTGCCTTTCCTTGCGTACAGTAAGGGTGAAAATGGCTCAGCCTTCCATGCCCTCACTTAGTTGCTTCTGTCCATTTCGTTGCCACAAGCCATGGCTGACAAGAAGGTGTCTGTGCTGCTGGTTTCTTCCAGCCCTGCTTACCCTTGAGTCACTTCCTTCCTGAGTTTGTACAATCATGCAGCCCAGCTGCTGGTGCGGGGCAGATGTAGTGCAGTGACCCACAGTGTGCCAGGGACTCAGACCTGAGTGTAGTCCCTGGGTGATGGCCCCATCCCACCTGCTTGCCCAGCCAAGGATTCCTGTGGTGCGGGAAGCTGGCTGCTCAGGAGCTGTGTCTGGGATTTGAGGCTGAATTACATCCACAGTGGAGGAAAAGGTTATGAAAGTGTTTCTCAAGAACTGATAAACACTATTTACCCACCCTGGTTTCAGAAAGCCATGCCTTTGGCCCAGCTTTTCCACTGTTTCCCAAGGGAGGTGGAAGATTGTGTGTGTTGGCATTGGGCAGGGGAGAGCAATCCCTGGAGGTTGGCTGACCCCAGCAGTCAGGCGCATGAGCATTTCAGTATTTAGTGCTTGCTGTGATGTAAATTTTTCGGTCTATCTAGATGCTTTCCCACCCTGTCTTACAGCGCTGGGCATTGACTCCAGCAACTGAAGCTGGAATACCGTCAAGTTTGGGGATCTTGTTTTTCTGAGGCGGGCTTATCTCTAGAGAAAGGTGGGGAGCGTCCCCACTTCACAGGTGGGAAATTAAAGTGATGAGCCCCGGGCAATGCAGTGAGCTGTCTGTGAAGCTAGGATTAGAGCAGGAATTCCTGTCTCCCAGCTTCATGTCCTCCTTCTGAGAGCCCCTCCCTGAAGTAAGCGATCAGTCTGGAATGAGTAGGTGGCATGAACATCATTACTACAGCAGGAAGAGCTTCACACTGAAGGACTGGCCTGGAGGGGCGATTAGTTATGCAGGGGTCCTGAGGATGGACTTGGGAGCCAAGAACTCTTGTGCAAGCAGACTAGCTGTGGCTTTAGGTACTCCTGCCCTGATTCTTCCAATCACTTAAATACAAGTCAACCTGGATGTCTCAAGTGGAAGGTCGTCATGTTCTTAACTGGGACTTTGTTCAGCAGCTGGAGTGGTAGGTCCGTCCGCTTCCTCTGGCAATCAGAGGCTCTAACACTTGTTTTGCCAGCCGGGAACAAGCCTCATTTTGGTCTCATTTTCCTTGCCCGAGCTTGCTTGGGTAAATGGACAGAGAGTGTCTTCTCTCTCAGCTCTTGGCAAGGGTAGGCTGCAGTCAGATGTCCTCACTTCATAACCGATGGTACCGATGTTGTGTGGTCTGCAGGTGGTGGTGGAAACCGGAAAGGCAAGAGCAAGAAATGGCGCCAGATGCTTCAGTTCCCCCACATCAGTCTCTGTGAGGATCTTCGACAAAGCCTGGGTAAGAAGTGGCAGCTAGCAGGAGCTGAGCAGAGCCAGTGGGTGAGCACATGTGGGAGTTATGCACCCAAAACACTCATGTGAGGGTCAGGGATGTGTAATGGGACATGTGCCAGCCAAAGCCCTGGACTTTGGGATGCAGGGGAGAAATGATGGGCAGGTAAGAAACAGCTGTGGGGCACTCACCAGGTAATGCCTGTTGATGTACCCACACACCTTCTGGACTAGGATGATCTTCAGCAGAGATATGCCACCTTCTCTGTGGAAACGAACCTGCTCAGTGTTGCAGAGTTCTGGAGCATTGCTCTGGGGTGCCTTTGCATAAACAATATCCTCTGGGCTCTCTGGGATTCAGCCCTGCTCTGCAGACCTTGGCTTCTAACACTAATGCAGCAGCTTTCCTGAGCAAAACTGGGTTCCTCCTGTGCAGTTCAGATGAGGGTTGCACAGCTGGGCAGGGCTCGGCCTGTCATTTTAATACTGTACTTTGTACTCTTCATGGTTTGAACGTTGTTTGTGCAGCAGGCTTGGTCCTGAGATCATCTACAACTACTTGAAAGGAGGTTGTAGTGAGGTGGGTGTCGCTCTCTTTTCCTAAGTAACAAGTGATAGGACAGAAGGAGATGGCCTGAACTTGTGCCAGGGAAGGTTTAGATTGGACACTAGGAAAAATTTCTTTGCTAAAGGCACTGGAACTGGCTGCCCAGGAAAGTGGTGGAGTCACCACCCCTAGAGGTGTTTGAAGGACGTGAATGTGGTGCTGAGGGACATGGTTTAGTGGTGTGCTTGGTAGCATTGGCTTCACAGCTGGACTTGATGATCTTAAAGGTATTTTCCAACCTAAATAGTTCTGTGATTCTATGATTTTGTCATATGAAACTGTTTTGGGACATGAAGGGTGGGAATGCTTTGCTTCCTGGGAAGGGGAAAGCTAGTTTAAGTTGTCATTCTGGATTCAGCCGCAAGCTGGAGAGCGGCACAGTGCTGGCCTTGTTTCAGAGCAGGTGTTGCTGGGCTGAGTGGTTTTAGGAAGTTTCTGTAGTTTCAGTCCCCAGTTCTACCCTGCCCAGGGTTTCCGGTTCCTGGCATCTCCAAAGAGAGGAAGGTCTCCCTTTGAAGACACATAGGATTGTAGCACTTAGAATAACTCAACCTTCATCATCCACACTGTAACCCAGTTCTGCTGCTGTGCCCACTGTGCACCACCTTCCAGAGCCTGCTTCAGAGGTAAGAGTAGTCAGACAGGGACTCTACTTCTGATTTTGCTGCAGACTGCCTATCTGGAGCAAGTTCTAAGCAGCTCTCCTTGCAGCTCCCATCTTGGATCTTGGCCATCCCAATTTTTAGCTGCTTCTCTGCGAGCTTTCCCTCAGCTGATGCCTGTAATCTGCCTGCAGCTGCCCTTCCTGGGGGTGTCATGACATGTTTTCCAGCACTGAACACCACCTTTGCTGTGCTGTCCTTTTGCTGGTTGCGCCTGTTGGTGGTCTGTCTGCCCCTGGTGTCCCACTGTCTGGGACAATGATCTCGTGAAGCTTTAGAAGGTAAACCTCCCAGTGGCTTGCTGTCGCCGCCCGTGTCCCCACTTCCCCATGGGAATGCATGTGCAAAGTGCTTCTGACTGGGGTGGTTTCTCTGTGGAAGAGATGACCCTGTTCCTTGTACTTGGCTCACTCTGCCTGGAGTGGTTTGTTTTCTCCTCACAGCCTGCTAGAAAGACATTAATTTCCCATTCCAGAGGCTTGGCAGGACCATGAGTGTGGTGGGCTGGTTGCCCACTGCAGAATTAAGCTCTTTGTGTGCCCTGGCTACAGGGAGCAACCTCGTGTGAGCCAGGGCAGTGGTGAGGGCAGCTGAAACCTTCTGATCTTGCTGGCAGCGAACTCTCGTCTTCCCCAGCTGAAGGGAACTCCTTCCCCTGCGGATAGAAGGAAACCGGCGGAGCTGGCGAGGCTGCCTCCTCCCCCACCACAGGCAGTCTCTGCTCTCTCCCGCACCCTCAGGAAGCCACAGTTTCCTCGGGAGAAACTGCTGCATGGGGAGGGGAAGGCTGGCAGTACCCAGCACCAAGGAGTGCTAGAAGAGCCCCTGTGTGCTGGTAGATGCCTGTACATCTGCATCCCAGGCAGCCTGCAGCCCTCGGTGGGCATGGCTGTAGCAGAAATCTGTTCTGGCCCATGATCAGACAACATCTGAGTGAAAGGGGAGGGAAGAAAGTGAAAAACTGGAAGTGTACTGCTTAGTCAAAGGGAGTTGTGCCTGGGCTCTCAGACTTCAGAGAGGGGTGGGAGAAATCAGAGCTCCAAAGGGCTGTAGGATTTGATGTGCAGTGAGTGGCTGTCACGTGGAGTTGGGGAGAGCTAATTACTATGTGCAGCATTAACAGGACATCTGTGGAAACGGTGCTTACATTATGATGCTGCTGCTTCCAGCTGGGCCTTTGGGAATATGAGTGGTTTGTTAAGAGTCATTAGAGCAGCTCTTGGCCTGGAAGGTCTGCCTGGAAATAAGCTTGATGTGTTCCTTGTGTGTTTGGAGTAGTCACTCAATCTCAATGGGGAGAGGATTGAGGAGAAAGCCTCCAGACAAGCAGGAGACACAAAGGTCCCTTGCTAGAAACAAGCGGGGCAGGCTGTGCAGAGCAGCAGGTCTTTCAGGGGAGATCTTCCGAAGGAGAACATAAAAGCTCAGTCATGTCTCTTGTCCCCGGTTGGGCCAACTTCGTTGTCCCAGGAGTCTCAGACTGGTGGGACTGTGAGCTGGCTGACAAGCCACAAGCCTCTCCACTGCCGCCTGCAGACTGTGCTGCTCCTGCAAGGGCTGGCAGTGAGTGTTCTTCTCCCCGTTTGCAGAGCGGGACTACTACAGCCTGTGTGAGAAGCAGCCCATCGGGCACATGCTCTTTCGGCAGTTCTGCGAGACACGACCTGAGCTGTCACGCTGCGTCGAGTTCCTGGATGCTGTGGTAAGAGCAAAGCCTGCTGGGGGAGGCAGGGATGTTCTTGGCTCCCTGGGCACAAGTTTGCTTGGCCCTGGATATCGCTGAAGGAAAAACCTATGAGTTGCAGTTTCTCCAAGATGGGGCCAGGCCTTTGCTCAGGCAGCTGTTTGCTGGAGATCTGGTTTTCCAGGAAAGCAGAGGAAGGCTTGGGCAGAGGGTGTTGCAGCTCTGCAGCTGTTGCTCGGTAGCAAGGCTCAGTTCCTGACTGAACCTGCTTCTCATGCTGTTTGCTCTCTGCAGGCAGGGTACGAAGTGGCTCCAGATGAGAAGCGGAAGGAATGTGGGCAGCACCTGATTGAAAAGTACTTGAAGCCAAATGTGAGTAAGAGGGTTGTGTTTGCTGCCTGCAAAGGCACAGCAGTTGGAAAGATGACATCTGCTGTTACCCATGTCCTGCCACGGCAAACGTGCTGGGCAAGACAGAGAGGACAGAGCACAGAGCCACCCAGCGCCTCACAATGAACCTTACTGCTTTTCCCACTGGCTCTAAAGCAGATGGTCACCTGTGTGCTGTTCCTGTGGACTTCTCATTCCTGGGAGTACCCTTGGGCTCTGCTCCCCATGTCTGACCCCATTCCTTTGTCCCCAGAGTGAGGACCATGTGCCTGAAGTCCCCTCACAGCTGGTGGATGCCTGTTGTGAGAGACTGGAGCAGGAACCTTCCAAGGAGCTCTTCAAGGAATCCACTAAGTAAGTTGGAGTACTAGGACCTGCCTTCAGGTTGCACAACAGCACAGGGTAAATGCTGCCACGAATTTGCCTTGTCCCTCATGGTTCCTTCCTCTAGGAGAATGAGGGCTGGTGCTGAGCCTGGGGCCTTAGAAGTTTGAGGATAGTGACTTGCAGCAGAACTACAGAAAAGCAAATGCAAGTTGCTGCTGTGATCTCTGGGAGCCACTGCAGAAACCTCTGTCACTGCTCTCACTCTGCTTCAGCAAGCATCTGGCCATGCTGTTCCCAGTCTTGTGCTTGGATCTCCCAAGCACCCACAGAGCAGACCTGACAGCTGCAGTCCTGATGCCAGCAGTCCTCTCCCGCTGGCTGCAGATGTGGCCATTGTGGTTAGATGACAATGGCTGTTGCTGCAGGGGTCTAAGGTCACTTCTCTTCCCATCGCAGAAGCAGTGGCTGAGGTCCTGACTCAGGGTGCAAAGCAGAAGCTGTTAGGCAAACCACCCCTCCCTGAAGAGCAGCAGGAGCACGTTGCTTCATCGGGCACAGGGCTGTGGCAATGGGCTGGCAGCCTTCTGGGGAGCTCTAGCTCTGTGTGTGGCAGCTGGTGTCACTGAATGCAGAGCCTCTGGGCTGGGCCCTGCCTGCTCTTGGCAGGCTCTGAAAGGGGAAGAGCCCATCCGCTTCTCCTTGATGCATGTCTTCAGTCTAGACACTGTCTAAGGCTCTTTACTCCGTTGGGCAGCCCTGGCACTGGTCTCCAAGGCTCTCCCGAGCCAGATCCCCTGTGGCCTTTTGTGCTGGATATTCATCGGAAACAGAACAGCTCAGCGCCTGGTGCCGAACTTTGCTAACAGCTCTCAGCAGCTGATTGCAGCCTTGAGCAGGCACTTGCCCCTCTGAGCAAAGGGACAATTGCAAAGAGTCCTATCATCCCAAAGCCTGGGCTGGTGCTGAGAGGCCACAATTAACAGTGGTCCCACGGCGCTATGACCACCACAGCAGTACCTCTAAAGTGCCTTCTTTTTCCATCAGAGTTGGTGTGGAGGGGCTCTCTGAGCCAGGGCTTCAGGGATGATTTCAGCACCAGGCTGGGGGAAAGGATGGCTCCCAGGGCTGCTCACCTCCTCTTTCCTTGGACCACCAGCTTCTTTCACAGCTGTCATCAAGGTCCTTGCTGGCTCTGCTCTCTCCTAGGCTTATCCACGACTACCTGAGTGTGGCTCCCTTTGCTGACTACCTCGACAGCTTGTACTTCAACCGCTTCCTGCAGTGGAAATGGCTGGAACGGTAATGTTCCCTGGCACCCCGGGGAGACCTGCACCTTGCTCACGCTGGGCCCCGGCCTTTGTCTGCTAATGTTCTCCTTGAAGAGCCTTTATTAGCCCATCAACAGCCGCAGCCTAGCCTGCAGGGTCTGCTTGAACCTGGAGTTTAGGGATGAGCCACAATCCCAGGCCAGGTCGTGGGGGTGGTTTGGGCTTCAGCACCTGCTCTGTCTCTGCTCCCATCTCACTCCAGTTTCCTTTCCCTCACAGGCAGCCTGTGACCAAAAATACTTTCCGCCAGTATCGTGTGCTCGGCAAGGGTGGTTTTGGGGAGGTGAGTGACCACCTGTGTGCTCAGGGTACCAGGCAGCCACCACTGCCTGCTGCCAGATGCAGACCTGGGTTGGCCATTGGGGTGCCACGAGCTGCTGCAGCACCTGGAGGCAAGCACCGACTGGGGGGCAGTGGGGGCTGTGTGCTGCTGTGCTCTGGGCATTGTGTGATCTGTCAGTTCCCGTCTGAGATTTCCCTTCTTGCCAGGCACTGAAGGTGTGGAAAGTGTGGCATAGGGTAGGTAGCAGTGCCCTGTGGTGTGTCCTGCTGCCTGGGCAGAGAGCCTGGCCTCATCCCCAAGTCTTGGCCAGAGAAACTGCACTCCTGAAAACTGTCACTGTCAGGTTTCCCTGTTTCTGGAGCAGCCTTCTGTCTTCTCAGGCACTGCTGCTATAGGTGGTAGGGGCACCACAGGCCTCTGCTGCTTACCTGTGACATCTGGACATATCACTGCTCCTTGTGTCATTGGCTGGACAACAGGCTTCTCACTGACCTCAGAGTGAGATGGGGACAAGGACATCTCTGTCTTACCATGTCTCTTCCTAAAAGCAGAACCTAGCCCCTCACCCTGGGAACAGCAGTGGGAGGGTACTGAGCCTCTTCCCCTCTTCCAGGTTTGTGCCTGCCAAGTGCGTGCCACAGGGAAGATGTATGCCTGCAAGAAGCTGGAGAAGAAAAGGATCAAAAAGCGGAAGGGAGAAGCCATGGCCCTGAATGAGAAACAGATCCTGGAAAAAGTGAACAGTAGGTTTGTAGTAAGTACATAGGAATTGCTCTCACTTTGCTGCAGTGGTTGATTCTTCCTCCAACCAGCTGGCCTGACACCTGTACGCTCCTCACCTGGTGTGGAGAGACAGGAAGAGGTCCTGACCATTGGGGTAGAATCCTGGTGGCTGCAAATCTTTCCCTGGGGTCAGATGGGGTCAGGCAGGACCTTCTACTGCCTCACAAAGTGACCTAAATGTCCCCAAAGTCAGACCCAAACACCCATCTGGTCTCACAGGCACCTTATTAACCTCTGTGACAGAAGAAAGCAGTGAGAACTGCGCCTCCACACAGCCAAGTAGGCAAAAGCCTAGCCCTGAGCTGTGATGGGAAGCTCTCTCCCTGGCCACACTGAGCTGGACAGTTTGTTTGTGGACAGACAAAACCTCACTTTTTGGGGGACTCATGTCGCTGGGGTCACTGCTGGGTGCTGTTTGCCTTGGAGGGGAGCAGTTCTGACTCACAGAAATAGTGTCCTCCCTGCCTGAGGAAAGCTAGGGGTGTGCTGGGACTGCTAGGCACTTCCAGGTCCTCCCTGGGTTTGCACAGTTCCGCCTCTATCTCCTCTGCTGGCAAGGGCCCAGTTCTGCTGTCTGTGGGTGGCTGCTTGGGTGACGGTGCCCATCAGAGTGTGTGCACCTCCCTTTTCCAGCTGTGTCTTCTAACAGCCTTTCTGCCCTGAATTGCAGGTGAGCTTAGCCTATGCATATGAAACTAAAGATGCTCTCTGCCTAGTGCTGACCCTCATGAATGGAGGGGACCTCAAGTTCCATATCTATCACATGGGAGAAGCTGGCTTTGAGGAGCCCCGGGCAGCGTTCTATGCTGCCGAGATCTGCTGTGGCCTGGAGGACTTGCACCAGGAGAGGATAGTGTACAGGTGCGCACTGCCTGCTCCCTGCTGGGAGACCTCCTATGGGCTGCAGGAGCAAGAGGGTTCCTACTGTTCTTACTTAGCCCATCTGGGTCTGCCTGCTAAGAAAAATAAGCTCAGGCTTGAAAGCAGCACAGAGCTGGGTGAGAAGGGATCAGGAACAGAAAGCTGATCTCATGGGAGAGACCAGAGGGCTTAGTTAGCTTGGCTTCCTCAAGCTGGTAATGATCGTAGCCAAGAACAGGATGTGATCGAGCTGTGACTGCCTCGGGGCAGGCACTTGGGTGCTTAACTTTCCCGGCAGTATTGACACTAGAACAAAGGAGGATAGGCTGCCCTGATAGCTACAGAGGGAGCTGGGCAGGAGGGAGAACTCTGTATGACTGTGATGGGGTTGGAGATAGCATAGCCAAGCACGGGCTGAAAAGTCTTTCCTAGTCTTGCCCTTGGACAGAGTAAGCAGAGGAATATTCTGTGCCATCACTCTTGCACGGGAGGCCTGCCCCATAGTGAGTTCTGCACCTGCAAAGAAGGACTCAGCCACAGGCTCACTGCTTCCTTGCTGAGGGTTGAAGATTGTCATAACCTGCTTCTCTGCCTGGGAGAGGAATGCTTGCAGGGCTGACTCCAGGGCAGGGAGTGAGGGGAAGGTTATCTGTGTGCCTGAGGCATCCTTCTGCTGTTTGTGTGTGACTTATTTAGATGACACTGTTCTTGTCTCCTCTGCTTCTTGTTAATCAAGTCCCTTCCTTCCTAGAGACCTGAAGCCAGAGAACATATTGCTGGATGACCATGGTGAGTGCAGGTCAACGAAAGCCCTGGGCATAGGTCTTTCTTGGCATAGGGTTCTTGGCAGCTCCAGATGTTGTCCCCCTATCTTGTCTGTTTCATTTGCCTTCTCCTCCGTGCAGGTCACATCCGTATCTCAGACCTGGGGCTAGCTGTGCATGTGCCAGAGGGCCAAACAATCAAGGGCCGGGTGGGGACAGTTGGCTACATGGGTAAGTGGCCCCGGTTTAATCAAAAAGTGGTCTCTGACTGCATGTGTGCTCTCCCTGCGCTCACACGTCCCTCGCCCTCGCTCCTGTGTAGCTCCAGAGGTGGTAAAGAACGAGCGTTACACCTTCAGCCCAGACTGGTGGGCTCTGGGCTGCCTGGTGTATGAGATGATCGAGGGACAGTCGCCCTTCCAGCAGCGCAAGAAGAAGATCAAGCGGGAGGAGGTGGAGCGCTTGGTGAAGGAAGTGCAGGAGGAGTATTCGGAGAAGTTCTCGCCCTGTGCCCGCTCCCTGTGCACCATGGTACGAGTCTGCATCCTTGTCCCTTTGCTCCCACCACTCCTTTGCACACAGCAGGAGAATGTCAGGCCTGGCCCTTGTAGAGGTGCTGGTGGCAGCCAGGTTCCCTTGCTCTGGCTCTGATGCAAGAGGGTCTGAAGTGTCTTTATTCCCAGCTGCCTAGCAGGCCTGTGCTGTCCCTACAGTCATACTGCAGGAGCCTGGCTGACCTCAGGGCTGCTCCTGCCCAAAGCACTCTCCAACCCAGGGTACTGATCTCCTCTGTGTCGCAGCTTCTGTGCAAAGACCCTCTGGAGCGCCTGGGGTGCCGAGGAGCTGGGGCCAAGGAAGTGAAGGAACACCCTCTCTTCAAGCATCTCAACTTCAGGAGGCTGGAAGCAGGCATGCTGGACCCCCCATTCAAGCCAGATGTAAGTGCCTGTCTTTACCCTGACCTCTGTAGTCCTTGTTTCTGCCAAGGGAAGCAGAAGCCCTGCAGTGGCTCACTTGAGGAGACAGCACCCATTCTCTTCCCTCATGTTTCTTGAGTCTGCAAAGGCCTGAGAGAAAAGGGCTCACACAAGCCCTGGGCTGCAGGGAGAGTAGGACTGGCCTTGGCCACATGCCATGGTTGGTTGAAGTGATGGCATCTTAATGGAGCTTGGCATTAGAGCCATCTTTGTGCTGTTTAGCCCCAGGCCATCTACTGCAAGGATGTTCTGGACATCGAGCAGTTCTCCACAGTGAAAGGGGTGGAGTTGGAGCCCACAGACAATGACTTCTACCAGAAGTTTGCTACAGGAAGTGTGTCCATTCCTTGGCAGAACGAGGTGAGTTTGCAGGGCAGGTGTTTGCTCCTGTTTGTGCTCACCTGATGGTGGGCAGTGTCCTGCAGGGTTTGTGCTGTCCTTGGCACACTTGCACTGGGTTGATCCCCTGGTGCTTTGTGTGGCAGTTGCTGCAGCCATCTTTGTCCTCTTCCAGATGATTGAGACAGAATGTTTTAAGGAGCTGAATGTCTTTAGTACAGATGGCACAGTGCCCCCAGACTTAGACTGGAAAGGGCAGCCTTCTCCACAGCCCAAGAAAGGGTTGCTCCAGCGCTTGTTCAGCAGACAGGTAAGAGTGCCCAGTGCTTTTTTCCTCAAAAAGTTTTCCAGCAACACCAAACTTATTCCTGCCCCTGCCAGCCAGATCTGGCAGAGAGGTGGGCATGACAGGACAGCGGGCAAAGTCTGCCCCTGTGCTCAGCAGCAGACCCCAGGGCTCTCAGGAGGATGCATACAAGGCTGCAGAGAGCCAGCCCTTACCTGGCTGGCACTCCTCATGCTGGTGGAGTTGAAGGGGTTGTTCTGACTATAGTCAGAGGGATGTTGGTGAAGGCACTAAAATAGCAAGTCTGCTCCTTTCCCACATGAATAACACCATCCCTGAAGAAGACCTTGCTCTTGGCATCAGCTCCTGGGCTCCCCAGAGCATTTCTGCCAGACCTTGAACAGGCAGAGAGAGCAGTGCTTTCGAGGGATGAGGAGAACAGAAATCTTGCAGCTGCTGCAGGCTTGCTTGCCTGCCTGTCTCCTCTGTCCAGAACAGTCTTTGCCTTCTTTCTAGGACCGGCAAAGATTGGGCTGCTGCCTCTCAACAGCTGCCTGCAGCTGTGGGACTCAAGCTTGGTTGGCTCTGGACCTGCTCTCGGCCACCCAGTCCTGACTCCTGCTTCCCTGATGAGCTCCTAGTTGTGCATCCCTGTGGATGGGGCTGCCCCAGTCAGAGCTACCTCAGGGCTGGGATGTCCAGCCCTTGTGAGGCAGGAAAGACCTGCCAGAGGATGAGCAGCTGCCTGTAGCAGGGGCTGAGCTGTGATTTGCCACGTGTTTTCTCTTTCCAGAGGTGAGCAGTCTCCCAGCTGCTCTGCTCAGGGAAATACCTGGTGGCCCATGGACGTGGCGAGATCTGAGAAAGAGGAGTGTTGTCCTTCAGTGCCTGTCCCCTTACCCCCAGCAGAGCACAAGCTGCTGCTTGTTCTAACTGCCCCCTGAGCCACTAATCTTGCTTCTGTGCTCTTGCTGCCTCTGTTGGGGAGGCCTTGCCCTCAGCTTGAGCCAAAGCTGCCTCTGCACCACTGCTGCTGGGAGCTGTGCTCCCAGGGGCTATGGGAAGTTTCCTTCACTCCTGTCTTCAGATGTCCAGGACACACTGAAGTGTTGAGAAACCATGAAGGGTTTGGCATTGCTCTGTGCTCAGACTGCATTCCAGCAAATAAGGGCTTCAGCTGCTTCTGCAACTGTCCGAGCCCTCAGCAGAGCAGATCATCTGTGCTGACTGGCTTTAGTCTGCAGAGCCCATCTTCATCCCAGCTTCTGACCTAGTCAGCTGTGTGCTCACCAGTCTGCCTGCCAGGAGCTGAACCCCCAAATGCAGCTTGACTGTTTCTCTGCAGACTTTGAGCCCCCTCCAGCCTCCTTGCCTCCATGTAGCTTTTCAACATGCAGCCTGGGGGGGTCCTGGCCCTTCCTTGTCAGAGGGCAGCTGCAGGCTGGGTTGTGTGACCATGCTCACCCTCTGCTTGCTGTGCTCCTCTCTCCTTCCTCCCTCTCCTTGCCTTTCTGACTTCAGGACTGCTGTGGAAACTGTAGTGACAGCGAGGAAGAGCCCACCCGGCTGTAGAGCACAGCTTGTTCTCCAGCCCTTGGGACCCCCTTGCCTCTCCAGGTGCCCAGCAGAACAGCCCAGCCTGTGAAGGACAAGGTAGCAGCGGCCCCACAAGGTGGATTTGTTTACAGCTCTACACGTCCATATTTGAAGACTGTGAGGATGGCTCCAGGGCTGGTGGCAGCACGCGGCTTGGGCTGAGGTGCCTCTAACTGCAGGCAAGCTCTCATCCCCAGAACAGACCTGGACACTTACTTGCCACTTGGAATTGCGCTGCTGCAGTCCTCCAGCTGTTGCTCCCCTCCTGAGCCCAGGGTGGGAGGGAAGAATTGCACTGGCGTGGGCTGAGGCCAAACTGGAGCAGCTCTGCTGACACATTCCATGGTGCCAAAGTGGCACTGCAGGTCTGGTGTATATTTATATATGTTGGTCTGTACATATCACATGTCAGTTTTTAATCTATAGGGTGGGGCCTGCACTGTCCCCACCCTGTCACAGGCACAAATGTCCTCCTATGGGGAGAGTGACTGTCCCAGTTTTGTACCAGGGAGTCCTGGGCAGAGGCCTTCTGTGCCTTGAGGTGCCTAAAGCATCTTTCCTGGACCTTTCTAGCCGTGCTGAGCAGTCCCTGGCTCCACTGGAGTCCTTTGCTCAGCTCCCAGGCACAGGAAGCTGCTGTTCCAAAGCGTCTGCTATTGCATCCCGGCAGCAGGGCGTCACTGCCTCGACTGCGCTTCCCTGTCTGCCGGAACCTGCTGCCTCCTGCCTCGTCTCACACATGCTGCCAGCTCTGGGATGCCAATCCTGGACCCCCTCTCTGGACCAGCAGCAGGCAGCCTGTGGCCCAGCAAGACACAGCTGCTCCCACAGCATCTGCTCAGAAGTTACCTGCTGCTGGGTCTGAAGGGTTGGTCTGATCCCCAGTGTGATGCAGGATGGCCCCAGCTGAGTTCCAGCAGCTCTGGACCAGTCATCCATTTGTGCTGGAGGTGCCACAGTCCCCAGGCCCTGATGTGGGAGAAGCAGACACATAAGAGACCCTGCGTCCAGGGAGCAAAGCTGTGGTAAAGAGAGTGCCCCTTCCTGGGGTCACTCTGTGAGCTGTGGCCCAAGAGTGAGCAGGGCTGGGACTAGCCAGTCTGCTTTGCCTGCATCCCCAAGGATCCTGGGAAGCCAGCACAGCTCTTGTGCCTAAGCGCAGGGCAGGAGTGGAAGGGCTGGAGCCCAGCATGTCCCTCTGGGAAGCAATGTGGGGCTCATGCCACCTTCTTGTCCTGTCCCCTTTTGTGCACACTTGTGCCAACTGCGTCTGTTCTCTGTGTCTCTTCTCTGTGTATGTGCACATGCATGCACGTTTGTGCAGCATGCTGCCTTGTGCTCATTCTGAGCCAGGCCCCGCCAGGGGCACCGAGCACCTACTTGGACCTGTGGTATCATTCGCTTGTCTTGCACTAAAGTTGGAGAGTATTTAAGTTTTTAACCTTTTGTTAAGTGTAAGATTGGCTGTGCCTTGCATCGTCGTTGTGTCAAGGGTGGTCCACACCAGGTCATACAGGGTTGGTGGCTGTAAGGAAGAGAGGAGCAGAGACACCCCCATTCCTGGGCCACCATGGGCTCTGTTGGTGCCTCCATCTTGCAAGGGAGGGCTGGGGCTGAGCCCTGGGAATCTCAGGTGGCCTTCAGTGGCTTCTCCTGGGTGGTTTGGGTCAGTGCAAGGGCATCATGCAAGGGTACAAGGCCTTGTACTGTTTGGATGCTCATCTGTCCTGGGCACAGCACCTCTTGGCTGTCATGAATGTGCTGTGGGACTGAGGGCAGGGTCCTGCTCCCCAGGCATTGTGCATTACTGCTCGGGGGGAAATGTGAAAAGGGAGACCTTGTGCTGACACAGAGCTCTGCCCCCTTCACCTGAGGGAGAGCCTCTGGAAACAGGCAGAGGGCTCGAGCAGGGTAAGATCATGACAGACAGCAGGGGGAAGCATGCAAAGAGGAAGAGGCTGGTCAGGATGGGATTGGGGTCCAGGGCCGGCAGCAGCATTGTGTGCAGTGCTGGGGGGGGCTGCACACAGCTGCACAGGGATGAGAATAGCAAGTGTGGCTGGGTGCCTAGGGAACAGTTGCTATGGGAGCAGGCCGAGGAGGAGTTCTCACACTTGGAGGGGGCATCTTGGGGTAAAATCTAGGAATTTTCTGCAGCCATGAAAAGAAGGAAGGAAGGCAGGCAGGGTGGGAGGATGGGGACTGCCTGGGGATTGCTGCTCCCACCACTGCAGCCTACCCTCACTGCCTGGAGTGTGGCACCCCAGCACTGAGGTCTCAGGGTCACCAGCATGTTGGTGTCTTTCACACGGTCACTGTGGCTTCTGTGGGCAGGGATGAGGTCTGGGCACCCTGTGGTTGGACATGGAAGAGGGCCCTGCGTATCCCCAGCTCCCTCAGTCCAGTGGGGTCCCAGCCCTGGCATTTAGAGTGTGCCTTGTCCCCATTCCTGTCGTCACTGGGAAGGGACAGTGTGTGGGTGAGGAGTTGCTGGTGTACAGCTGGAACTGGTGGGTCTGGGCCCCGTGGATACAGTGGGCCCTAGATGAGCTCTGGGTGGGTCCTGGGCGTCCTGAATGCTGCGGGGCTGTGGCTGCAGCCCAGGCACACGATTTTCAGGGGTGAAGGATGCGCTCAGCTGTTGCCTGGGCAACGGNCCCAGCCGCCATGGGGAAGGGGAAGGCAGCTCCCGGCCCCTGGCACTGACGGGGCCGGAGGCCTGGCTCCCCCTACCTACCCTCGCCCTGGCATGATGCCCACGGGTCCATCCGTGTCCCCCACCTCTGCGTTACTCATGCCTCAAAGGAGCATCCGACCCCTTCTGCATGGCCGCAGCCCCCTGCCTGCCGAGGGTGCTGCTTGGGCATCCCTACAACCGTCGAACCGTCACCGCCGGGCTGCCACGGCCGCGCTGTGAGGTCCGATCGCAGGAGACTTGTTCCAGCAAGGTGAGTGGGGCCCGGGGGAGACATGGCCACCACGGCACTGCTCTGAGCAAGACGCTGGTGCTTGGCCAGCTGCCGAGCCCGTTCTGCCCGGCTGTGGTAGGAGCTGGCTGCCAGCAGCCGGCTTCCCCGGGTCGTCCCATGGCCGGGGCGGAGGATGTCCTTCCAGTCGGGGCCCGGCAGAACAATGCACTGTGTGCATCCGCAGCAGTGCCTGCCACGCTGCCCACGGGAAGGAAGCGGCAGCGGGGTTACCGTCTGCGTAGGGTACCCACACCCTGTCGTCTATCTGGCCTCTGGCTCCGGCACCCAGTGGGCTTTACGGCCCCGAGGCTGACACAGCTCTGTCCTGGAACCGCGTTTCTGCTGTTCCTGGCATGGCACCAGAGCACAGCAAAAGCAGTGTGTCCTTTCCCTTTGCTACGCTTTGGTGTCCCCAGAGCTCAGGGGCTGTGGACATCTTCGGGCAGAGCAGAGAACAGCTGGTGACAAATGGCCACGGGAGACTTAGCACAGAGGAACAAGCTCGGCCCAGGCCAGTGAGGGGTCTGCCCCGGGACAAGAGCAGCCCTTCACCGTGCCAGGTGACCCCAGGACAGCACCTTGTGTTGCCCAGTGCCAGCTCTGATTCTTGCTGGCCTGGGGCCGGAGCAGCCACATGCCTCACTGCAGAGACAGGGCAGAAGCTGTTAAGGTCTCGTCGGTGGCTAAGCCGCCCTCCGTGTCCCGGTCGCTGCCCCGGGGCAGTGCGTGGACATCGCCCCCTGAGGCGGCTGCGCCTGGCAGCGGGGGAGCGGGCAGTTGGCACCCCCCGGCCAGCCCGAGGGTGAGTGCTCGGCTACCGGATGGGGGCGCCTGTGCCATCGCTGTCACAGCCCAGCCCCCGGCCCTGGGGCTGTCACCTGGGAATCCCTGCGCCCACCCCGTGGGACTCTCACGGCCACTCCTGGGGATGCCAAGGCCATCACGCCACCGGCAACCCGCGGCCATATCCCGGGAGGAGGGGAAAGGAGGATTCTCGAGGCAGCGCCCATTCCCTCGGCCCCATGAGGAACCCTGCCGGTAGTTCGCCCCTGCTCGGCGGAGGGTCTCGGGGAGGGAGGAGGAGGGGGTACGAGGGGCCCGGCGGCTCCTGGGTCCCTCCCCGAGCCGAGGGCGGGGCGGAGCGGCGGGGCGGGAGCCCGGGCGGGGCGGCGNCCCCCTCACCCCTCCCTCCCAAACCGATGTCCTATGGAGCCGCCGCCGCCCGCCGTCTGAGCCACGTGCGCCGCCGGTAACGGGAGCCGCGGAGGGAGCGGGCGCGGCGCCTCCGCCTGTTGCGCGGAGCGGAGGCAGCGGGACCGGGGAGGGGGAGCGTGAGGCCTCCGTCACCGGGAACCGACGGTCGGGGCGGAGGCGTGCGGCGCGTACCGGGACGCGCGCCCCCGGGGAGAAGGAGGAAGAGAAGGAGGTGGTTGCCGTCGCGCCTGGCACCGGGGAGATCCCTGCCGGGGTTCTCCCGCTCCGGCCGGAGACGCCGAGCGGGTATGCGACGGGGACAGCGGGTCCCAGGCCGAGGCCGGGGAGGGCACACGGAGCGGCCCGGGGGGTACCGGCGGGGCCCTGCTCGGTGGCTGCGCCCAGCCGGGCAGCCAGTCCGTTCCGCGCCCGGCGTGGGTGTCTCCCAGCTCGGCCACCGCGCCTCCCCCAGTCCGCACGTCCCCGGCTCCGGCAGCTCCGTGCCCCCCCGCACCCTCAGTTGCAAACGCCCCCGTTCCTTCGCGCTGTCAGCCCGCCTGCCCTAGTTCCCGGTGTCCCGTTACCCCGGTGTGCGACCCACGGCCCTTACTGCACGGTGCGCCCCTCCGCTCCGGGGTATCTCCGGGGAATTACCCAGGCCAGAAGCCTGTTGCAGATGGGGTCAGTGAGCTCTGCCCGCTACGATCTGGCCTTAGCAGGGGACTCCGAAAGGGGCACCCCCTCCTCAGACGCCCCAAGCTCGATGCTGCCTCTGGCCCCACTTTCGGCTACGTGATGAAGTACCTACCACTGCCTGCAGTGCCAGATGCTGCCTGCTGAAGTGGGGCCAGGGTTCCTTGACTTCTTCCCCCATAGCTCTTCTCCCTTCTGGATGGGCTTGGCCTCTGGCCCCGCAGCCCTTCCTGCTGCCCCACCTGTCCCCTCGGCACCCACTGGTTCTGCCGTGGGTCCCATTGCTGGCAGCATGACCCTGACCCACGAAGCAGTGGGAGATCCTACACCCCTTCGCTGAGCAGAGGCACATAGGAGTGCGATGGTGTCTCCATGGTCGCCCTGCCATCAGCTGCTGCCGCTCCATTGCTTGCTCTCCTTCCCACTGATGAGCCTGTTTTCTCCCACACCATGATAATAATAATCACGATGGGTGCTTGCGTGCCTGCCTGCGAGCACCCATGGATGCTGCTCCCCGCTCACTGATGTGCATGCTCCCCCTGGCACATGGTGTCCCTGTTCAGTGCTCGGCTGGACGTGACTGAGCTGTCACCCAGCCTAGAGACAGGGACCTGACCAGTGACAGTTCCCATTGCCATCACGCCCTACCCTGTATCACCGTGTCAGGATGCCACCATCTCCCCGAGCCTTCCCTGTGACCAGGAGGCCAGTGGTGCACATGCTCACAGCAGCACCATGTGCCAGAGGCAGTGGGCAGCTCCCCGAGGCACTCTGCCTGCTGTGGGGTGGAGCGGAGCGGGGTGCTGAGCTGCCTGAGCTCGCCAGCTGATTTGGGGTGTTCTGGGTGGGGAAAAGAAGGGGATGGCAGCAGAGGCCTCACGATCTTGCAGGCACCAATGCTGTGAGGCCTCAAAATGCATCTTCTGCCCTAGAGGGCCCAGCACCACCATGACAGGGTGTTGGAAGGGGTGCGGATTAGCAGCCGTGGGGGCGATGGTGGAGGGGTGCGCATGGGGCTGAGCATGGCTCCCCACCGGCTGCCGCTGCGCATATGGAACGAATCACCATGGGAACGGGGCTACCGCGTCCCCACCGNGACCCAACTGCTCCAGCCCCCCACAGCTCCATGGCGAGGATGGACCCCTGACGGTGGGCACCCGCGGGCCGAAGGAGACGCCGCCGCTGGGCACGGCCCAAGGAGATGCCCTCGGCAGCCCTGACAGCATCGGGTGCTGCCCTGGCCCTGCCACCGCCGCCCTAAGCATACCGTCCCCCACCCCGAGGGCAGAGAGAGAGAGGCAGGGGCCTTCCCCCCGGGGCCGTCAGCCAAGATGGTGATGTCCCAAGGCACCTACACGTTCCTCACCTGCTTCGCGGGCTTCTGGCTCATCTGGGGGCTCATCGTGCTGCTGTGCTGCTTCTGCAGCTACCTGCGGCGGCGGGTGAAGCGGCAGCAGGAAGAGCGGCTGCGGGAGCAGAGCCTGCGTGCGCTGGAGCTGGAGCCGCTGCACTACGAGGGTTACGGGGGCAGCCCCCCCGGCATCGCCATTCCCCACCGCCTCCGCCTAGAGCCCCACCATCATCACCCTCACCACATCCCGCCCCCCCGGCCCTGGAGCT
>VWZI01023714.1:304748-314990 GCA_013396835.1 Psilopogon haemacephalus | reverse complement strand
GGCGCAGCGGGGTGGCCCCCTACTCGGAAACCTCATCCTGCGGGGCCCCGGAGGGGTGAGAGGCAGGTCCAGCCCCTGGCTGCAGCCTCCACTGTGCCCCACGCCGGCNGAGGGATTCAGGGTGGTGTGGGGTGTCCCACAGAGAGACAACCTCCCCTGTCCCCACTCACCTGGGGGCTTGTTGTAGAAGACAGGCTGGGGGGCTTTGGCCGACAGCTCCTCGGGTGGGGGCACCTCCTCCTCCTGAGACTGGCTGAAGTAGCCCTCGCTGGCCTGGGGTGGGGCAGGCCATTAGGACCCTCCCCAGATATTTCATCATTCCCCACCCAACCCTCTCCCACCGATGCTCACCTGCTCCCCACGACCCGGTGTCCCATCCTTGGGGGCCATCTCCCCGTTGGTGATGGGAGGGGTCTCTCGGCCCAAGCTGTCCTCCTGAGGGGCATGCTGGCAGTCAAGCCCCTGGGGCTGGGGGTCCCCCATGTCGGCTGTCTCCTCCTCCTGCTCCACGTCGCAGAAGGTGGCAGGGGGCTCAGGCAGCTCATCAAGGCTCAGCAGGGCCCCCTCACCGGGCAGCACGGCTGGGGGACCCTCGGGGACAGGGGCAGCAGGCAGGGGCCAGGAAGCTGGGGGGGTCATCCCGTCGCTCTCCCACAGGTCGATGAGGCTCTCAGGGTTGGGGGTCACTTCAGGCTGGGACTCAGTGGCCACGGGTGGTAGGGTGGGCTCAGCAGGCTCCAGGGTCACCAGGTCCCCCAGGGCATCACCCCCTTCTGTCCACACCGGCCTGGGGCTGGGCTCATCCCTGGGGGGCTCAGTGGCCTTGTCGTCAGGCCCTGGGAAGGGCCAGTGCTGCTCAGGGGTGGCTGGCTCAGCCTCCTGCGTGCTGGGGGAGTCTGCAAGGGGGGGACAGTAGTCAGTGGGGACAGACCCCCTCTTTCCTTTATCCAGGCTAGGAGACACTCAGGGACAGGGCTGCAGCTGGGGAGGGGAGAGGTATCCCGTGGCTGGGAGCAACAGGGATGGGTGCAAGTGGCTGGGAAGGTAAGGGGACCAATGGCACCAGGGGACTGAGGGGACATGGGAGGGTGTGGGCTGTGAAAGAGAGGGAAGGCATAGGGGAAAGGCAATTCTTTGAAGGGTGGCTGGGCCCGGCTGGGCTGTGAGGAGTATCTGTGAGGCACAGAAGGAAGTGGAGGGGACTGGGAGGAGTGCACTAGGAAGATACAGAAGGGAAAGCTGGGATGCAGTAGAAGATACAAAGGGGCCAGCGGGACGCAGCAGGAACAGATGGGAAATGCCTAAAAGCCAGCTGAGATGCACTGGGCATGCAACCAGACAGTGGGGATGCATGGGAGGAGGAAGCAACACAGCCAGGGATGTACTGGAAATGCAGCACAGACAGCAGGACTGAACCGGGGTGATGCTGCAGCAATGGAGATGGTGGAGAGTCACTGTTTGGGGCAAGACACTGACACTGTCAGAGCAGAGCATGGGGAGGCTGTGCAGCAGAGAGAGCAGGGATGCGCTGGTGTTAGTGCACTGGAGGCAGCAGGGATGTCACAATGTTGGCAGGGCGGCACCGGGGGATGCAGCGGAGACAGCTGGAATGCACTGAAAGAATGCGACAATGACGGCGGGGATGCACCGACGCAGAGCAGCGGAGACGGCGGGGATGTGCTGGGGCCGCAGCAGGGGCCAGAGCAAAGCATGGGGATGGGACAGCCTGGATGCACTGAGCAGTGCACAGGGCGGGCGGCACGGCTGCGGCACTGGGGCTGCGGCACTGGGGCTGCGGCACTGGGGCTGCGGCGGTGGGCGCAGAGGAGTTGAGGGGGCTGCAGTGGGAGAGGCACTGCAAGGAAGCGTGGGGATGTGCCCGGACAGCTCCAGGCAGGGGCAGGCAGCGCCAGCCCTGCGCCCACCTTTGGGCACTGCCGGCGTCTTGTTGGCTGACGCGCGGGTGCCAGGCTCAGCCAGCGGCGTGGCGGCCGGGCTGGACTCGCAGGGGCTGCAGCCCGCTGCCGAGGCCTTGCGGTAGGTGTCCGAATGGCTGCCTGCAGACAAGGGAGACAGGGTGGCATGGGGCAGCTGTCCCCGTCGGGGGAGGACCAGCACCCTAGCGCCACCCCGGCTCTTGCCCCACACCGACCAGGCCATCGGCTGTCAAACGCGTGTCACCATGTACCCACCACCACAATGTCCCCTCCAGTGGTTAGCAGGAGGTACCCATGGGTGCAGCAACCACTACGCCCTGCTCTATAGGCAGCTCTATACCTGCCATGGTTCACGCTGGCCACACATCATCACAGCCTGGACACTGCAGACACAGCTCTGTGCTCTGCTACCCCCAGTTAGGGGTGCACAGCCCCACATGGCCCCAGTCACTGTCTGGTCCTTTCTGCTCCATGGGCACAGCCCCATATGATTCTAGGTGCAGCCTTTTCCACCTCATGCTGCCCCATGGGCACAGTCTGGCATGGTTCAGGGCAAAGTCTGCCCTGTCCCTTTCTGTCCCATGGGCACAGCCTGCTCCATCCGCCTCTGACTCAGGAGTAGAGCCTGCACTGTGCCCCTTCTACCCCATGGGCACAGCCTGCTCTCTAATGGCAGAGTATCATCTCCCCAGGCACTGCTATGCCCTGCGCTCCTTCTATGTCATGGGCACAGCCTGCTCCATCCCACAGCAGACCATCATCTCCCTAGGCACAGCTCTGCCCTGTCACTGTCTTGTCACAGGGACACAGACTGCCCACTGCTGCCTCCCCATACCATGGGCACAACCTGCTCCATGGGCACAGCCTGCTGCATGTCCCCACCGCAGGGGCACAGCACCCACTCTGGGGCCAGCTGGAGCATGCAGGGTGCTAGTGGGTGCAGGCACAGCCCTGCTTGGGTGCTCAGCCCCCTGGGGGTGACCATGGGAGGGGTGCTGCTGCTGCTGTCAGTCCGGTGTGCCGTGGGGCTGGGATGGGCTGTGGGGCAGCTGCCCGTGGCTTGGTCACCCAGAGCTGCATGCCTGGGGACTCCCAGCTACCTACATGGGAAGAAAGAGGAGAGATTTGGAGTGCGATGGCAGGTGATATAAGGGAAGGGGGTCCGTGGGGGGGAGGAGGAGGAGGAGGAGGAAGAAGGCGGCCCACTGTCAGCTGTCTTTATGAAAGGACAGTGTAGACGACCTGCCGAGAGAAAGACAGACAGACGGACAGAGAGAGATAGAGAAAGAGAGACAGAGAGAGAGAGAGAGAAAGAGAGCAAAGAGATGAGTCAGTCCCTGCTCAGTGCAGCCATGGTGGCGCTGGGGCACTGGGGCACCAGGCTGGGAGGGTGCTGGGACAGGAGGCAGCACTAATGGGAGGATGGCAGGGCAAAAGGATGGAAAGACAGCAAGACAGAAGGATGGGAGGCAGTGCTGCATGACCAGGTGGGGAGAGAAGCCTAGACACAGGCACGGGATCAACTGTCTTCTTAGGCACAGCACAGCCCCCATAGCATAAACCCACAGCACAACCCACGGCACAGCACAGCTACAGCACACAGCCCACAGCACGACCCACGGCACAGCCCCCACAGCATCACCCTGTGGCACAACCCCACAGCACAGCTCATGGCATGACCCATGGCATGACCCCACAGCAAGAACACACACCACAGGACCCTCCCTGCCCTGGCACAGCCCCTCCAGCACAGCAACCCAGCACAAACCCCCACCACAGTCTTTTGACATGACCCCATGGCCAGAGGCATCCACCAGGACAGCCAGTCCCTGTCCTAGAGACAGAGTCCTGGGACTAGACCCCAGCTTGTGGAGCAGCCCAGCCTCCCCATAGGGTGCACTCTGTCAGCTGGGAGCACACTGAGTGCCCTACACCTGCACCACTCACTTGTGCCTCTTTTAACTGCCCCTTTCAAAGCCACCCTCAGACTTCCATTTGCCCACCCATGCTACATTGACCACACTGCCAGCACAGCTGCCAGCACAATGCCCTGACAGATGAGTGGATGACATCCAACAGGGAGCAGGATAGGCCCCCTCTTGCTGAAGACACCCTCACATCCAGTCCCTGCCAGGCTGCTCCAGCTGCCGGGGCCACAGGAGTTACAGTGGAAGTGGTGGTGATGATGGCACAGCAGAGCAGGACCTCCTGCTGTCCTTGTGCCCTTGGCACCCATAGCACTGGAGACAACAGAGGGGATGTCCCCTCTTCACTTTACAACCCTTGTCCTCCCGAGACCTCACTGTGACCTGCTGAGCTATGGGGAGCCGCAGCAGCACCACACTCACCTGCTCCGCAGCCCCTCTTGGCCTCTCCATAAACCCCCAGTGCCTGCAGTCCCCCAGCCCCTCACCTGTCCTGTGACTGCCTGGTGAGACAGCATCACTGCTGCCTGATGCCACCCGCTCCTGCTGCTTGAAGAAGTCCCGGGGGTTGTCAGGCCGCTGAGCAATGATGGCAGCAGCCTCCTGTAGGGACAGAGACAAGGGAGGCTGAGACCCATTAGCCCAGTGGTGAGGCTGTGCACACCACTGGCTAAGGAACAAGGATCAACATCAGGCATGGCTGCCACTGCACTCACCTCTACCTCTGACTCGGATTTCCTGAGCTGCTGTCTGTCGTCCTCCTCTTGCTGGTCCCCCTGGGGAGGGATACAGCATCACCCCAAAGCCCCAGGACCCCCCAGGAACCTGACTGGGAAAAGTCCTTCCCAGGATGTGATTCTGGGTGCATCTGCAGCTCTGACCCTGGCCCCGTGCCCACTGCAGCACTTACAAAGATGGACTGCTCCTTCAAGCGCTGCCGAGCCTCCTCTGCCTCCATGCTCTGCTGCTTCCGCCTGCGATGGGCACACAGGAGAGAGGCTGGGCACCGGCTCCTGACAGTCCCTGCCCCAACCCCGTGCCAGGAACAAGCACCCATGTGCCCACCCAGATGTTTGCAGCATGTGCAGAGCCACCCCACACAAGCTCAAGTCTCATCCTTGGCCCCTGCCGTGCCTGTGCTCCTCGATCTGCTCCTCTCGCTCCCGGTAGCGGCGCTCCCGCTCCTCCTGCTCCAGCCGCTCCTGCTCCATCCGCTCCTGCTCGAACCGCAGCCGGGCATCCAGGGCCTTTTTCCGCTCCTCTTCCTTACGCAGTTCCTCCTCTTTCTGGTAGAAGGGATGAAGGACAGAGCTGCCCATTGGCCCACCAGCAGTTCAACCCACTGGCGCTATCCACTGTCCCAACCTGCAGCCCACCTTGGCTTGTTCCCAGAACTGCTCCCGGTTGAGCCGCTTCATCTCCACGGTGGCATCAGTTTTCTGGTAAGTGGTGCCCTGGGATGGACGAGAGGCGGGAGGGGTGGAGAGGCAGGGATCAGCAAGGGGGAATGACAGTTAAGTGGCACACAGGTGACAGACAGCAGCCCTGGGCAGGAGGGATGTCCCACGCCCATTGCCACCATCGTTGCCATCACCACCACGGGGACATTACCACAGGCTCAGCATTCTCATCCTCCCGCAGCCGCAGCCGGTGCAGCACCGGGCTGGAGACACGAGCCAGCCCGTTGGAGAGACGCTGCCCGATGGCCCCCGGGTCAATGTCCTCCACGCTGCTGGCATTGACAATGACATCCACACCCTGAGGGGAAAAGCAGCCATCAGGGACCAGGGCTGGTGCCCCAGCGGCATCATCCCCCTCCCAAGAGTCACTCACCTGGAAGAATTCGGCAATCTTGGCCACGTGGCTGGCACAGGCACATTTGCGGGCGTCCGGCACATCCTCACCCACCTGTGGTAGCCAGGGAGGGGCTGAGCCAGGGAGCGGTGACAGGGTGACCCCTATCCCGCTGACCTCCACAGGGCAGAAGGGTTATGGAGCACCCACACTTCTCTGGCCACCACAGGCTCCTCCCTTGTATTTAGCCAGTACTGCAGCCCTGTTGGACACAGCATGCACCCACCCAGCACGGCCCCTTTCACACTCACCCAGTTGACAAGGACGTATTTGGGGAGTACTGCCTGAGGGTCCTTGACACTGCAGAAGCCGTACATCACCTTCTGGATCTCAAAGTGGCCAGACAGCTCCAGCAAACCTCCACCTGACACAGCACTGTCAATCTAGGTCCACCCGGCACCAGGATGGGTGCTGGGGGAAATGCTGGGAAAGCTGAGCTGGTTGTAGGGACAGAGGACCTTACCTCCCGATGCTGCCAGCTTCAGGTCATCAGAGCCATCCTCATATGTGTAGAGGGCCCTGGGGAGACAACAATGGGTGAGTCACAGCTGTGGGGAGCATGGGGCACCCCTCCGTCTCCCCATCCTGCTAATACTGAGGTCAGAGCAGGTCTTAGAGGACTGGTCAGGTGTTCCCAAGCAGCCACACAGCTACACCAACCTTTTGTCCATTATCACCATGAAAGACCAGACAGCAAGCAGGACTTTGGGCAGGGCCTGTTTCTCCAGCCTGCTGACTAGCAGCTGTGGAACAGGGTCCCAAGGATGGGGACAAACAAAAGAGCTGCTTAGACACAGGGACCAGCTGGCTGCCATGCTGTGCCGCAAGCCTTACAGTTCCTTCCATGCCCACCCCTGTCCCATCCCAACCCCCCCCTTCTTACTGACTGGTTTTGGGAACAGCCCCATGCCCCGGCTGGGAACTTGGGACTGCTCACATGCCTGGCTGCGTGAGCCACTGGCCCGGCAGGCACCAGGCTGGGGGAGGACACTGGAGCACCAGCAGCAGCAAATCAATGTGCCGCCAGGGTGTGATGGGGCCGTCATGGAGACTGTTCCTTGGAAACCATTCCCAGTGGATGGGAAACTCCCTCTTGCTCCCACTGTGCCCCTGCCCGGCTCCCCCCACGGGGCTCCGTGGGGACCCCCACCAGCCCACACCTCTCCAGGGGCATGCAGTCAACTAAGGGGGGGTGAGAATGCATGCCGAATTGGTCCAGGGCAGGTGGGCGAGGGGATGAATGTTGCTAGGCAACCAGCATCCTCCATCACCATGGCAACCCCCCCATCCCAGCTGGGATGCAACTCGCCCCGATGACGAGGTGATTAGGAGGGGAGCGGGGGAGGCAGGCAGGCAGCAGGGACCTGCCAGGCCCTGGCAGGCACACAAACCTGCCTGCCACCATCACGCGCTGCACCCGGAAAGCCAGGGCCACCCGTGCTGGATGCCCCTCACCATCCCTGCACCACAGTGGGTGGCTTTGCTGATTGGCACTCGGCTGACAGTACTTGCCAAAGTGCCAAAATCCTCACGGTGCCAAGCACAGCCATCCTCACCCAAGCTTGCAGCCTGCAGCCAGAGATGGGGGACAGAAACCAGGAAGGTCCCTACAGGCAAAGCCACTGCCAAACTGGGGCCATGGCTGGAGAGAAAAAAAAGGGGGAAGGCAGGCGGGTGCCTAACATGCAAGGGACCTCCCTCCACCTCCTGACACCCACTGGCCTGAGCCCCCAGCAGCCAGCCACAGATAATTGCACCAACAAGATTGACTTTAATCCGCACATCCCGATCCTGCTAATCGGCCTTCCCAGCCGGCGCCAGCTCCCGGCCTGGAGCCGCCAAAGCAGCTGCAAAGCACTGTCTCTGATGTCTGCATTGGGGAAGGGTAGCAAACGCAGCCCCTGACTCCAGCCACAGCCCCAGCCTGGGGGACCTGCTGTGATCTTTGGAGATGATGGCATCATCTGAGGGGAGCCCAGGGCCGTGGCAGGGGTTGGGGTCTTAGAGGCTTGGACACAGCTGGCTGCAGAAAGGAGGAAACAAGTAGGGCAGAGCCACAGCATCACTGCCTGGGGAGCCCAGTGGGTGCTGGGGCACTGTCTGCATTCTCCCACCATGCAGGGTGGTAACTGAGCACAGTGCTGCTGCCTACACTCAGGAGTGCTCCCAGGGCTTGCTGTGGAAACAGAGCCTTAATCTGAACACAGCCCAGCAGCATGGCCTGACCCCACACCAGGATAGATGATCCTGAGGTTTCCAGTTCAGGTGCCAGTGGGGCTGTGCTGGGACCAGCAGCACCCCCGGGGTGCCCCCAGGGACTCGCAGCCCAACGGCACCACCACACACCCTGGCAGCAGGAACAGCTATGCCACAGTGGGTGCAGGCAGCAGCATGCATTGCTAACCCTGTTCCACAGACGTTAACTAACCTTCCATCCCTTTCCCAGCCCCTTAGCTCCAGGCATGTGGGTCACCTCCGCAGCCCACGGAAGCAAAGGACTCCAGTGAGGATTCCCCATCACCCTGCCAAAGGGACAGCAGCTCTGCTGCCCTTGCATGGCCTCATTGCTCACCGGAGCCAGCAGAGCACAATGGGTGCCAGCATCTGGGGCACCCGCAGCTGCCTGCCCTCCACACCATGGCTGGGGAGGGGGAGCATCGCCCCAGCCCGGGCACATGTGTTTCCAATGTGGCTGGGAGCTCCAGGGAGTCGCCGTGCTCAGAAAGCAGCACCAAATTCCTTTCCGATCGAGTAATGGGCCCCAGCAGCCTCCGCGGGGCCGGGCAGGGGGGAGGGGACGCTCTGACCCTCCAGGACCGGGTTGGAGTGGGGAATCCCAGACGGGCAAGAGCACGGCACCCCCCAGCACCAGGCTGAGGCCAGGCTCCGGCACCGTGTCCTCACAACCCCTGGCTGAGTCAGACTGTGTCACTGCCGAGGGACGGCCTCCATCACTCTGGCTGATGCAGCCCCCTCCAGCGTCACCCCTCACCCTGCACCCGAGCGCTGGGCCCTGCAGCAGGGATGCTGCTCCCAGCCGCTCCAAGTTGCGGGCGCCCCCGGTGACCACGGAATGGAGGGGCTGGAAATGACGGGGCGAGTTCAGCCCCGAGGATGGGGACGACGGGGACTCACTGCCCAGCCAGGGCTCAGTGCTGGAAGTAGGGTGGGCCGGCCTCGGTGCTCGCCTTCCCGGGAACCGTTTCTGCTGCTCTCAGCAGCTTTGGCAGGGAGGACTCCTTTGCAGCGGATGCCGGGAAGCGAGATGTACTCAGAGCTGACAGCTGTCTCCTGGCCGGCAATACGCACCCTGCTCGCCCACGGCACCCTTAGGTTGGCTGCTGGACCGAGGAGCTCCCCGGATACCCAGGGCCGGCAGGGAGCAGGACCTTCCCCGGCCTGCCTAGCTCAGAGTGCTCCCAGCCCTGCCCCAAGAACAGGAAACCAAGCTAGAGAGCGGTGTACATCCCAACTGGGTGCTGGGTCCCCACCGACTGGGTGGTGGGTGCACCCCAGACAGGTGCCAGATGCCCCCCAGCTGCAAGGTGAGAGCCCACACACATGGCAGGCACCCCTGCCAGAGAACAGCATCACCCAAGGCTGTCCATCACCCCAGCTCTGCTCAGCCAGCTGCACCCCAGGGTGTGGGAAGCATCTCCCCACTATGCACAGCACAGGCACTCCTTGAGGGACAAGGAGAGGGTCCCGGGGGCAGATGGTCACAGCCAGTTCCACAGCACCAGGGTGGGGCCAGAAGATGTGGGTGGGCATTAGGAGAACCGGGGTGGTGGGGGGATGATCCCTACCAGCTGCTGCGCCGGCTGCACCGGGGCCTGGATCCGGCCGGGCCCCGGCACCCGCAGCCCGGAGTGCCCCGGACCGGGGCTGCAGGCGGGGCATGGGAGGCGGGTGGCTACCCCCCCGGGGAAGGACAACCACTACCCCGAGCCCGCGGCAGCCCCAGCCCGGCGGGGCGTCTCGGGCCGCCGCACCGCGGCCTCCCGGGTGCGAGGCACCCCAGGAGGTTTGAGGGACCGGCCCCGGCAGGGGATGTTCGGTACCCCTGCGGCTGCAGGCCTCGCTCTGCCGAGCAGAGGAGCCGCTGCCGGGGCACCGGCGAGGCCGGCTGGGAGCGGGGCCAGGCTGTGTGCGCCCTGATCCACACCTCCCTCCGGGCGCCCCTGCCCGCTGCTCCGGCTGCAGACAATAGCGTGGGACCCGGGGCCGGGCCCAGCACCGGAGCGGGGAGCCCCGAGTCCTCCCGTTCGCGAGCGGACCCTCTGCTCCCCGCGCTTGCTGCCCTGGCGGGGGTTCGGGCCGCGCCGGGGCTGCTCCCGGAGCAGCGGTCCCGGCATTAGCACGTGCCGGACCGGCGCAGACAAAGCGGGGACCGCGCCCCGTCCCGGTGCGGCGGCGGGCAGGTGCGGGTAACGGGGGCGGCAGGAGGGGCACGCCGCCCCCGCGCCGCCCCGCCCGCCTTTGTGTGCCGGTGCTCCCGGCACCGCGGGCCCGGGGACGCGCGGGGC
>VWZI01023714.1:260813-304489 GCA_013396835.1 Psilopogon haemacephalus | reverse complement strand
GCCCCCGCCGCGCCCCCGGGGCACCCCACCCGCCGTGCCGCCGAGCACCGCACCGGGACCCCTGGGGTGCGGGCCGCTTCACCCCTGCTCCGGGATGCCCCCGGGATCCTGCACCCCTGGCACTAGCAGCCTGGGCTCTGCTCTGCCCCTCGGGCCATTCTTCGCAGCCGGGGCCGTCGCCCTCCCTACGGACTCTGAACCCCAGAAACTTGCACCGCAGCTTAACTCCATCCAGGGAACCTGCACCCCAAGTGGTTCCATGTGCTGGGCTCTCCCTTGCCCTGAGGACATCAGCATTCTATGCTACCTCCTCCTGGGGACATTGCAGCCTGGGGAACCTTGCATGTTGGATGCTCCTCTGCAGTCTAGACCCTCCCCTGCTTCATGTCCCCCCCCACCCTGGGACTTCAGCACATTGGGAACCCTGTGCCCTCATCTCCCCTCCACCCCAACCTTTCCTCTCCAAGGACTCGGTACACTAGGCCGTGCCCTTGCCGCTGTGCAAGAGATTAGTGGGTGCAGACTTCGTGGGGACCTTTTCACTGCTCACCTGCCCCTCCATTCCAGTACTCCCAACCTCTTCCCAGTGCCCTCAGGACCCTGCCAGGCTTGTACAAAGCCTCCTGTATTTTCCAGGAGGCTTTGACTCTATGTGAATTCACAGAGCTGCTTTAGTGCTAACGCAGTACAGGGCTCCTCCGGGGCTCCCAGCTGAGCCCGCAGGCTGTGGCCAGGACAGGCACCACTGCCCTGCCTCGCTCTGCCTCCAAGACCTGGTCAGAACTGTACTGAAGAGATTTCCATGCCAGAAAGACGGCGGAGAGTATAGAGGGTCCGATTGTCGCAGGTTGGGGTGAGCAGTCTGTGGCTGTGCTCCTCAAGCTCTTGAACCCGACCTCCCTCCTCCTGCACGCCCTCCTTGCACCAGCATTCTCCAGCCAAGCCAAAGTCGGAGCCGCTCTAAGAGGCTGCAAGAGCCTGGGAGCAGCTGCGGAGCAGCTGGCGGGGCCAGCGCGGGGGCCGGGGCTGCGGTAGGTGCCCCGGGAGCGGCTCAGCTGGCTTTGGGGGTGAATGTGGTGAGATCTCAAAGACATGGTGGGAGCCCTCAGCCCGCCGCCGTAAGGCTTTGTTCTCGGAGCAGCCCTGCTGCAGCCCCTCCCCAGGCTCCACCTCCGCAGCCCACCCGAGACCCTCCTTCTGCTGCCTGTGCACAAGCTCCTCACATGGTGCGCAGAGCTGGTGGCCAAGAGCTGCTCTCGGCAAAGCATGGAGTCACCTTGGGTGGTAGAGGCGTCATCAGTGGGGGCCAGGGACAACAGAACGCCAAGCAGAAGCAGCTGAGCCCCCTGTGAGTGGAAGTCCCCCCTCAGGCTGCAGCACCACAGCTCAACCCTGGCCTTGCTCCAAGGCAGGGTACCCCGGAGCTGAGCTGGCACAACCTGTTCCAGTGCTCTGTCCTGCATGGCTGCCTCCTTCTGCTCACAGGTTGCTGTCTTGGCTGAAAGAGGGTTGGTTCAGTGGCTGCTCGTGTGGGTACACAATCACCTCACCTTGCCTTGTGCTTCCCCTGACCTTGGCTGCACGGCTGGGACTTACCCTTGTCTTGGGACCTGGGGAACCTACCATATCCCTGCTTGCCCTGGTTCTGCCAGGCTGGCACTGGCTGTTTCTGTCCCGTTTCGCAGATGTGCCTGTTGCCTCTTGTTGTGACCCTCCCATCACCCACCTATGCGACCCAGCTTGATTGCCCAGCCCCACCCCAGACTGCCTCCATCACTCTCACAGGATCACAGCATGTCAGGGGTTGGAAGGGACCCGAGGAGGTCATCAAGACCAGCCCCTCTGCCAGAGTACAACCATACAATCCAGCTCGGGTCAGAGGTATGCATTGAGACAGGCCTTGAAAGGCTGCAGGGAAGGAGACTCTCTTTCCCCTCCCCATCTTTGAAGGAGTTTTGCACTCCTGCAGCTAGCATAAGGCACCAGGGAGATGTGGCATGGCAGCTGCAGGTCAGCTCTGGGTGGTAGCAGGAGGCATTTGGTTTCTTGCAGCCAGCTCCTGCCCCTGGCAGAACCTTCCAGCAGATTAGCAAGATAATTTTCCCTACAATTGCTCATCATGGTAAGAGCTGCAATTATTAATGACCGTTGCAGCTGCCAGAGCAGAGCAGAGCAGGAGGAGTGGCTCTTTCCCACACCCGCTGCCCCTGAGCCTGTTCCAGCCGGAGGTGCCGGTGCAGCCTCGCACCCGTCCCGAAGGACGGCAGCTGCATCACATGAGCGAACGCTTGGCTGCTCCCTGCCGGAGCACACCCAGGGCTGGCGCACACGGCCCATGTGCACACCCGAACTTCTTGTCCCCCGCACAAGACTAGCACTCAGGACGCAGCAGGGACCAGGAACACTGCCAGGTTAAGGGGTGAGGAAGGGGCTGCGTGATCCAACGCCTGCCCCATGACCCTTGGCTGTAGCTTTGCCCTTCAGATTAATTACTGTCTCCATTAGAGGTCCTAACCCCCATGAAGAGAGAGAGGTGACCTAGGTGACATGAGCGGTCCAGCCCTAGCTGATACAGGCAGACAAATCCAAAGGGAAGTTTTTCCCTGGAAATATAGAAGGAGCTGAGTCACGCCCCGGGGGGGAACAGGACAAGTGCTGAGCATGACCTTCCCAGCTGGCTAGACCTCACTCAGTGAAACCACAGGCCTGGAGGCAGCCTGTGTACTTGCAGAGAAGTGTTTATTAAAGGCACTAAAAGCACCGTGGCTACATCAGCAGCAGCCTAACTGGAGAGTGTGGGTTGGGGAGGGGCACTTACAGGCCGCGACAGTGGTGGCAGAGCACTCTTTGGTAGGAAGCCATGCCCCAGCCTTGCAGAGCCCACCAGCCATCAGCACAAGCTGTGAGCCTACAGCCAGGTGGGTTTGTGTGCTGCCCTGCTCCCCAGCACAGCCAGGCTTGGGGGGGTACTGCTGTATGCCAGCCACTGCACACCAGCCCAGGGAGTTAGCAGGCCATCTGGGTTGGGGCACATGAAGCACAGATCCCCCATGCACAGAGACAGGTAGGAACCCATGGGAGCAGGTGGAAGAGTGGCCAGGTGGTTGCTACAGGCAGGGCCCTGGCAGGAGAGCAGGGCTGGGTCTTCAGCCATGCACTAAGCACACAGCAGGGAAAGTGGGGGGGCTGGCCCTCACCCACTCAGGGATGTGCTGGGACCATCCCCGCTCCTGTGCTGAAGCTGCCAGGCAGATGGGCCCCAGCTGAGCAAGGGAGTAGCCTCTGCTGTGCCAGAACCTCCCCACCTCCAGCTTCAGCACAGCTGCAGCCACAATGCTGTGTGGCTTGGGGGTAGGAGACCTATGCAGTGTCCCACTGCCAGGGCTCCTAGGGCCAGTTGAGGAGCACAGAAGAAGCCATCCAGCTATAAGGGGCTCTGGACCCAGCACTCTCCAGCTGGAGCTGGGCCAACAGATCCCAGGGAAGAGGCCGGAACAAAGAGTAGGGGCAAGGGCCCAGCAGCAGTGGGGAGAAGAGCATGCAGGGCCAGGGGCAGGCGTGGGTACAGCTGAACTTCTGCCCCTCACACATGGGAGAAAGCATGGCTCTTGCAGAGCGGCTTGTCCTTCTTAGAGTAGAATGTCTTCCCTTCCAGGTTGGTCTGGCAGATCTGGGGAGGAGAGTGCAGGTGGTCAGGTCAGGGGGGCTGAGACATTCCCCAAGTGCCCTCCCCCAGGCCCAGGGCTCAGAACTGGCATCACACAGTTGCCAAGGAGCAGGAGACTCAGAGCAGGGTGCCAAGACACCAGCACAGAGTCAAGTGAGGAAAATCTTGTGTCAGCAGAGACCTCACACTGGGGCACAACTGCCAGGGACAGCCCCAGTGCCTATCAGCCAGGGAGGGAGGCACAGGGCTCACCGCACAGACGAAGCAAGTATCATGCCAGCTGAATCCCAGCGCCTCCAGGAACCGGTCCCCAGCGTCAATCTTGAAGTCACAGCCACGGCACTTGGTGCCAAACATCTTCTCATAGTCTGTGAGGTGAGGCAGACACCAGGTCAGCGTTCCCAGGGGAGCAGGGCTGCAGCACAGCCAAGATCCCACCAGCACAGCCTGCGGAAAACTCACTGCCAGCCCCAGGGCAGACAATGCCCAAGACACCCAGGAGAGATGCCTGTGCAGCACAGGGTGGCTGCAGGGAGAAGGCAAACCTCAGCTCCCAGGATGCTGCGCTCGCCTTTGATGTACATCCTCCGTCATCTCCATGGCAACACAGGAACAACGGCACTACCCAGTGGCAGCCAGGAAGGATTGGGATGGAGAGCTCAGAACTGCAATAGGGGGATCCCCGCATTCCCTATGACCCAGGAAGAGCCCTGCTGTGCAGGACAGCTCATACCCCACCCCTCTGGGCTGCTGCTGAGCCCCGATGGTGCTCCATGTCCCAGGGCCATGCAGAGTGACACACACAGTCCCTGGGTCCTACCTCTCTCACAGTAGGGCTGTCCCTCCTCCATGTAGAAGGCACGGTTGCGGATGGGAGTTTTGCAGGCAGCACACATGAAGCACTGCACATGCCAGGTCATCTTCAGTGCATGCATGACCTCCTGAGGAGGAACCACTGTCAGCCAGGGGCAGGACCACCGGGTGCCACAGGGGAGCCTCACCCAAGGCAGAAAGGGACATAGAGTGCCCATGGGATGGGATCAGGACAGGAAGGGACAGAGCCAGGCACCCACAGGGGAATGAAGAGCAAGGACAGGAGGTGTGGGGCAGGCTGAGGGACGCTCACCCCCGTGATCTTCTTCTTGCACTTGGCACAGCTGGGTGCGTAGCGCGAGTCATAGCACTTGGGGCAGAAGATGGAGCCTTTCTCCTCAAAGAAGCCACCCTCATCCAGCACTTTCCTGCACTGGCAGCAGGTGAACTCCTCAGGGTGGTAATAATGTCCCAGCGCCACCAGATACCGTCCCCTGCGGCAGGACAGAATCGCATCAGCCACGCTGTGACCCAAGGCACTGACATTCCAGTGGTGGTGGCCAGGGCTCACCTGATGACCTTGTTGCACTTGTAGCAGAGGGGTGTGCAGCTGGAACCCTCAGGGCCTTGCTGGGCTGCCTGCACGATGGAGCTGCGGTTCTGCATGGGGGTGGGCGTGGCTGGCTGGCTGTGCTTGCTCACCACCGTGCTGGTCTTGTCCGGGGCATAGCGCTCGGCAAACGAGGGGTCCACAGCCCAGGGTGGGCGGCTGGTGGGGCCAGGGGCTGCAGCAGGGGTCCTAGGGGCTGCACACACACTTTAGTCTCCAGGACGGTGCTCCAGATCCCTTGGCGACCCCTTCCCAGTGCTCATGGCTGTGCAAGCAGCATCCCCCAGCACCGTCATCCCCCTCCCTCCTGAGCCCAGAGGAAATGTTTTGCTTACCCAGTCCCGGCTCAGTCTTCACTGCTGCTCCTGGGGACGGGTCCAGCACGGAGACCTGGCTACAGAACAAGCAGTTAATCCAGGTTGCTCCACCTGCCCTCACTGCCCAGCAGGCCTGTACATGCAGCACCCCATCACTCCCACAAGCAGGCAGGAGTGTCTGGCCAAGCTCCCATGCTCAGCCATTAGCTGGTTTGGTGATGGAGTACCAAGCTAAGTGCCTTCAGCCTTGGAAAGATACAGGGTCTATGGCACCCATCACAGTGATCTGGGGAGCAGAAGCCTCCTAGGATCCCACACCAAGCTCTGGGCTGCTCCAGACTGACCAGAGACACCTGAGACCACACAGACCTCAGCTGTCTGCTCATACACGATGGCCACCCACATCCTCATCAGGGTGCGAAGAGGCTTGGGCCTGACACAAACTGAAGAGTCTCAGGATCCTGGTCTGGTAGAGCTGGGGCCAGGCTGGTCCTGGGAGAGGTAAGGTCTGTGTCCCTTGGAAGGCTGCCAGCACTGGGCTTGGGCACAGGCAGGGCAAGCTGAGGCCAGAGAGGCATGGCCCATTCAAGAGCAGGGACAGTAGTGTTATGCCTCTTCAAGACAAAGAGACAATTACAAAACCAGGAGGATATATTTGTGGCAAAGTGAACCAAGTACAACTGGGACCCAGCGTTCACAGCACTAGGGCAGAAGACATTGTGGACAAGCAAAGGCAAAAATAAAAGGGACAATGTGCACCACCCCTGCATGGGGCAAGGAACAGATCCTTCCCAGACTCAGCTTCCTTTCCTGCACCCACACAGAGAAGCCAGTGACACTTGCCCAGCTCTGCCCAGCCCCATGCTAGGCTCACAGAAAATTGTGTCCCAGGTACAGGCATTGCCCACACACAACACCCCCAGCAAGGTGCTGCCACTGCAATCAGCTGCCCCCAACCCACTGCGCTGAGGAAACCATGGTGCTGTTTGGCATCCCCAGCTCAGTGCCAGCCAGTGCCCAGAGGCCTGCATGGGACACACAGCCCTGTGTGCAGGTCCTGGCACACGCTCCCCTTACCTGGGCTTTTTAACAAACACATCATCATGATCCTCCACTGAAAGCAGCAGGAGAGAAAGGAGGAAACAGGGTCACTCTGAGGTAACTGAGGCCCAGGAACAGCAGGAAGGGAAAGGAAGATAGAGAAAACAACCTCTCCTCCTCCTGCCCTCTCCTGCCCCAACATAGAGCCCTGCCCAGCCACAGGGTAGAGTATAGCCCCAGCCCAGCAACCACAATCCCACACATGGCCCCAGGCAGCTCCCAACAGCTCAGTCTCCCTGAAGCACTGACTTAGGGTGAAAAATAACCTGGTGCCAGTGCCACATCACTACAGCCTCTTTGTCGGCTGTCCCTGCAAAGCCAGGCACACCTTGCGGCCAGGCAGCACAGGATCACAGGATCCTGGGCAGCATCAGGCAGCACCAGGCTCTCTGGGAACTTACTGCCATCTGTGCCCACCAGCTGGGCCAGTTTCTGGAAGGAGCGGGACTGGGAGGTCCCGGTGCGGGGCTGCCAGTCCTCAGCGTCCTCCATCAGCCGCAGTTTCCCAGGGTCACACACGGGGGTGCTGGGGGACACCAGCGGCTGCGGGGGCTGCCTGTGAGTGACAGAAGGCAGGCGCTCAGCCAGCAGCCAGCCACACACCCTGCTTCGGCACAGGGCAGCGACCCAAACCTGCCCTCAAACACGCCGGACCCAGCACTCACCACTGCTCCCCCGTGCCCAGGCTGGATCCACGGGCATCCCTGTGGCGTCAGAAGAACGGCGGCACAGCAGTCAGCAGCTGACCCACAGCTCAGCCCAGCCTGTCTAAACGCACCACCCAGCCCCACAGAGGCATAAGCCCCAGGACGATGCCAGCAGCATTCACTCCAGAACAGCCCTGCAAGTACCTCACTGCTCCGTGGGATGTCATGACCCAGGCACTTCTTAGCATCTCCCAAAACCCCAAGCAAGCTGTTGCCAGTGCCACCAGCTACCCCCACCGTTTCCAGTACACCATGCTGACATCTGTCCCTCTCAGCTCAGTGTCAGCAGTGCTCAGCAGGTCCTGCCCATCACATCTGGCACAGGGACAGCCCAGTGTGGGGACAATATGGTTGGAAATAGCCTGCCTGGCAGTACCCTCCTGAAGTGACAGTGGCCAAGCATTGGCAGTGCCTGTTATGAGGTTAGCACAGGGTGAGCTCTGTGGCTCTACCAACAGCTCATCTCTGAGGAAGGACAGAGAGGTAACAGGAGGATGAGAAAAGCAAAAGAAACAAGGTGAAGAGCTTCCCAGAATCATCTGAAGTAGTGAGGGTAAAGGTAAAGCTGCTGGTGGCACTCATCCACTCTACCCAGTCACCTGGCAGCCCCATGCCAGGCACACAGGACATCGTGACCCAAGTCTAGGTGCTACCCAGCATCTTCCCACGCCCTCAAGCCAGACTTTCCCAGTGGTAGCATCCTCCGGACCTCGTTTGTCCAAGAGGGCAGAGTGCAGCTTGGTCTCCCCAGCTCAGTGCCAGCAGTGCCTGAGGCTTGCATGGGACATGTGTCCTTGTGTACAGTGCCTGCTGCTGTCCTGGCACATGCTCCCCTTACCTGGGTGTTTTAACAAGCTCATCCTCATGATCCTCAACTGAGCGCAGCAGCAGAAAAAGGAGGAGATAGGGTCAGTCTGCAGCAGTCGACACTCAGGGATAACAGGAAGGGAAACAAGGGAAAGGAGGAAAACCAACCTCTTCTGCCCCAATGCACAGCCCTGACCAGCCAGAGGGCAGGGCACGACCCCAGCCCAATGGCACTAACACAAGCCCACGCACAACCTCAGGTGGTTCCCGCTGGCTCAGCCACCCCAATGCCAAGACCAAGTCTCCTGCTGCCACACCACCACGTGGCCTGTGGCAGGCAAACAGTGGCCCCAGTGAAGCCAGGCACACCTGGGCAGCCAGGCAGCACCAGGTTCTGTGGGAACTTACTGCTGTCTGCGCCCACCAGCTGGGCCAGTTTGCGGAAGGAGCGGGACTGAGAGCTCCAAACGCTGGGCTGCCAGTCCTCAGCATCCTCTAACAGCCGCAACTTTTCGGGGTCACATACGGGGGTGCTGGGACACTCCACTGGCTGTGGGGGCTGCCTGTGAGCGACAGAAGGCAGGTGCTCAGCAAGCACCGGGCACACACCCTGCTTTGGCACAGGGCAGTGATCCCAGATCAGCCCTCAGACACACTGACCCCCTCACCAGACCCAGCACTCACCGCTGCTTCCCTGTGCCCGAGCTGGACCCACGGGCATCCCTGTGGCATCAGAAAATATAAGAGCACAATGGTCAAGTGTTTGACCCATGGCTCAGTCCACCCCTCCTCCCATATGTGTCACCAGCCCTGCAGAAGCACTAGGCCCATGAAGATGCCAGCAGCATTCACTCCAGATCAGCCTTGCAGCCACTCCACAGTCCCACAGAACATCATGCCCCAGGTTCAGGCACTTCCCAGCATCTCTCAACACCCCCAAGAAGGCATCGGTGCAATCGGCTGCTCCTACCCACTGTGTCCACTACACCATGCTGCTATTTACCCTTCTCGGCACAGTGTTAGCAGTGCCCAGTGGGTCCTGCCCAGCACATCCAGCACAGGGACAGCCCAGTGTGGGGACAACTTGGCAAATGACAGCCTGCCTGGCAGGCACATGCCTAACTAGGATACTTCTGAGGTGACAGTTTAAGTGCTGGCAGTGCCTGTTGTGTAGCTTTGTCAACAACTTGGCACCAGGAAGAGAGAGAGGATAGAGAAGAGACAAAATAGCAACAGGGCCAAGAGCTGCCCCAGTCACCACAAGCAGCAAGAGTGAGCATAAATGAGCCAAGTAGGCTGAGCCCCATGTACGCACACTCGTGGCTGCTGCTGCCCTGGCACACACTCCCCTTACCTGGGCTTTTTAACAAGCTCGTCCTCACGATCCTCCACTGAATTCAACATGAGAGAAAGGAGGAGACATGGTCAGTGTGCAGCAACCAAGGCCCAGGGATGAGAGGGGAAGCAAGGAAGGGAAGGCAAAGGAGCAAACCTGACCTCTCACCTTGCAGCCCTCCTGCCCCAACACACAGCCCTGCCCGGCCACAGGGCAGAGCATGGCCCCAGCCCACCAGCACACCACGAACCCACACGTGGCCCCAGGCAGCTCAGTCTCCCTGAAGACTGAGCCCCTTGAAGGCCCCCAAACTTGGGGCCAAAATCAAGCCCTGGTGCCACATCACTCTACAGCCTCTTTGTCGGCTGTCCCTGCAAAGCCAGGCACACCTTGCGGCCAGGCAGCACAGGATCACAGGATCCTGGGCAGCATCAGGCAGCACCAGGCTCTCTGGGAACTTACTGCCATCTGTGCCCACCAGCTGGGCCAGTTTCTGGAAGGAGCGGGACTGGGAGGTCCCGGTGCGGGGCTGCCAGTCCTCAGCGTCCTCCATCAGCCGCAGTTTCCCAGGGTCACACACGGGGGTGCTGGGGGACACCAGCGGCTGCGGGGGCTGCCTGTGAGTGACAGAAGGCAGGCGCTCAGCCAGCAGCCAGCCACACACCCTGCTTCGGCACAGGGCAGCGACCCAAACCTGCCCTCAAACACGCCGGACCCAGCACTCACCACTGCTCCCCCGTGCCCAGGCTGGATCCACGGGCATCCCTGTGGCGTCAGAAGAACGGCGGCACAGCAGTCAGCAGCTGACCCACAGCTCAGCCCAGCCCTCCCACACATGCTACAAGCCCCACACAGAAGCCAGCGACACTCACCCAACTCCACCTGGGTGCCCCACAGCAGACTCATGTAATGTCGTGCCCAGGTCCTGGCGCTGCCCAGCACCTCCCAGTGCCCCCATTAAGGTGTTTTGCCAGTGCTATCAGCTTCCTCCAGATCCCATTTGCTCAAGAAGTTATGGTGCAACTCAGCCTCCCCAGCTCACTGCCAACAGTGCCAGCATGTCTTGCCCAGCGCAGCCAGGACAGGCACATCCTGTCTGGAGCAGCATGCCTGGCAGATGCATGCCTTGCCAGGATAGTCCCCAAAGTGAGGGTCTGAACACTGGGTGAGAGGCATCAGTGCCTGCCACGTGGCTCTGCCAACCACTCAGCTCTAAGGAGAGGACAGAGAGGGAGGAAAGAAAAGAAACAGCAACGGGGCAAAGAGCTGCCCCAGATTCACCACAAGCAGTGTGCACAAACCATTCGATAGGCTGATCCCCAAGTGGGCACCCTCCTGGCTGCTGCTGCTGCTGCCACCCTGGCACACACTCCCCTTACCTGGGCTTTTTAACAAGCTCATCCTCGTCATCCTCCACTGAGTGCAGCAAGAGAGAAAGGAGGAGACAGGGTCAGTCTGCAACAATCAAGGCTCAGGGACAGCAAGAAGGGAAAGGAGGGAAAAACTGATCTGTCCTGCCCCGACACAGAGCTCTGCCCAGCCACAAGGCAGAGCACAGCCCTGGCTCAGTAGCACCGAGATGAGCCCACACACAGCTCCAGGTAGTTCCCACCGGCTCAACTGCTCCAGAGCATCCGCAGAAGGCCAAAACTAAGGCTCTGGTATCCTGATGTGCCACAACCTTTATACATCTCCAGTTGCTCTGGCTAAGGCTGACACCCCTGGGCAGCCAGGCAGTGCCAGGCCTTGTGGGAACTTACTGCCATCTGTGCCTGTCAGCCGAGCCAGTTTGAGGAAGGAGCGGGACTGAGAGGTGCCAGTGCGGGGTCGCCAGTCCTCAGCATCCTCTATCAGCCTCAACTTTTCAGGGTCATACACAGGTGTGTTAGGGAGCACCAGCGGCTGCAGAGGCTGCCTGCGTGTGACAGAGTCGTCTGTCAAATCTGACAGATCCCCCACCCACAGCATCACCACCATGAGAATGCTCCGCACCTCCCCCAGCACAGAACCACAGCATAGCAGTACCTGAGATGCTGTACACTATGTAACTCCCCACACCCCCTACTCCTCCTCCACATAGTAAAGGTTCCTTAAGGACTGAGGCAAGACTGACCACCATTCCTGACAGTCTGAGACTGGTCCTAAGGACCAGAAGTGAAAAAGACACTGCAAGAATAAGCCAAGACAAAAAAAAAAAAAAACCCACCACTGGCAGTGGAGCTGCATGAGAGTCCAGTAAGTATCTACAGTGCTCATGGCAGTGCCAACCTCCTGGCTGGTCCTGGGCGAGTTGGCCAGCACAAGCCGGCAGCAGTCGCCCAGCTGAGCCACGCCTCAGTGAAGGGAACACACACACAAGGACAATCCAGGACCCTAGCAGCCAGCAGAGAGAGGCAGCACTGCCCCTTCAGGCTAGGTACATCTTGCTGTCAGGAGTGACCCACTCGTAAGGGCAGAGCAGCATATGCTGCCTGTCCCCAGGCCCTAGAGAATGGGGCACTAGCAGGGAGGAGGTGTGCAGGGAAGATAGAGAGAGCAGACAAAAGGCTTACTGACTTGTCAAGGCTCAGCACCTGTAAGGGAGAGGGAAAGACAAAGGGAGGAGAGAAAGAAAGAAAAAGGAAGGTGAAATTAGACATGCAGCACATAAGAAGTTTCCAGAGCTCACCTATAACTTGCACTAGCCCCCCTGCTCCTAAGACTCATGCTCAGCTCACCCAGGGCTGGGAGCACACCGGGATGCAAGAGCAGATGCCAACAGACTAGACCATGTTTCCCTCAAGACAGACCTGGATGTCCAAGGTAGCTGTGGCCACATATCCCCCCCCGCCACTTCACAGTTTCAGGGCATCATGGCAGCTTTTAGCAGGAGGGGCAGGGATTGGCAGCTGCCTGACACACAGCAGCCAGGTGGGCAGTCTGCAAAGATGGGAGCTTCTTCCCTGTGAGCAGGACAAAGATGGCACTGCACAGAGGTCAAGTGCTTCCTTTCAAACAGCCTCTCCTGTAGTCAGGGGACCAGCAAGATGTTCCTGACTAGACACCGGTTGGTGACCACAACACAGCCACCACTTCCCTGCCACTGTAAACACCAGCGAGCATCCTGACACAATTTCTGTGCCCCACAGGTCTCCTGACACGTCCCCAAGACAGGGATCAGCATGAGCACAGCTGCATGTCCCCACACACAACAACCCTGTTACGCCACCTCAGCGCCAGCCATCGGGGAACCCTGGCATGGGCGCTGTTGCCCGCTCCCAGGCAACAGTGCCAGGCATGCAAGGCACAGCAGGATGGGGCAGTGAGGTCCCCCCGATCCTGGGGGAGCAGGACAGACAGCAACATACCCATTGTGCTGGGGGGTGCAGGCGGGCACCAGGGGCGCATACGTCACAGGTTTCGTCACCAGCCCGGGCGGTGGGTTCGGAGGTGAGCTGGCCCCGAAGGGCCGAGCGGTTTTGTTGAGGGCCGAGCTGGGAGCGAAGTTATATTTCAGGGGTTCAGAGCAGGGGAGTGAGTCCTGAGCAAGACAAAACACACGGACACAGGCTCGCAAGTCAAGCGGCATGCAAGGGGCAGCCCCGGGCCAGGCAGTGCAGCAAACAGCCAGGTAGGAAAGCTGGACAGCACGTGCACCTCAGATGCCAGGCTGGCATCCGCCTCTGCAGGGCTCCTGGCCCAGCGACAGCCAGTCACAAGCCCAGCCCGAGGGTCGTTGGAGCATTCTTGCACTCTTTGGACGTCCGCTGCTGCCGGTGGCAGGACAGTGCATGCACAGGCACCGATGGTATCCATCCCGCGGACAAGGCTGAATGCATGTGGGTGACTTCCATCTGGGAGCCACCACTCGCTGGCCCCAGCCTTGCCTCCCTGTGCCAGGGCACTCCCTAGCACTAGCAAACATGGGGCCCCGAGGCTGCTGAACCTCCTTCCCTGTGCTGACCCCTCCTACACCCCTGCCCGCACCCAGTAGGGTCAAGGACAGGCAGCAGCCAGGGTCTGGGAGCCTGCTGGGCAGACCCCGCTCCCTCTGATCCCTGAAGTGCCAGGAGTCAGAGCTGCTCCTCCAGCAGGGAGTATTCCAGCCCTCCGAACACACTAAAGACCCCCAGGAGCAAAGTCCATTTATCTGTCTATGCTCAGAGACTCCCCCTCCCCTGAGACGAGGCTAAGCTGCTGCTGCAGCTCCCAGGGCAACACGTACCTTCTGTGGCTTCCCCATCTGGTTCTGGGCTCTGCAAGAGAGAAGACAGATGGGCAGGTGCTGGAATTAGCTCTCCCACTGCCACAATGCCAGTACCCCAGGGATACAGCACCTGCCCAAGGGGAACCACAAAGCCACAATTGGCTGGCACTGCCCCACGGTTTGCAGGTGAGGGCTGTCAACTAGGCTAAGGCTCACCCAGCCACGAAGAGCCCTTGGACCCAGCTGCCAAGCTCCAAACAAGGAGGCAGTGATGCCAGGAGATAGTGATGCCAAGAAACGGCAGTAATCAGAGCGGCCAGGCCAGGACTGCAGGTTTGCAGGACCCATGACTCCTACCTGCTCAGGGTGAGGGAGAGCCTGTCCCCACAGGCACGGATCCTGTTCTGGGCCTCGATGTGTGTCATGGAGCTGGTGCTCTCCCCGTCGATGTACAGCACCCAGTCGCCCACTCCCACACCAGCCTGGGCTGCCTTCCCGCCTGGTGTCAGCTGCAGGACAGAGAGTCAGGGAGAGCCAGGCCAGGCAAGCAGTGACAGGGAAGCAGTGGGACACCTTTCATCTCACAACAGCTGGTGTTTGCTAGGACCCAGGTTCCCTCCTGCAAGGCGCAGCCCACTACAGGACACCCATCCAGGTCTGACCCAGGGAGCCCCGAACGCCCCCGCCGTGCTTCCCAGCACCTTAGCTCACAGCAACTATTCCCCCTGGCAACACTGCAGTACTCAGCACCACCCTAGGGCACTGCCCAGCCCCTGTCCTCTGGCACAGCTACGCCAGCACCCCGCAGCCCCATCTCCATGACTCAGAGAGTGGAGGCAGTACTAGCTCAGCCTTGGCAGGAGGCCTGGCTGCCCCCGAGACCCATCCCCACAGTGGGAAGGGAGCAGAGTGAGTCAGGGCGCATCAAGCAGCCCACGTCTCACTGCAAACCACAAGCATGTCCAACCCTTCTGCGGGGAGGTGGGGGACAGAGAAGGCACCCCCTAGGTGCTCTCCACAGCCACCCACACACATCCCATTCCCCTCCCAGCAGACATTACCTCATCCCCACAGAGAAGCAGGAGCCTGCTGGGGGCACGGAGCCACCAGCTCCCACCCACACTGATTCCCCCAACCTTGCCCCACCAGCCCAGCATGGAGCATGGGCACAGGTTCTCATCTAGCCACGGTGCTGGGACCCTGCCTTGCCCCTGAAGTGGCTCTGCTGAACGGCTCTACAACAGCCCGGTGCTGGGAGGCAGAGGCTGCCTTCCCCTCCTGCTAACCATGCACAGCCAATGGCGAGCAGGGCCCCAAACGCAGCATGCGGCTCCCAGGCACTGACAGACAGACAGACAGACAGACGTGGGCAGGCTGCAGCCATTCTTGCTTCTCCAGCAAGGAAGAACTTGAGGCGCTTGGACTTGGACCAAGTATTTCCTCAAATCTTGTTTGACATGAACATAAAAGGAGTGAGCCAGATTCCCAGCGCCATCAGAAGGCTGAAAAATCCCTGTTCCTGGAGCTCTGGCTCCTCCTTGCCCTTGTGCAGGGCTCAGCTTGCCCCAGAGCCAGGCTTCCCTTCCCCACACCATCCCTCCACATAAATCCAAACACTACACCCGGGCAGGGCACGGCCTGGCTCCATCTGCATCCTACTGCCACGCCCAGCGGGACACGGACAAGCCTCTCCTCTGGTCCCCCTGTGCCACCCAGCACCCACTCCCCCTGCCTGGCACAGGGAGATGGCTAAGTAGCAAGTGACACCAGCCTGCTCCTGGCCACGGAGTTGCAAGCCCCAGCTTGCTGCCCTGGAGGGCTGGGGAAGACGCGGGGTGGCTGCGTAGGTTTGGAGCTGGGATAGGTTTTCACACGGTGGCCGGGGAAGGGGAGAGCACAGTAGCCTGCGTCACACAGCCACACCCAGCCTGGCCAGCACCACCATGCTCCCCTTCCCTCTCTGCACCAGCACGCCAGGAAAACCCTTTGGCAGGTGCCAGCTCACCCAGGAGCCATGGCAGAGCAGTGCCAGCCCTCCCACTTCCTGCCTGGTCCCGCTACCCAGGGCTGGCTTCCTCCCCTCCACCCAGCCACTTCTTTGTTCTGTCTCTACCTCCATCACCACACCCACCGAGGTGCCTGCTGGACGCTCCTGTTCAGGGCTCACGCACCCAAAAAAGAGTCTCATCCAGCACAGAGAATAGTCTCACCCTGCACAAGGGCCCAGGCTGCATCCCCACCACCTCCTGCCTGCAGATGCTGGGATGTGCCATGTAGCACCCAGCCACCCAGACACCAGTCTACAGCCTGGGTCCACTAGGAGCAGCTCAGGACTACAATCTCACAGCTTGCCTAGCCAAAGTGTCAGGACCCCAGAAGAGCTCCTTGCCACAAGAAATGCACGCACAGAGAAAGCCAGCATGGCACCTCTTCTGTGTGACCAACAAGCTGAAGCAGCTTCACAGTTCCCCTAGTAGAGTCACAGCAACAGACACAGCTGAAAGCTAAAGTGTGAACCAGTGCAGCTTTCCCCCTCTGCTCCCAGGCCTCACAAAGCAGGACCTCACCACAGCATTCAAAGGCTAGGGCAGGATGCATCCTTAAAGCCTGCTCTGGCAAGCCCAGGCCTGACAGGACAGCCTGCCCTGCTGCTCCAGGCAAGCAGTGGCCAAGGACAGTAGCACGCTTCAGGCAGAAGCCTTAGGGCTGGGGATGTCACTAATGTACACAGCAGCTTTAAGGCTCAGAGTGACAGGGTGCTGGGCCAACTCATTCCAATCACACTGCTACGCAGAGAGGTCAGACTAGATGATCCTTGAGGTCCCATCCAACCTCACGTGCTACGATTCTTCCTCTCAGACGGAGCCCAGTGCCCTGCCACACAGCCCAACCTCCCTAGAGAGGCCCCCAAAAGCAGGCTGCACCCCTTGGGAATGCTCTTGCTGCTCCTGCCTGCTGTGCCCCGGGTGGCAAAGCTGGGCTGCCCACACGGCGGGTCGCTGCCTCATGAGGCCCCTGCTCTGAGCCCTGGGAGGCTGCTCTGTCCGACCAGACCCTTTGTTAAGTTCTGGCTAGCAGCCAAGAGAAACATTTTTCAGAGACTGAACTCGCTGAAGCCATCTCTGCATGCTCGGCAGAGAGCAGCAGGCCCCGGGGCAGCAGCTGCACTGCCTACCCCAGCCATGCACAGCACCCTCACTGTCCGGGCTCCGTGCTGGGCTTCTGTGGGGTGCCATGGCCCCCAGGACACAAGCAGGGTGCTGGAGTCACATAGCGGGGAGGTCTGCATGCAGACCACAGGCAAAGCCATCCTTTGAGAAAGCCTCTGTGCCAGCTGCCCAAGCGTCAGCTACACAGGCAACGGCAGTCACATTCCGAGGCTTATAAGGCAATTGCGTGGCCAGAGCTGCAACCAGCAGCCACCCGGGGCACCCAGGGACAGGGACCCACACAAACCCACCAGCCAGTCCTGGCCTAGGCAACTACTGCACCAGGAACAGTTCTCACCAGGTGCCTCAGCCACAACCAGCTGGTAGCACAACAGGTCACGCTGCACAAACGGGCTGGTTTTATGGAGGGAGCCATGCCCCAGTTCAGGCAGCAGCACAGGCTTCTTCTTCCTCTCTCTGCTCATGTTGAGAGCCAGTCTAGGTGCAGAGCTGGGATCCATGCAGCGAGAGGAAGGGCACAAGCCAGGGCCCAGGATACAAAACCCAGTATCATGGTGGAGACCAGCCTCACAGCTCTAAGATGGTGAAAGCAACTCCCCCGCTGTGGTGGGCTCTGGAAGGAGCCTCCCTGCCCCCTCCAGCAGCCAGAGTGACTTTGCAGAGGCTGTGCAATGTTTCACGTCTGCTGCAGCCTGCTGCCCGGAACACCCCCGTGCCGGAGTGCAGCTGATAAGGCACCAAGGAGGCTATGCAGACCCAGGCAGGACAGGATGCAGCACTCCCTGGGCCCCAGCTCATCTGTACCCCCCATATGGCTCTGCCTCAGTCACCAGGACACAGAAGGAAGAAAGGGTATCGCTGGTCTCAGCATCTCTTACCCTGGAAACGGAAAGTGGCATGCTGAAATCCTTCCCTCCTTGCAGCCTGAAGCCCCATGGTGCTGGCCCATTCAGCATCACCTTATAGGACTCCATGTCGCCCATCTCTGCAGGGAAAGAGTGTGATCCTAGCATTAGGGTACACAGGAAGAATGCTGGGAGAGTAGGCAAGGAGGGGGATGATGTCTAGCAGGACAGGGCAGAAGACAGGTCCCATCTCCAGCAGTAACTCCACCCTGACCATCCTACACTGTGGTTAGAGACGCACCCCAAATCTATCAACATCTCTTCCAGCAGTATGAGAGCTGAGGGGCCCAGGCTAACACCAGCTAGTGCCAGAAAGTCAGGCACAGCCCCACTACCTCCCATGGCTTCTGCTCTCCCTATCCCAAAACCAAGATGTGCTCTCCCATGCGTCAGCCCAGAAACTCTCCCTGCTGAAAACCAAGCCCATTTCAGATGGCAGAGAAGCAACAGCAGACACGGAATGGGCACTAGAGGTGTTTTTTGCCGGGTGAGTGAACAGCAGCAGCACGGGAGCTGCACGATGCCACCCCAGGCGCCTGGCAGAAGAGGCAGGCAGGCTGCTGCTCCGGCAGCCGGCCGAGCAGATGCCACCTGGGAGCGAGCCCATCTCCACACACGGAGCCGAGACTCCGGCGGGGAGGGAATCCCAGCGATCGCCTGCCTGCCAGGGCCGTACTGACAGCTGTCAGCCGGCCAAGCCCCCGGGCAGGCAGACCAGTCCTCGCCTCCCAGCCACCCCTCACCTGAAACGAGCTGCCAAGGCCCTCGAGCAGCCCCACAGGATTTTCGTCCTGGGGCAGCCAGACCGGGGACAGGGCCAGCTCCGGGCACCCCGGGCCCTCGCCACCCCTCTCGCATGGAACTGGGGGGCTCTCGGCTGGGAAGCGGCGCAGGCTGCAGGGCCGGGGGCCAGCGTGCCCCCGCTCTCTCCGGGCCGGTGCGGGCTATATAAGGCGTGTAAGACGACACCAGCTCGCTCCCCGCTCGGGAGGGCCGGAGGAGGGCTGCGTGTCAGGCATTCCCGGCAGCCCTGCAAGCCCCAGCTAGGCGCCGGGAGCGGGGGCGGGCAGGCAGCCCCTTGTGGGGCTCAGGCTGTAGAACAGCAGCACCCCCATGCCCTCCTGCTCGTAAGTGGCCCCCAGGCCGGCCCACTGGTCCTGCCCCACGGGTCCTCAGGGCCCCGTTCTTCATCCCGCCCCACAGGGACCCTCACGCCCCGCTCCCCATCCCGTGCCTCACAGTTGCTCTTCCTCGGGGCCGCGGACCCCGGCCCTGCCCGACACGGTCCCAACAGCCTTTTCTCGGACCCAGGCCCCAGCCCTGCACCCCTCACGGCCCCCGCCACCCCTGGCAGAGGACGAAGTCCTCTGAAGCCCTGCCGCAGCCCACCCCGGCCCTCCCGCACTTACCCGCGGCCAGCCGGGCCCCCGGAGAGCGGGGCCGAGCGGGCGGCGGCAGGGCAGGGCGCAGCGCACTGCCTGCGGCCACGGGACTCAAACCCGGCACCACCCCCCCCCAGGCCCTTCCTTATATAGGATCAAGAGTGGGCAGGGCCAGCGGGCGGCGCAGCCAATCACCGCCTGCGCCTGCCTGCCGGGGCGAGCACGGCGGCGCCCCCTGGTGGGCAGACGCGGATTACCCCCGCCCTGCCCCGCTTCCAAGCACCAGCAGAGCCCAGTCCCTTCCAGAACGTTTATTCTCCGCATCGTACCATCGGCACCCGGGCCGGGCTCAGGGCCAGTCTCGGGGGCCAGGGGTCTCCCGACTGAGCAGTCGCACAATTTTAGCCCGGAGGGTAGTTTGGGGTTTGTGCTCGGGAGGTCCCGGCCGCACCTCCTGCTCCCCACGGCCCCAGCACTGGTCCAGGGGCTGGGGACTGCCCCGTGGCAGCTGGGCTAAGGTGACCTGGTTGTCATAGATAGGGCCCACCTCACTGCTGTGGCCCTCGGGAGCCTGCCGGCACTCCAGCTCCCACTGCCTTTCCTCCTCTGCCTCCTCCTCCTGTACCCTGGCTGGGCCCAGCTCCGACGTGAAAATGTTCTCATAAAGATGCTCAGGGGCTTTCCCCAGAGCCCAGGGCTCACTAGAAAGTGGCTGCCCTGGTGCAAAGAGAGGCTGCTGGCCCCGGGCAATGGAAGCATAGACGATAGGACCTGTGCCCTCCGCCTCCGGGAAGTGAAGGAGGCTGGTGGGAGGGTGGGAGGGAGATTCTGTGGCCCCCAGGGACAGGTTAGGCTTGAGCTCCTCAGTCCTGGGTCCCCAGGGCTGGTGCTCGAGGCTCGGTACTGAGAGCTGGGATTCCGAGGCACAGAAGAACTGGGAGTCTGCAGCATCCTTGCTCTGCTGCTGGCAGGCAATGGCAGCAGCCACAGCCCGGCACAGCTCCAGGGCCCGTGGGGTACTGAAGGTGAAGGTGCCCTCGCCGGAGTCACTGCGACGACCAGCCTCAAAGGAAAAGACACTCTGTGGGGGACACAGGGCAAGGTGAGAGGCTGGCACCCACCCTGAGCAGCCATGAGCCCCAGGTAGTGAGGGGAGCACTCACCTGATCCTGGCCAAACTTGCGGAGGAAGGGGTAGGGCCAGGTGAGCAGTGGCTGTCGGGACTGAGGATCCTTCAGCGTCAGGCTCTGTGGGAGGGCTGAGAGCAGGTAGTGCCCATTCAGGCCACAGTGGGTAGCTGCATCCGTCCGGACAACCAGCACTGGGAATTCAGTCACTACATGAGTAAAGCAAGGTGGGGGTCAGCACTGCAGCACTGAGCTGGGACCCACTCCAGCCCTATCCACTGCCCTTGTACATACGCTCCTGCCAGGAGGTGTAGAGGGAGTTCTCCTCCATAGGGACAGCAGGGCTGGGCTGGCTCTTGGCATTGCTTTGCACTGATTCCTTTGTGCCCTGAAACAGAGGAATGCAAGTGCAGTACTTGGACCAGGTGAGCACAAGCTTCTGTGCTCGCTGCTGCACCCCAGAGCCCCTTGGTAGGAGGGGTCCTGGCTGTACTGAACCTCATGGTACCTGGAAAGCCAGCTGACAAAGCTGGGTGATCCACTCATCCCTCTCTTCTGCTGCCAGCAAGTAGCTCTTCTCTGTGGTGTTGAGGTAGAAAGCAGCAGTGGCTTTGGGGCAGCTCTCAGCATCTGCTGGGCCCACAGAAACACAGTCTGAAAGGCGAATGACCCGGCGGGCACAGCGCCACTGGGAAGTCTTCTCCAGTGCAGTGCCATCATCTCGCACGTCAAACTTCTCCATGCGGGCCACACCGGAGGAGCTGGCGGCGAAGAGCTGGGCTCGTATCTTCCTCCAGGACCTCTGGGGCACGGGAAGGACACACCAAGGATGTGGGTAGGGAAAAAAAGGGTCAGCGAAGAGCTGCCTGCTGCATCTTCACAGTGCTACCCTCTGTGCAGGGCCAGCAGTATTCAATAAGGGCTAGAAGAGGCAGGAGGGGGCACAAGGGGATGCTGGCCAGCAGCTGCTGGGAGCTGCAGGAGGGCACAGACAGCCAAGGCCCACTGCAGACCCCCGCATCTGTGGGGCAGGACAATCCCAGAGCTAGACTGAGGGGGAGTGAGCTCAGCCTGGTTTGCTGGGTGAGTCACTCTCATTCCTCACTTGCTGAGCACCAGGTCCCTCTCTTTGTTCACTGCTGCAAATGCTGGCCTGCCGCTGCTGCTGCAGCTGAGCTCTTGAGCTGTTCTCAGGATAGACTCTGATGCAAATTAAAGCCATTTTGAGCTGGTGGGGCTCCTGCTGGCAGCCTCACATCTGCTGAGCATGGCCAGGCCCTATAGCTCACAGCTCGCTTCCTCCCAGGGGAGGCTCTCTGGTACCAGCACCTTCCCAGCCTGTCATGGGACAGAGGGGTTGCATGTCCCCACACACCTCAAAAGCGCAGCACAGCCTAGACCCTGCAGAAACCAGACACAGCAGAACACCCAAAGTACCCACTACCATCAGCTCCCCTACCTGCTATGCCCAGGGCACCAGCCCTGCACACGGGTCCTGCTTGCTTCAGCTCCAGCACTTGGCTCTCACTGGGTGAGGTCACAGAGCCATCACAGCCCAGCACATCCACTGAGGCCCCCATCGGGACATGCCTCACCCACTACAGCAGAAGGGATGCCACTAAGTCATGGTCCAACACCCACCTCTCAGCTCCCTGGAGCTACTTTGACCTTGTGGAGCCTCCCACTATGTCACCCACACCATATCCAGAGGGCTACAGCACTCGGTGCCCACTCCAAGGACACGAGGCAGCCAACCAAGCCAGTTCAGGTGCCCCATGGATGACACTGGACTCCAAGACCCAACCTGACAGAGAACTGGGGACAAAGTCATGTCCCATGCACTATCCTGGGGTGCCCCACTCCCACACACACGCTGGAGCTGCAGGTCATTAAGACACATTTATTGTTTCATTGTAAATTGTGTGGTGACCAAGCAAGAAGGGGCAAACCCAAAAAGGTGCCTGCAAGGATGAGTCCACTCAGCCACAGGCAGAACCTAGGGCAGATCTGAGAGATTTAGCACTCTCTTCTCAGGCTCTCAAGGGCCCAGCCCGACCTGGCATCAAGATGAGGGCAAACCCTGTACCCAGCCCCAAATCCAGCCTTTACCTTTCCAAATTTGCTGTGCTGCACATAGATGATCCCATCCTTCACAGGTTTCTCCATAGGCCCAGTGCTGCCCTGGCAGCCAGCACAATGTTCAGGGACTGGAGCTATCAGCAGCAGAGAAAATGTGACTGCTGCAGCTGAAGCAACTGCATGGGGCAGACTTCCTTCTCTCAGAGACTTCCCCTTTCTGGTGTGTAGGATGAGGGGCAGAGGCTGGGCCACAGGAGGTGTCCATCCGTCTCTCTGCCCTCCCCCTTGCACAAGGGCAGTGGGGCAGAACGCGTGCAGGCAGAGCACAGGAAGCACCACGGGGACTGCCCAACACCAGCACAGCACTCGGCCCAGCTGTGAGTCTGGGGGTATGGGAACAGCCATCAGCTGAGGATGAACAAAACCAGCTTAGGGGAATGGTCCTGGAGGAGCTGAGGTGCTTTGGAGAGGAGCAATGCAAAATCCTGGCCACACGACTGCTGGCTGAAATACCATGAGCCAAGCACAAGCACGGACCAGTTGCTCCACCTGGGGCTTCCTCCTTCCCTCAGGCACCACTACCTGCTTGCCCAACTTGCCACTGACATAAGGGCCTGTTGCAGCACAGCTTCAAAGATTTCCTCCCAGGGCAAGAGCTTCATCAGGTTGAGCTGGCAACAGCCCTGGTAACCTGGAAAGGGGGGCCACAGCTATGCAGGACAGGCATCTAGGAACTGCCCTGGATGAAAAGGATTAAAGACCCACGAAGGGGGAGTGTGTGGCAGCATAGCCCCCAGGCTAGAAGTCCATAGAGCTGTGGGCCAGGTAGTCCTTGCGGCCAATGTTGCTGACTTGCTTGGTCTGCATGGCTTCCAGCTTGGGGCAGTCGGTGATGCGATGGCCCAGGCCACCACAGAAGGCACAGCCCCGCTCGCCTGCAATGACAGAGAGGTAGTCAGGGAAAGCTGTGCCATGCCAGGACAGTTCCTCCCTGCTCCAGAAGCTGCTGCACCAGGCTGTCCACATGGCCAGGTGATGCCAGTTCCAGGGCAGGTAGAACCTGCCTGGGGACCCCAGGGCTTCTCACCTCCAATGTCAAGCATGGTCTCATCCCCACAGTGCAGCACCTGGAGCACAGGTGGCACTTTCTGCTTTGCCTCCAGAAGCAAGGCCTTCAGGTCCATCAGTACCGACTCATCTGTGGAGAGACACAGATGAGACACCACCTGTGCAGGAGTGGGGGCACTGCCATGTCTCCCCTCCAGGGCCCATCATGATTTATCCCTGCTTGCTTGGGCACACCCCCACTGCCAAGACAGATGTAGCTCCACCATCCCCATCTTGTCTCACACAGCCACAGTTGCCCCAGCCCCAAGGCATTGCTCACCACAGGCCTTGTTGATGAAGGTGGTGGCAATGCCAGTGTTGCCTGAACGGCCTGTACGCCCAATGCGGTGAACTGTGGAGAAAGAGACAGGACCAGACCTGAGTGAGAGCAGTGTGACAGACCACCCCTGGCCCTGGCCACTGCAGGGACAAGAGGAAAGCTCTGCTTGCTTCTGCACTCCCCCCACCACACACTCATCAGGCCCCTGTACAGCCCAGTCCTCACCGTAGTTCTCAATCTCCTCTGGCATATCATAGTTGATGACATGCTGGATGGCTGGGAAGTCCAGGCCCTTGGATGCGACATCAGTGGCAACCAGAACATCTTTCTTTCCATCCCGGAAGGCCTCAATGGCTTTTGTCCTTTCCTCCTGATCTGCAAATGCCCAGCAGAGATCACCAAAGGCAGAACTCTCAAGTCTTACCTATTGCAACAACCACTTTGGCCTCAGAGCCAAGCTTCCGTTGGTGAGAAAGCCACCACAGCCTTTCCCCAAATGACCTCTAGGTCCCATAAGGACCTGCACTGTGCTTATGCCTACTACATACAATGCAGTGCTTGCTCCTGTTACTGCCACAGCCTGTCCTCACTTCACTAAACTGCTGGATGCTAAGACTTGCCACAGCCGTGGTAGTAACCCAGCAGAAGCAGGATCAGGCAGAGCCACAGCGCAGGCCTTCCTTCCCCAAAACCCTTACTGACCTTTCCCTCCATGGATGGCCACAGCCTCCACACCCTTGAGCAGCAGGTACTCATGGATCGCATCAACATCTGCCTTCTTCTCTGCGAAGATCAGCACCTGCAGGAGCACAGACACCATGGAAGAACTGACTTTCTGCAAGTTGGCACTGCCAGAACTAGCACAACCCCCCAAGAAACCCACTCCCTCTTGCTGTGGGGAGTACACAACAGCTCTGGGCCCAAGACCTACTTGTATGTGAGCACAGCTTATCCACATGCCTACCCCACCCATGACAGAGCCCAGCAGCATCACAGCCCCCTTGCCAGCTCCACCTGCATCCTGGGGTTTCATGTGCCCATGCTGCCTGAGCAGCCAAAGTGCACTACTCACAGGTGGTGGGGTCTTCTGCAGGCACTCCAAGAGGTACACCATCTTGGCCTCCTCTTTCACATACTCCACTTCCTAGAAACAAGCACAGAGATGAGTCAGACACACAGCAGGGCAACTGCTATCACTTGGTATCCCTCAACCTTTTGGGAGCCCCAAAACAAGGGGTGCATCAAGTGCCCTTATGAACAGTGCTGGCTGCCCACAGTCATGGGGAAGCTTCTGACTATCTCACCTGCACAACATCCAGGCTGGCAGCACCTGCTCGCCCCACATTAATAGTGATGGGCTTCACCAGGGCACTCTTAGCAAAGTTCTGGATCTTCTTGGGCATTGTTGCACTGAACAGGAGGGTCTGCCGCTGGCCCTGCACAAGGGACACAGTACAGTAAGGATTTAGCATTCAAATGGGTTGGTGCAAGGATTGAGCTTCAGAGTGCTCATATTGTGCCAGCTCAGTACCTTGAAGTAGGAGAAGATGGTACGGATGTCACCCTCAAAGCCCATATCAATCATCCTGTCAGCCTCATCCAAAGCCAAGTAACGGCAGATGTCCAGGCTCACCATCTTCTTCTGCAGCAGGTCCATCAGGCGACCAGGGGTTGCCACCATCATGTGAACACCACTACAGGACAAGAGAAGGCATCAGACCCTTGTATTCTCACCCCACACAGCAACACATAGGGAAAGTAACATCCACTTGGCACATCATCTTTGTCCCTACACCTTCCTGAGGCCATCTATCCAAGGAGTCACTTCTCAGCCCTCTGCTAGACCACAGCTTCAGCCCCACACACCCCTCCCCACTCCAGCTCTTACTGTTTGATTGTCTCCATCTGCTCCTTGACAGACATGCCCCCGATGCAGAGGGCACATCGCAGAGGGGGGAAGCCATCCTCCTGCAGCAGGCGACAGTAGTACTCAATGATGCCGTGGGTCTGACGGGCCAGCTCCCGCTGCAGAGATAAAACTTACTCATTCCTACATCTTCACACAGGGAGGATCTGGGATTGCAACTGCATATGTCAGTCAAAGAGCAATCCCACACACCACCACGCCCCTGGCACTCACTGAGGGACAGATGATGAGTCCGTAGGGTCCCTCTCTCTTGGAAAACGGCAGCCGCTTCTCCTGCTCCAGGCAGAACATGATCACTGGGAGGGTAAACACCAAGGTCTTCCCAGAGCCAGTGAAGGCAATGCCAATCATGTCCCTTCCCGAGAGGCTGGCAGAAAAAACAGGGCCAGCAGTGAGGGAGAGCATCACTGAATGGCTCAGCTCTCCAGGGCTGAGCAAGGTGACAGGGTGCATTTGTCACCAGGGAAAAACATCCAGTTCACAGCACTGGGCAGGGGGCAGGGAGGTGGACACTGGCTCTGGGACAGGACAGAGCACTCACATGGTAGGGATGCCTTGGATCTGTATGGGTGTGGGCTGCTGGATTCCTTTTTTCTTCAAGCCCCTCAAAATAGCTGTCAGGAAACATGGGACATGCACATTCATGACCTGAAGTCTTTTCCCTTTCCCTCCTACTCACATCCTAAGAGGAGCTCTTCCACCAGTGACAAACACCCCTTGGGCCAACATTTAGGTGATGCAGCCACTGCTGGGAATTGAAGCTGCAACCCCTCCAACACTAAGCATTAGAGATCCAACAGCTTCTCTCACTGACTGACACTTCCCAGGAGAATGCTGCCCTGTGTGCCCTGCCAAGCCCCTCTCCCTGCCCACCTGCTGGGAACTTCATCTCCTTGAAGCTTTTAATGGGGGGTGGGATGCCCTCCCCCTCCACCAGGATGTGGTACTTCTTGCGCACACGATCGTGCCGTGCCTCTGTCATGCCCAGGATGTAACGAGGAGCTCTCCAGCTGCAAAGCCAACAGAGAAAAGTCACGCTACAGAATGAGCTGGGACTACAGGGCCAATAGCCACCATGGAGGCCTTGAGGAACTCCCTGTGGGGCTCAAATATCCCAGGGAAAACAAAACAGCTTAACTCCAAGGGACTTCCCCAGTGCAAGCAGAGGAGCAGATCTAAGCCAGCTCCATGCATTAACCATTTCCCCTAAGTCTGAAGAAGAAGTCCCAAGCTAACAGCTCAGAACAGTTTACAGATGGCGAATAGAACATGTCAAAATGTCACGCTACCTACAGCAGCACTGGCTCAGTGGGTTGCCCCGGTCTCTTTCTCTAGCTTAGTTACCTATAGGATGGAGATTCTACTCCAACTTTCAGCTTTAACGTAAAGGTGCTCTAACAAACCTCACTGCATATAAAACATCCACTACAACACAGCAGCCTTTGATGCAGTGTAAGAAACCACACAGCAGAGAAAAAAAATGCAGCAGCCACAGAGCAGTGCTCCTCCTGCAAGGCTGTGTGGCCTCTAGTTCTCTTTAGCTGCATGGATGTAACCTTGTCAGAAAGACAACCTCTACACTGTGAAACTCACCTGGTCTTAATCGGATCATCGTAGGTGATGCCCTTTGCCATCTCCTTCACTGACATCAGAGCTGTGAGAAGAAAGCCGAGGTCAGTGCAAACTCTCCCTCTCTAGATGCGTTCAATGTCAGCAGAGACCTACTTGGGCAAACCATTCAGGAAACTGTCTGGAGTCAGAGGAGAACACCACCCCTCCCCTAACAGCTCCTCTGGGTATAGCAACACCAAGTTCTGGAGCCTACTGTACCCAGAGACCTGCCAGAGAAATGTCTCATCTAAACTAGGCAATTAAGATGCCAACCATGGGATTCTCTTATGATCTCCTGTCCCATCCCCAGGTGTGAACAGCCCTGAGTGTCGCCAGGTAAGTAGTACTCTTACTGCTGTGCAGACAGCTCAGCAGACAGGTCTCAGAGACGGAGCTTCCACAACTCACCTCGGCCCTCTGCCACACTCTCAAGGATCTTCTCTTCCTCCTTCAGCTGCTTCTCCTTGGCTGACTCCTTCCGAGCTGGGGGAAAGATTTAAGGAACCAGTGAGATTTCAGTACTTCCAAAAGCCACTTGGCCCTACAGCCAGTCATTCCCTTGCCTTCTGCCTTCTCTTTGAGGTGCTGGTGCTGGTCCAGCAAGCTGATGTTGGACTGGGGCCCCAGCGGGATGTCATCTTCATCACCCCGGTGCTCGCTCTCGCTGTCTCGCTGCTCCTCCTCTGACACCACTTTCCGCCGCATCTGCAGCAGCTTCTGCAGCTAGAAAGAAGCAGGTGGAGACAGAGTGAGAGGCCCTGCTTGGAGAGGGAGGCTCGGAGCACTTCTCCCGCCAGGGCCCGGCCTCGTTACCATCTGCTGCTTGCGCTGCTTGACGGGCACGTAGGGCACATAATCTTCATCATCCTCTCCGGACAACTCGGACGTCTCCGCCTCCTCCCGCTGCCTCTGTAGGGAGAAGAGAGGTGAGGCCGACCCGGGATGGCCACCCTCGGTCCGCCATGGTCACCGGTACCGTCCAGGCAGGGCCCGGCCCTACCTTCCGCTCGGCCCCGGCCTCCATGGCGCCGTCTCCACGCAACGGCAGCACCGCCCCGGATGTAAACCCCGCGCGCCGGAAGTGACGCCAGCGGGAGGCGGTACCGCCCAGGCGCCCTGCGGCGGGAGCCGAGGCTGGAGCGGAGGAGCCTCCTCGCCAGCCGCACTCGGGCGAAAGAAGCATGGCCGGACCCACCCGCCCCCACCTCACCCCGCCCAGGGGCGGCAGAAAGCAGCAGACAGCGGGGTTTAAATAAAATAAAAAATTAAAAAGTTCTTTATTTGGGCCAGCACGGTCCTTCCCCGCGGCGCCGGGAGCCAGGCGCCCACGCCCACGGAGAGGGGGACGGGACTGCCGGGAGTGGGGGGGAAGGGGCACCCCGCGGGGCAGGTGGGGCACGAGGATGGGGCAGTCCCCGNCGGGGGGCACAGTGAGGAGAGGCAGGCAGCCGGGGGGCTGGGGGGGGTGGTGCCCCCGCACCTCACTGGGCTGCACTGGAAGTGGTTTTCTTCAGAGTGAAGTTGGTCCAGTTCACTGCCACCTTCTGCCGCGTCTGCTTGGCCGAATCCAGGCAGAATCTGTCGGTGAAAGGACAGCCTCAGTCAGCTGCCAGCCTCTAGGCCCCTCCCCTGCACTGCTCCCCTTGGAGCTGCCCCCTCACCTCTTGAAATACTCCACTTCTCTGTCAGTCTCATCCATCTCCACCCCGTCTAGGTCCTTGGGCAGGAACACGTCATCTATAAGAGCAGAGAAAGGGTCAGTGCAGCTGTACAGGCAGGGGTTGGCAAGGGTCACAGGGTGGACAGCAGGGCAAAGCAGCACTCTCAGCACTCACCGATCGAGGTATTGGATTTCTCCACCTTGTTCCGGCTCTTTCTGCTCTTGCCCTTGGGCTGAGGGGAGCCCCCCAGTGCAGGGAGAGCAGGCAGCTGCTTGTCTGCAGCAGCCAGGGCAGGCGGCTGCTGCACCGGCTCTGGCAGCTCTGCCTTGCCTTCTCCCCTCCGGCCCTTCCACTCTCCACTTCTCTCCTTCTCTGTCCTGCTGCTGCTGCAGCCCCAGGGCTGCCCCTTGCCACTCTCCCCTGGCTCAGCACAGCTGCCTGCTCGCTGTGGCTCCGGGGCACTTGTCTTGGAAGGGTGCTTGGTCCCCAGCACCTGCCCCTTTGCACCAGGGCTTTCCAGGCGGCCCTGGCCAGTAGGCGTGCCAGTAGCACCCTCCCCTTTCTTCAGCTGCCCACCCTGCCGTTTGTTCTTCCGCTGCCGGCTACCCGTAGGCACTGGCTCTATCAGTTCTGGCCCCTTGGGCTGTGCTCCCTCCTTGAGCTCCGGGCTCAGCCCATTGTCATCCACAGCAGAGTCTGCAGCCTTGGACTGCACCCAGATCATACGGGAGAGGCTGGGCACGGCGCTGAGCCGCTTCACCACCCCATTCTCAGCCGCCACAGGGGCTGGCGGTGGCTCCCCAGGGCCCTCACCCCATCGGGGGCCCAGCTCACCCCGCAGCAGTGTGTGGCTCTTGGCAGGGTCCAGGCTGAGTGGGGCCAGGGCTAGGTCTATGTCCTGAAGGTCAGAGGAGCCATTGAGGTGGGAGAGCAGGTTTTTCTGTTCCAGGACAGCTGCCTTCTTGGGGAAGTCATTCACATCCAGGTTGAGGTCATAGACACTGAAGCTGGCCCGGATGGAGTCCTTGATAGTGTTCTTGATCTCCTGGAGCCGGCTGCTGAGGAAGCTGTTCACCCGCTCCAGCTCCAGCTCCGGCCACTCCAACAGCTTCTCCTCAGCTGGCTCCCTGGCCTGGCTGGCTGCAGGGGCATGCTCTGCCTGTTTCTGGGCCTCCGCCTCCAGCTGGGCTTTCTCCTTTTCCTGAAACACAGGTGCCACTAGCATCATATTGTCTGGACCACAGCCCCTCACATGCAGGCCACGAGCCTAGCTGTGCACCAGCTTTGTCATGCAGCAAGCCAAAGGGTCAGCACTTGGCATGGTCAAGCCTTGTCTTCCACACCCTCAAAGCTGTCTTGTGTCCTCCATGGGACTGCAACAACCTTCACATGCCATGCCAGATGCCACTCTGGGCACGAGGCCTCAGCATGGACCATCATGGTTCTGTCTGTCTCCACCACAGATGCACGGGTGTTTGTCACAGCCATGGCACAGAACAAGTAGGACAGTGCAGTCCAAAGAGCCCAGGAGGGTTGGGACTCTGCACCAGTAGAGGCAAGAAAAGCCTCACAGAGCTGGCCACCAGTGTCACCTCAGGGGAGAGGGGGCAGCATAGGACATGCATTCAAGAAAGAGAAAACGGGTGAGACAGTAAAAATCTTTCAAGGGAGTTGCCCCACTCTCCATCCTGCAGCTTGCAGCACTTCCCTCTGCCCAGCCTCACCTTCTTCTTCTGCTTGTGTCGTGCCCGCTTGGCTGCCTTGGCAGTGTTCAAGGGCTTAGGCTCTGTGCTGTTGATGTAGTCCAGCAGCTCGTCCACATTGCGGTGGTCCACAGCAGGCTCTCCTGAGCTGCTGTTGTGCCCTAGTTTCTGCGGCAGCTCCTCTTTCCTCTTGGTGAGACGCGAACGCAGCTTCTCCCGGATCTCTGCATAGTTGCGGCTCGTGGGAGCGGCTGGGGGCTGCGGGAGGTGACTGCTGTCAGCCAGGCAGGCACACGATGCCAGTGTCACACACAGGCAATCCCAGCTGCCCCACCAGACCCCACCAGCCTTCCTAAACACTCCTTGCCCTGAGGTCTTAATGAGACAAGTTGGTACGGTCCCCTCTGAGCTCTTTCCCACTGCAAAGCTTCAGGGTTTGGCTGGCCATGCCAAGCCCCAGCACTGGGCAGGCAGCTGTGAGTCAGGAGCAAGGGGACCTGCTGGCTGCTGAGGTAGGATAGCAACAAAACGGGGGATACACATGCCAGCAGGAACAGCCGTGGCCAGACTTGCCCACCTCCACACTCTTGGCACACTGACTGCAGCATCTCACAGCAGAGCACATGAACCAGGGGTGGCTGCAGACCAGCCACTCACTCACCGCATTGTGGCCGAAGAACTCACAGTAGCAGCAGTCACAGAACTTCCCATCCTTCTGGTTGGTAGAGGAGGAGGTGCAGGAACTGCGCTCCGAGCTGCTGTCCTCATCCTCCCCGAGCCCCTCATCTGCCTCACACGGCTGTGGTGGATGGCAGCTGGTACCGTTTGGGAATTTGTGCCCTTTGCAAGATGGGTCCCTGAGGAGAAGGGGAGAAAAGCAAGAGGTGAGAGGGATCCAGGTGGTCTCAAAAATCACCCCAACTACGCACGCAGGAACAGCCCTTACTGGCAGCCTGTGCCCAAGTAGAATTTGCAGAGCAGATAAACCCCCTCCCCTGTATCCTCCTCCTCTGAGGATGGCAAAGGAGCCCACAACAGAAGACATCTGTAGCTCCTTGCCCCCCAGGGCCTCTGGCAGGCAGGAGGCTGGTGCACCAGAGCTCCAGAAAGCAATGTCCCTCTGCCAGGCCACAAGCTGATTCCAGGGCAGGGAGCGGTACTCACTGGGGGCGGCAGGTAGCACAGGTGAGAAACGCTGGAACTGCATGCAGCTGCCAGACAGCCCCACGTGCAGGCAGGCCCGGCTCCCACAGGCACAGACTACCCAGCTCAGAGACAGGGAGGCCAGGGCATGGCCCACAGCACTCAGGACCTGGTTGGCTCTCCACAGGGAGCACTAGTCAGCAGAGAGGAACCAATGCCCGCGACTCAGTGTGCTCTCTTCCAGGGCACAGGCAGCCCAGAGAGGGATAGGGGAGCAGGTGAGCAGAACAAGTCCACAGGCTTCATCTTCTTGAGGACCTTTGCTCAGTGTCACAGCTGCCCGACGGATCTCACTGACAAAGGTCCTGTTGGCCAACAGCAGGTTGACCACGTGCTTCCTTTGGGTCTTTTAGCTGGAGGAGGAGCAAGCACAGTCTCTTCCGCACCACAGTACTAAAGGACAACCGCAGGGAGAAGACATGTGGGTAGAGAAAGAGCTCAACCCTCAGAAACCAGGGGTCTGCAGCAGCGAAACTGGCTCGCAAACAGTGGCTCTCCACACCACCACGCCAGGGCAGGTGGTGCCTTCACAGGGAAAAGCACATCCATGGGCAGGGATGGGAGAAAGGGAACATTGCCCAGCAAGGAGATGGGCTAGAAGCAGGAAGGGCTTCTCTACTCACCTGTTCGTGGTGGGCAGCTGGTGGGAGGTGGGAGGAGGGATGAGCGAAGTACTGCAGTGCCCATTGCAGGGATGAGTACAGCCTGACAAGGGAGGTGGCATCTTCAGCAGCGGCACGTTGGCAGGGGGCAGGTGAGGGCTCTTGCACGACCCCGGGCTGTGCGAGACTGCGCCAGCAGGAAGGGACTCGGATGCTGGCTTTGGGGCTGCCGCCTGCGCGCTGGGCGCAGGGAAGAGTGCAGCCTGCGGAGAGGCGGCCAGCGGGACGTGAGGTGGGGAACCAAAGGGCCCTGAATGGGCAGGTGCCTGCTTGGAGGGGATCAGCGCTGGCAGCTGGGAAGGGAGGCCGGTGGGACTGTTAGGAGGAGCAGTGAGGTCCGAGTGCTGATGATGCTCTGAGGAGTGGAAGGCCTCACCTGCAGAGGAGCAGGAGCAGAGACAGTCAGACCCTAGCTGTTCTGAATAGGCCAGGACCATGCTTGGAGCTACCGATCACCTCTGCATGGGCCACTTCCATGGACAAACCTTGCCTCACCCCAGGTAGCTGAATGCTCAGGATAGAAACCATCCCTGCTCGCAAGGAGCCTTGGTGGCACTTAATTTTCCCCACAGTACTCTGCCCTGCCCCCAGAAAGCAGAGGAAGGAGAAGGCGCTGGGGCAGTGAGGATGGTGTGGAGGAGTGGGCTGCGAGGATAAGGCTCACCCTGCCCCGGGAACAAACCTGGTGGGGTGGCCCTCCGGCACATGCTTTTGAACTGCTTCGGCAGCGTCTTGCAAAAGTCAAGTGAGGTAGGCAGAGGTGAGCCTGGGGCAGTGCTACTGGAGGTGGAGGATGCTGCGTGGCTGTAGGGACAGGCCTTGAGCCCCAGAGCCACAGCAGGTGCCTGGCTGGCACACTCTGGAGAGAAAGCGAGACTGGGGTGCTTGTCACCTGGAAGGAAAGCAAGGGTAGAGCCAGATCCCAGCATCCTCTGCTTTTGCAAAGAGACTCGGGCATCTTGCTGGCACTGGTATTCAGACATCCAGCCTGCCTGACCCTACCCACCACCTGGGTGTCCACCTAAGCAAAAGATCAGGCATGAAGCTCTGCTCAACCCCACAGCTAGCATTGACTCACCTAGTGCAGCAGGGGAAGCCCCAAGGGGGTTGCCCTGTGCAGCCCCGTTGGTGTGCTGTGAGTTCCAGAGGCCCGAGAGCTTGTGAGCAGACAAGAAAGAGCTGGGGTCCCAGTCCCCTGAGTTCCCGTGGCACGAGGAGGAAGAAGAGGAGGAGGAGGAAGAAGAGGAGTGAGAGCCACCCCCACAAGACTGTGACTTGCAGGATGTGTGGGATAACGAGACCTGGCAAGGAAAACACAGAGTGAAGCAGCAGCAGGCTGGGAAGGTGGACCCTTGTCCCCAGGGCATCAGCATCAAGACCCGCTCCACTGCCCTGAAACAAGGGCTTAGCACATGGGAACTGGTCCTGTTCTGGGGGTACCAAACAGCCAGTCCATTCAACAGCCACACAGCCTGGCTCACAAGGCCCCTGCCAGCATGGCTGTGCCAGGCCAAGACCTACACACTTGCTCTGAAGTCACTCAAACCTGGCCGAGGCTAAATAAAGCCAAGCAGTAAGGAGCTGCTTTTCCCCTGGGCAGCTGCTCCACACATGGGCAGACACCTACCCAGGCACATGTTGCTGTGCCAGGGAGACTCAGTATAACAGTAGACAGCAATCGGGACCAAAGGGAACGCAGGACAATACAGGACAACTAAGAGTGGAACTGAGTTGGCAAAGAAGTAGTGGCACTGTTGGTCTCACCAGGCAGGCAGCTCTAACATAGCAAAGGCTGCCGGGCAAGCCTCCACAGCACCCTACCAGAGTCTCTCTACAAGGAGCCAGCAGCAGCCCCAGGAAGGGCAGAATGGCTGCAGGCTCGGATGTCTGAGGCACTCAGGTCTGAGCAAGGTGGGGACCCACCCAGCCAGCCAGTGTTGCAGGGTGGTGGGGACCCAGCCAGCCAGCCAGTGTTGCAGGGTGGTGGGGACCATGGGGTCCTGAGAGCTACAGCCTCAACCCTTCCAACCCCAGCTCCATAACCGCTTACTGTCAAGGCCTGCTCCTGCACTGCCCGACGCTCTTCCTCCTCCACACTCTTCCGGCAGCTCTGGCAGATCCAGAGTGGCATCTCTCCCAAGAGGTTCTGTACGAGTGTTGGCACAAAGTCTGGTGGCAGCCTTTCGCCTGGGGAAACCAGCCCATTGTGGGACGGTCCTCCCCAGTCCTTGCGCTCCCGGTGACAGAGCAGGCAGCACGTCTGCACTGACTGGTTGGTGGTGGGTAGCACCTGTAGAAAGACACACAGACTATGAGTCACCTGAGACATGAGCTGCCACACATCAGTGTTCCAGGTCAGCACAAGCGTGCAGCAGGTGAGATGGTAAAAGACTTAGGACACTGACACCAAACCAGACAATTCCTTGTAGGCTAACGCGTGGGACTGCACCTTCTCCCACAGGAGGAGAGCAGCAGCAGGCTCGTCAGCTGCTGCCAGCCTTCCACCTGCCGCCTAGGAGCATTCTGGACCCTTGGGAAGATTACACCATCTTAAAGAGCCAGCCCCAACACTAAGCAAAGCTGGGAGGCCATCAGTAACTCCTATTATCACCTCCGGTACAGCAAAACTAAGCAGACTCGCAGAGCGAAGCAAGAACCACAGAAACTGCCATACAGAGGCACAGAATCTGGGTCTAGAGCCACAACCCTGCTCCTTGCCCATCGCAGACCCCCCCACTGCTTTAGCCGAAAGCCCCAGTCCCTCCCACTCGCCTCTTTGTTCTGCACAGCCCATGGCACAGATGTACCAGGGTGGGGTGCAGCCCCCGGTGCTGCTTCGTGCTCTCGCAGCATGGAGCAGCCAGGCTGGGGCGTCCCACCCAACGCTGCGGCAGGAGCGGGACCACAGCCCGCGGGCTCGCTGGAGGCCTGACAGCCGTGACGAGCCCGGAGCGGCGCGGGCGAGGGGGCCCCCATTGTCTGCCGCCGCGGCGGGGCCCCGCCACAATGAGCCGCATATTGAACCGCTGCTGTGAAACAGATGGCGTCTCCCAGGCTCAAGGTGAAGCAAAGGTCAGAGGCCAAGGAAAGGAGAGGGGGCGCACAGCTCCCCCGGCCACCCGCCTGGCCGGTTATGGGGAGGAGGGGGATTCCAGGCCACCCCGTGTCGCGGAAGGGGCTGACACCGACATCACTGCACACAAGAAGAGAACGGCTCTCCACAACCCACCCAGCGCATCCAGACCTAACGCCCACCCCTGTGCTTCCTGCCCGCGACCTGGAGCAGGCAGTAGCAGCCAGGCGTGTTGGGAGATGTCAGGCAGCAAGAGGTGCCGGAACCAGCCCACAGCCTGCTCAGCAGATGCTCAAGCCACCTGCCATCAGCAGGGCTGGTTCCCTTCTGCTGGAAGCTGTGGGAACACTCCCTCGAGCACACCACACCATCCAGGCAAGCACGTCCTGGGCTCTACTCTCCGAAGTGCACACAGGTCTCCTGAGTACACCTGCAAGATCCCCTTACAGACAGGGACAGAGTAAAGGCTGCACAGACCCTGGGACTAAAAAAGCCCTTTGCTTTCATGCCACTGAGCACTGCCAGAAGGGAGCAGCCTGCAGTGGTGCCGGACTGGCTCCCTGGCTGATTCACCCTCACCACCGAAGGCTAAGATCAGCTTCCCCTAATGACTGGAGAGGCAAGCCCCCACCATGCCATAATACGAGTGGGAGCCTCCAACACCCCAGCCACCTCCCAGAGCCACCATGAAGTCCCGCTTCAGCTCAACACATCCCAGGCCACTCTGCCACCCAGCCCAGCAAAGCCAAGGTCAGGGCCCTACCTGCACCACCCATCCCAGCCCCAAGCATGCTCCAGAATGCTGTGAGAAGCAGCTCCCACATCCCAAGGCAGCCACGCTGCACAGAAAAGGGCTGTGAGACTTCACTTCCCACCTTCCCTGCTCATCTCAACACCACTAAGGTGTACCCCAGCAGTGTGGCTTTCCCACCGCCATCTCCGAAGGCGCAGAGATCCCTCCAAAAGTGGGAAGGGAGAGACGGGAGGCACCGGTGCCTCAAGCAAGGGTGTGCCTCAGGGACGCTCCGAGGTGGGAGTCAGGGCGGGGACAGAGTAGGGCCCGACGGGGATCCGGGGAAAGCCCCCACCCGGCTCTGCCCCGTCCCCGAACCGAATGCAATTCCCTCAGAGACAGGGCCGCAGGGCCTAATTCGGTACCTGAGCGGTGGCTCTGCCCGACTCCCCGCTGCTGCCCGCCGCCACCACCACCTCCGGCGGGGCGGGCGGCTCCGGTGGCGGCGGTGGTGGAGGGGGAGGGGGGCCAGCATCGGAACCCGCCACTCTGTCACGGCGAAACCCAGAACCACCCGCCGCCGCCACCACCGCCGCCGCTGCTGCCTTATTCCGCCTGCGAGTCATGGCGAGCGCGGCCCAGCACCCGCCGCAGCCAGGACAACAGCCAATATGGCGGCACGGCCCGTCCGGCCCCTGCCCGGTGGGAAAGAGGGGGGAGGGAAGACCCGACAAGGTGAGGCAGCCGCCGCCATCTTGAGAGAGGGCAGCACCACGCCACAGGGCGCCGCCTGTCGGAGGGGAGGAGGTAGTGGCGCTGTGCTAAACGCCCGCCGCGGCCCCACCTTCGCACTCTCTCCAGTCCCTACACCGCGCCGGTACCTTCCGCTGAGCACGGCGCTGCACAGCCGCGATGCGTGCAGGGGACCAGGATAACATCGTCACACGGTGGAGTGGTGCAGAGGGGCTGGAGACACACGCGTGCACGCTGGGGTCATGTGGGAAGGCCAAGGCAATGGGCAATGTGCTGCGCTACTGCAACGGACTGGGGTGCAGCCAAGCTGCAAACACACCTGCGATTGGCAGTATGTCTAAGCTCTGCAGCGCCGGCATGCACCCACAGTACCGAGAGCGCTCTGGTACATGGGGACAAGGAGCAAGAGAGGCTGGAACCCACACATGCATTGTAGCGAAGACCAGGGCTGTGCTAATACCCGGCAGTAAGCCCGTGCCCACGGCTCCAGCCTTCCCACAGGTGAAACACCCCATGGCACATGTGTGGTTTTCCAGACCTTCTGCACTCCATCTCTGTGTAGGGATGCCCCCCCCCCATACCCTGGGTGCACCTCAGCTGTACAGCCCCATGCTTGGTGTTGTGGTATCCTTGGAGCTGCAAGTCGCTAACTGGACAGGACAAGACCTGCACACTGCACCCTGTGTACTGTCCCCACTGCAGGGCTCTCCTGCTCCTCCCATGTAACGGTGTCCTCTGCCCCAGCTTTCCTGCTGCTTCCTGAGCCCAGGCTGTTCACTGGGGTCTGCTGTCCACTATACCAGGTCCTGCAGCCCCGAAGGCCTCCCAGGGTGCCCATCCCCTCCCACCCTAAGGGAGCTGGAGACAGCTCAGACTCTCAGCTCCTTGCACCATTGATGCAACCCATCACCCCAAGGCCTCCAGTCATGGTCTATGTGAAGCTAGACCTCACTCTGGACTATGCCTCATGTCATGGGAGCTGCCCTTCTGGGGTGGGACAGAGTTTGGTGCTAGCGGCACAGGGATGCTTGAGGCACTTGGCCCAAATGCCCACAGCTGTGGGACAGGCAGGGCTCCAGGCTTACTGTCTGTGCAGGGACTCCAAGCTATGGCAATCAGGGCAAACTGCACAGCCAAAACCAGAGCCCAGAGCACGTGGAGACGTGCAGAGCCCTAGAATCAGGGCTGGTCCTGCACACGCAGCTGGCTGGCTCAGTCTCTGTGCTGTGGGGCTGCTGTGACTCAGGTACTTCCTCAAGCCGAGGCGGTGTCACAGTGTTTGTTTAATCGTCCTCGGTGGATTTTTTACTAGTGAGTCTACCCCATTAGGCTTTCAGCCACCTGAATTATTGGCATCCACATCCTGTGGCCAGCAGTGTCAGTGTGGTGCGGGAGCAGCCACCTTCTTTTGCACTGCCAGGGTAGTTTGCTGTGCACGGCACTCTGAGCGTTCCCAGGGACACTGCCTTGGCCAGTCGCCCCTTCTGCTACCAAAAAGGCTGTTTTGCCCTCTTCCCACTGCGGCAACCCACACCCTGCACAGCCGGTGCAACAAAGAGCAGCCCAAGGATGCACAGGGCTAGAGAGAGGGGCCGTAGGGCTAGATCTTTGGGGTGTCCCTGCATCCACAAGATTGAGGTCCGGGGGGCTTCGGAAAGAGCGGAACCAGGAGGGAGGAGCTGCGGAACTGGGAAGGGAGGACCTGGGCACAGAGCGAGAACCGGGAACCTGAGGGCTTGTATCTGGGAACTGGTATCAGAAATCGAGACTGGGAGGTGGCACCGGTTGGGAGAGACGGGGTTGACAGAGGGGGCACCCTGCCTGCCTCACGGGGCCCCCGCCCTCATCCACCCCGCCGCAGCGAACCGGTTCGTCGAGCGGCAGTCTTTTCTCGCCGTCCAGCAACGGAAAAACCCACGGGCCCCGCCGACGGGACGAGACCGGTCCACTGGGTCGTTCTGGTGCCGGGACTGGGTGGCTCCCGCCCCGGTCCGCCTCCGGGCGGTGCCCGGTGCCGACCCGCCCCGTCGACGAGCGGCGGGCGAGGGGAGCCTGGTGGCGGCAGAGCTGCGGGACGCGCCATGCTGCCCGCCGCCCTCCGCCGCTGGCTGCGCCGGCCCAAGGTAAGAGCTGGGGCGGGGGGCGCGCCGGACCTGTAGCCACACACACCCCACCCTCCCCGTCGAGGCTGCCCGCAGGCGCAGGGGGCGCCGAGCCCCGCTCAAGGCGGAGCGAAATGAGGGAGCGGTGCCCGGCCCCGCGGCTTGGGGCGCGGCGGGAGTCGGGCAGGACCGGACATCTCAGCGCCCGTGCCGGTACCGCCCGATCCCGGGTCGAGGAGATCCCTCCCAGGCCTTCTCCGTCCCCGCGGAGCTCTGGGGCCAGGAGCGTCCTTCCAGGCTTCCCGCTCCCGTCGCGGACCTTTCAACCCGAGCTGGTGTTTACAGCCGCACACGCGTCCGTGCCCACGCTGCCGGGATGCAGTTGAACTTGTTCATCCTGCTCTGCCCCTGGGGAAACTGAGGCACGGGTGGGTGGGGACAGCGGCGCTCCCCGGGAGGGTTCGGCCGGGGTTTCCCCGGCTTGCGCCCGGGCCCCGGCACAGCTCGGCCAAGTTGTAGGCGCCATGGGGGTCTCACCTTCCCAAGTAGGTGTTAGTGGACCCGGGGCTGCCCCACAGGGGCTGGCTGCAGGAGTTTAAACGCTAGCAGTGGCCACCATGCCCAGCTCTGGGCACTGGAGATTTGGGGTTCCCCTGGCCCAGCACCCAAAGGGTTCTCCTGCCAGAGCCTCTCTGCTCTCCTTGCAGCGCTCCGACCCTCGCCTGCTTTCCCAGTTCTTCTTTGCGGATGAGAGGGTGACACAGGTGGTGGCTGAAATCAATGGACTAGATGCAGAGCTGGACCCACAGCAGTACCTGATCCTCCTCAACCAGCTCCATCTCAGCCAGGTATGGTGACAACATGGTCCCCAGTGTCACCCTAGTCTCCCCAGGTGGCTGTGGGTGACATCCTTACCCTCCCTAGGCTCACTTGCTGGCTGTCCTGGAGCAAATCATGGAGGAGTGCATTCCCACACAGCGGCACAGTCGTGACTATCTAGTCAAGTTCCCTGAGGAGCTCTTGGTGGGCAACCTGGGAAACCACATGCTCTTTGCTGCTGAGGTGAGCCCAAGGATGCTATCCCAGGGTGGGCAATGGGTTCTGGCAACCCCAGACTGGTGCCAGCCAGGACAGTGCACCTCATCTCATACGGAGTGTGGAGTAATGGCTGGGCTGGCTTGGATGCTGGCTTCTGAGAACTCCCCATGTCCTGATAGTGCCTCCTGGCTGGGACCTTCCTGGAGATGGAGGAGGCAGATGGGGCACAGCTGCGGCCCCAGGCCAGGAAGCTGCTGTGCAGCCTGGATCTGGTACGGACAGTGCTTCGGGAGCAGAGCCTAAACCAGCCCAGCTCCTACACCGAGCCTGTCCGGGCTGTGCTTGTCCAGTTCGACCGTCTCTTCGCAGAGTTTGAGCTGAGGTAGGAGCCAGAGTTTGGGTTCTGGAGGAAGGGGGGACTATGGCAGGGCCAGAGGAGCCTCATGGTCCCTCCATCTCTCCAGCTATGTATCCTCAATGGTGGTGGTGAAGTCTCCTGAAGAGATCTACAGGCAGCAGGAGATCATTGTGCTCTTCTGTGAGACAGCTGGGAGGTAAGCAGCACTACACACCAGGCAGGCAACTGCAGTGACCCCAGTGCCAGGAACGGGGCAGTGTCCCAGGGCTCAGCCCTGCTGTAAGGGTGTCCATCCTCCCCCTCAGAGCCCTGCGCCTGGGCTATGTGACCCAGGAGATGATTGATGGCTATGAACCACTGCTGATGTTCACCATCCCTCGCCTGGCCATTATCAGGTGAGTGAAGTCCCCTGGAAAAGAAAATGACTAGGGATGGCTTGGTGCTCCCTGCCCTCTGCCAGCCTCCTCTCACCCTGGGGATGTGTGGTCCAGGACAATGCCCTGATGTGTACTGGGCTTTATCTGCTTACAGTGGCCTCCTTATCTACCCTGAGGGTCCCCTCAGCTTGGAACGGAGCCCTGAACAGATGTCTCGGGTGTTCAGCCCCTTCTACAACCTCCTGAAGAAGATCAGGTATGTTGTGGGGGACAATGTGTGCAGCCACAGGACATCACTGGAGCCACGATGTGAGGCTGACTCTCCTGTCATGGCAGGGACTTGCTGCGGGTGCTGTCTGCGAAGGAGCTCTGCCTGCTGGAGAGGAGCCTGTGCACAGCCGAAACAGATGCCTGTGATGTGGCTACCTCACCAGCTTGGGGGGCAGCTGTGGCCAGAGGGGAACCCTCTGCTACCTGGGGTCTCCTAGAGGTCACACCACCGCTCCCCAGCTGCATGACATGTTTAGGACCCCCTGGTGTGGGGGATGATGCAGGCACCAATTGGCAGTGGAGGTGTGTGGCAGCGAGGGAGCAGGGCCAAGATAGCAGCTCTGCCTTCTAGAATGGGATTTCTCATACCATCCCTGGGGTAATGGTAACCTCTCCTCCATGTAGCCCTCAGCCCCTTGGGAGCAGCCTGGGGCTAGATGCCATCCCAGGTGCCTGCTGCTTGGAGCTGCGCTCCCGCTACAGCAGCACTAAGGATATGCTGCACACCCTTTTTGTCTGTATCTCAGGTGAGTGACTCCCTCACCACACCTCCCCAAGCACCCTCTTGCCCCAGCACAGCACCCTGACCTCACTGCACTCCTGGTGCAGGGGTGGCCGATCAGCTCCAGACCAACTTTGCCAGTGACCTGCGGAGCATCTTGAAAACGGTTTTCAAGATCATTGCCTCGCAGACAGAGCCCTCAGAGGAGCCAAATGCCAGCCGTGAGTAACCCCCAGACACACAAGGGATTGCAGCTTACTGCCATACCCATTGCCTGTCCCTGGTGAGACAAGGTTGCAGCCTCAGGCATGGGAACAACGTGGCCAGAGCGCCCAGCCCTGTGTGACTGAGCCCAGGCCTGGTTTGTCTGGATCATCACAGCCCTTGTTCCTGCAGAAGGCAGTGACCCATGTGTGGCAGATGCTCCTCGTGTGACTGAATGCCCCCTGTGCTCCAGCCCCGCAGAGGGAACCAGGCTCCAAAGGGCAGGTAGGGGGTTGCCCAGGGTGCCATGGCTCTGTTGCAGAGTGCAAAGTTGTGGCTGATCCTGCCCCCGTCCTGCCTTGGAGGGTCTGCCTACCTCGGGCAGCCCCAGGCACACAAGGACAGTTGCCTTGTCCTGCCTGGGTCTGGCTCAGCAGAACGGCCAGTCACAGGACAGCCAGGGGCATGGGGGAAGCAATGGGGTAGGGATCACAGAGCAGTGATGTGGAATAGGATGGGGGGGCTTAAAGCAATGTTTTGCCCAGCAGGTGCCCTCCGTCTGCCCGAGTGGGTGCCGGACAGCACCTGCAGCCAGTGCTCTGCATGCCGCTCCCCCTTCACCCTGCTGCGTCGCCGGCACCACTGCCGGAGCTGCGGGAAGGTAGGGGGAGATCGGGCTGGGGTTGTGGGCGTCCCCCTGTGGACTTAGCTCCACTCAGGACTCTTCTGTCCTTCTCCTGGCAGATCTTCTGTGCCCGTTGCTCACCTCATGCTGTGGCACTGCCACACTATGGCCAGCTGAAGCCCGTGCGTGTCTGCACACACTGCTATGCCACACACCTCCTGCCTGCCACCCGGCGCACCCGGAGCCACTGAGAGCCCCGTGCTGAGCCACATCTGCAGGAGGCTGCAGGCCCCGTCTGCGGAGAAAGGGCCACACTGGGGCTGCTGGGCAGCTCGGTGGCCTTACAACTCCCTTTGGGTCGGGATGGGCATGCTGGTAGGACCCCATACATGATGGCAGGACACATGCCTGTCGGTAGGACCTGCCGCACACAGCGGCAGTGTGTGCCCCGTGCTTGCGGGGATGGGCTCACAGGATCGCTTCACCAGATGCACCACAGCCATGCCCTTCTCCTGGAGAGTCGTCTGCTGCCATGCGTCTGCCCCCCGTCTGGAAACGTGTGGGAAATGTGCTTCGCGGTGGCTTTTTTTCCAGGTGAACTTTGGCTGCTCTTGGGCCGGGGGCAGAGTCTCCCCCCGGAGCCTGGCCTGAAAAGATGCAAACAGCCCTCACATGACGGCCGATGCCCCGGGGCGGCCCCGGGCCGGGTCGTGCAGTTCCCGGGGAACTGGCCCGGGTCCGCGGACCCGACGCTCGCCTGCCTCTCCCCCGCTTCCGCCCTAAGGTTTTAATAAAGAGTTAAAGCTGCCTGTCTGGGCCCTGTGGTGCGGGAATCCGGCGACTCCGGCGGGAGGAAGGTTGTGAGGGCTGCCGACCCGGGCCCGGCGGCACCTGTGAGGAGGGTGAGTGAGGACCTGGGGACAGTGGGCGCTCTGCACGGGCCGGGTGGCCGCGCAGGACGCACACGTACTCGCTCCCGCCTGGCGGACGCGGGCACACCCCGCACACCGCTCACAAGCCCCGGCACGCCGCAGCCCGGGCGTGGGCGCCAGCTCCGAGAGCGAAGGCGGCGTGTCCTGCTAGGGGGCGTGCCCCGCCGGGGGGCGGGATGCGGCTCTAGGGGCCGCGGCTCTCGGGGGCTGCGGCTCTAGGGGCAGCGGCTCTAGGGGCAGCGACTCTAGGGGGCTGCAGCTCTAAGGCCAGCGGCTCTAGGGGCTGCGGCTCTAGGGGCAGCGACTCTAGGGGCAGCGACTCTAGGGGGCGCGGCTCTAGGGGGCGCG
>VWZI01023714.1:189579-256592 GCA_013396835.1 Psilopogon haemacephalus | reverse complement strand
GGGCAGGAGGGCGTGGGCAGGAGCAGCCTGGTGGAGCGCTGCGCCCCCCGCCGGTTCCGGCCCGGGCCCTACCAGAACGTGACTCACCGCGCACCGGGCCTGCTTCGGACCGGCCCGCCGCCGCGCGGCGGTGCCTTCTCGTCCCCGGGACAGTTCCCTCGTGGCCATTTCTCCTCCCCGGGCTGGTGACCTCCTCCATCCCTCTCACCTGCCTGGGTCGTTCCCCTCGTTTTCCCACTGCGTCCCCGGGCCAGTGCGTCTCGTCCCTCGGGTTCCCCTCCGTGTTCCCAGGCGGGATGCCCCCGCACCCCCGCGCAGTACGCCTCGTCCCCGAGTCGATGCCTCCCGCGACCCCAGGCCGGTGTCCCGCTGCGCGTTCCCAAGGCCAGTCCCCCTCGTCCCTTTGCCTCTTTCCCAGGTGGGTTCCCTCGAGTTCCCGGGCCCGTGTCCTGCGCATCCCTAAGCAAGATCTCACCATGTGCCCGGGCCGGTTCCTCTGGGCCGGTTCCCCTGGGCCGGCCCCCACCGCTGCTGCTTCTCTTCCAGACAATCGGTGCCGCCTTCGTGGCCAAGGTGATGACCGTGGGGGAACAGACAGTGACCCTGGGCATCTGGGTGAGTGCAGGGGTGAGGGCCACGCCAGCATCTCATTGCCATCCTCAGAGCCACTCCCCTGGCATAGAGACCTTTTGAGAGCCTCTGCCGCCAGCTGAGCACTTCCCTGTCACCTCCAGGACACAGCTGGCTCCGAACGCTACGAGGCTATGAGCCGCATCTACTACCGCGGCGCACGGGCTGCTATCGTCTGCTACGGTAAGGGCTTTGTGCTGTGGGCAGGGGAGGACAGCAGCGGGTCAGGGCTATGCACACGAGGGAGGGAGCAGACCCTGACCCCTCTCTCCAGATCTCACTGACAGCAGCAGCTTCCAACGAGCCAAGTTCTGGGTTAACGAGCTGCAGAACTGCGAGGAGGTATGGCTGGGCTGGGCAGGGCAGGCTGCAGAGCCTTGTCTGAGGGGAAGGGGAGCTGAGGCAGTGATGCTGGCAGTGCCAGGACCTTTCTCCTGCCGCAGGGCTGCCGGATCTACTTGTGTGGCACCAAGAGTGATCTCTTGGAGGAGGACAAGAGGAAGCGGGGTATGGACTTCCACGACGTGCAGGACTATGCTGATGGTAGGAGTGGGCATTGTCATGGGAGAAGGTGCTTGTAGCTGGGTCCTGTGAGCCCTATTCAGGCTCCTACAGCACCTAGTAGGTGTGGGATGGAATGGGGGTATTGCATCCGGGGGTCTACCTTTGCCCTGGCTCTACAGTCGTTCTGGTGGCTCTAGGCCTTGGCTCTGCTGGGGACCTCTCTGGGCACAGCATGTCCTGACATGGGCAGGCATGTGGCCAGCTGGGCTGAGGGGACAGCCCTGGAACCCTGCCCTGGGCTCCTGCCAGCAGCTGTGCCCAAGGGGTAACTCAGGGAGGACCTGAGCCTGTAGGGCCACATACCACACCCACAGAAGGCACTAACCTAAGGCTTTGTTTCAGAGATCAAAGCAGAGCATTTTGAGACCTCCAGTAAGACAGGCCAGAGTGTAGGTGAGTAGCTCCCTCACTGCCAGCTCTGTCAGGCTCAGTAGTGGAGCTGCCCACACCTACCCTACCTACCCTTCCCCCTAGATGAGCTGTTCCAGAAGGTGGCTGAGGACTATGTCCACTTCACTGTGTTCCAGGTGATGACAGGTGAGCAGACAGGATCTGTCCTTCCCCTGGCACCCTGTGCCATGCTGCAGGGTGCACGTGTCTCTGGGGAGGATATGGAATCCAGTGCTCTGAGGTCTGACAGGGACTTGCCTCACCCTGCCAGGGGCTGCTGCAGCTTCATGCTGGGGTTGTCCTGCCAAGCTTGGTTCCTGTCAGGATGGCATCATCTCTGCTCAGGCCTGCTTCAGCACATTTGCCCAACTGGGCTACCGCTGGCCTTTGGCTAAGCAGCAGCCAGGAGCCTCACCTGGGTGCAGGACCGGTGCTCAGCTCTGCACCAGGCCTGTCCAGGCATGCTTAGCCCAGCTACACCTCCACCCCTGTGAGCCCTGACACTTCTGTTAGGACACCTACTCTCTCCCCCAACACGACCTGACAGTGCCCAGGCTTGGGCCGAGCAGCTTTTGGGCTCCCACCCAGTATCATGGTATGGACATGCCAGCAGATGAGTGCCCCTGCTCTCTTCCAGAGGAGAAGAGTGTCGACCTGGGCCAGAGAAGCGGTGCCTATTTCTACAGCTGCTGCCACCACTGAGACCTCCTGCCAAAAGGGAACTGCTGCTGCCTGCTGGGCAGCTGGCATGCGCCGGGATCCTCCGGATTTTTACCTTTTGTGTTTTAGCTGTATGGGCCCATCGGCAATGCTGTAGCAGTGTGCAACCTCCTGAACTGCTCTCCTCCGGGCATGTGGAGTGGCAGAGGGCTGCCATGCAGTGCTGGACACCACAGGACATCAGCCCTGGGGACTGTCTGTCGTCCAGCGTTTGCAGGAGCTGCTTCCCCAGGTCACTGCTGTGGCCCAGCAGGGGCTTTAACTTATTCTCTCGGAGATGCTTCCCGATTCTTTGCAGATTTAAGTGTCTTCTCTCCAGGTGTACAATGTAAATAAAACACATTGTGGTCTGAGCCCTCCCCTTGCCTGCGCCACTGCCAGGGCTCTCCCATCCCTGCCCTGGGTGCCTGAGCACAGCCCGGTTCCCTCCACACAGCAAGACAAACCACAAGAGGACATCGAGAGTAAAGTTAAACTTTACTTTACAGTAATTTTTCTTCTATGTACAAAGAATTACAGTACATGTTCTGGGAGCACCTGGGCAGGGCAACCCTCTTTTCATTATAAGTTTCACATACACAGCCAACAGTCTAAGGGGAGCAAAATGAAAGTAATCAATGGTCCAAGACTCCCCCCTCTCCCTCTTCTAAAAATAATATACATGCTGGAAATATGTAGGTTTCTCTCACCTGCTCTGGTGTTCCCTCTTAGAACTGACAGATGAGCCCTGGCCAGGGCCAAGCAGCCACACGTGCCCCCTGCAGTGCTTACCCAGTGCCTGCTTGCAGCTCTGGCTGGCCTGTGCCTCAGCCAGGCACTTTGACTTCCATCAGATTTCCCTCTGGGGGTTAAGACCCTCCAGGGGACAGCTTCTCTGCCTCCCACAATCTATGGACAGCAGACCTCAATGGGAGACAAATGCAGCATGGGGCTGCTCACACCAAGGCCTTCCCCCATTCCCTGAGCAAACCTGCTCACAGCTTCAACCACTGTCATGGGTGGCCCCACCATGTCTCTGGACAGTAGGCAGCCAGCAGTCAGGACCTCCGCCAAGTGGAGGGTGGCAGGCAACATTCAATGCCAGGTGCAGTACGTGACATGCTTGGTGTCTTGGAGGTGAGCAAGCTGGCAGAGCACCGAGCTCAGCACTGGGGCTGAAGAGGGCCAGGAGTACTGCTGTCAAAAGGCTTCTGCTGCCTACGGTGGGGAAAGCTGCTCCTTGCCTGCTCCAATGCACCTCACCTCCTCCCACCCACACAGGTAGGGGCTGCCCTCAGTGTCAGCCATGCTCCATCTTTAGTCTCCCAGTGCTGCTGCTGCTTTTCCTTTTAATAAGTTCCCAGTGTCTAAAAAAAAAAAAACAAAAACAAAAACACAAAACCCAGTTCCTTGAAGTCAACAACTTGGACGCATCATGGGAAAGAAAAAAAAAAGGCAAAAACTGAAACCAGCTCAGTACCAAACGGACACAAAGAACATGCAGCTAGCGGACGCCTGCCTTGCTTCACGTGGCTCCACTCGCTCCCTCTGCTCACGGGGCCCACTGGCACACTGGTTTGAGTCTCAAAACCATCATAAATTGAAGGAACCAAGTCATGCCTTGTCTTGTTTCTATCACACATGCTGAAGCCCAGCCCCAGCTACCAGGGGACAGGATTCAACTGGCAAAGAAACCCCCAGCCCACAGGCTAGGAGCCGTGAGTTCAGCCCTACTGTGCTGAGCTGCCGAACAGGTTACAATAGCACCACAATAGCCCAAGTGCTTTGCCAAGGGCAAACTGATTAAAACGTTACCTTGAAACAGGCCATCGCAACACCCATTTCTCAGATTTCCCTAGGAGGTAGATTCAGTGCTGTAGGGACTGTCCATCACTGTCACTTCTCCAGCCCATGCACTCTGTCTCCCTGCACTGGACTTTGCTTCTGTTATTTTTAGAGGACCACAAGCAAAAACGTTGCCTTTTCCCATCTTCTGCTAAGCAAGGGCACTGCCATCCCACAGGCTGAGACTGCTGTTGAAGCCAGGCAAGCAGTAGAGCAGTCCCCAAGCTCCTGCATCCCACCTCCCAGGTTCATGGAAGCCATGGGGGTGGCCATGCTGCTGCAAGAGGCACAGCCTTGGCTGCAAATGCTGCTACCAGTGTCATCACTATCACAAGGGATCAATGAGCACAGACGAAGCCCAGGCAACCAACACAGTGCAAGCCCTTGCAGGCCCTTCTGTACTTTCAGGAGTAGCTGCACAGTTTGCCACTTTAACACTTACTGGCTGGCAAACCTCATCAGTAATTTAGGGCAAAGCACATTACAAGCAGGTTACATTCAGGGTTTTTCCAAACACCAAGCAAAAACCAGAAGTTAAGGCTGAAATTAAAAATAAACCGAAGGTGTTGAAGGTCTGAGGTTTCTCAGACACTCCCTGGTCCATGACAATGCTGGCTGTGGTGTCCAGGAAGGAGCACGCATCCACAGCGTGCTCAGGTCAAAACACTGATAAGATACATCAGGGTTAGGGCTGCACTTTCTTCCTTTTTCCTGTGAAACTGAGCTGTTCTAGTACCTCAATCCCTGCTGTCCCATCTCAGTACATTACTGTCCTTTAGATTCTCTCATCTCGTGAATTTTACCAGCCATACCTTCAAAGTCAAGCCTGTGGTGGCTTAACCCTGTATTGCAACCCATGTACCCACAGCACCATCTAAATACTTTGTGCACTGAATTGAAGTTTTAACTCAACGACACCAATAAAGCAAGCTACCATGAACTAGTTAGTGAAGTTGTGCAGTAGGAGATTGTTCTTACAGTGGTCATTTTCCTGCTAGATTCATCAGAGCACTGGCTGACAGCAAGCTGGTGCAGATGTGACAAGCCACACAGAACAGTGGCCTGTGCCCACTTCCCTCATGGGGCAATTCCACAGGCCCTGGAGTAGCTCTTTCTCCCCTGCCTGGACAGGGGGACCTTAACTCCCCCACTCAAGTCCCTCACCAGAGCTCTTCCATCACCAAAGGTCAACTGAGACATCTGCCCACCACAAAAATCCACTACTGAAGGTGGTTCCACTGTGAGACAGAGGCCACAGCTGGTGACCCTTGCCCATTGCTCTGAGCAGTGCCAGCCAAGCTATCCTCACAGGAAGCATCTTCACTGATGAAGCACTGCTGGAAGAGACATTCCTACAAGTAGGCTCATAAGCTTGGGAAGCTCCCAGGAGTGTCCAGCATCCCCCTGGGATGGTAGGAAAAGGGACACACTCTTGAGCAGAACTAATTACATTCACAATTCTGCTTCTGCAACTCTTCCCACCAGTGAATGAACACAAGAGTCACCTCGTGTCCACCCTGGCTGCAATCACAGCTGACCCAGGGCTGTCACTGGGCAAGCGACTGGATCTCTTTGGAGCAGAAGGTAAGTACTGTTGCCTAAACCACGGGGCTGCAGCAAAGCTGCCTGAGCTCAACACAAGGGCTTGTGGAAGCCAGAGCAGAAGCACTCAGGAAAGCTTTGCCAGGGGTTGTGTATTATCTGCTGCTTTCCTCTGCCTTCAAAAACCCCAGTGATTCAAACTTGCTGAGCTCTGAAGGCACCAATTAACCCAGTTACTCTGGTATGGTCATCTCCCTCTCCTCCTCCAAGGCAGTGCTACCAGCTGCTGCCAACAGCAAGTTGCCTCAAGTGCTGAACAAGCCCAAAATTGCCTTTGTGAAGGTTCTGCTGCCATGAGGGCAGACTGGGTGAACGGGACTCCCAGGACCTATCTCCAGGCCTGGGCAGACCTTGCCTGTCTTGAAGTGACCCAGCAGAGATGTTAATTCCTAAAAGCACCACTATTCCCTCTGAAAGCCCCCCATACATCTGAAAAAGCCCTCCTGATCTCACAGAGCATAGCCAGGGGTCCAAGGAGGGTGAGAAGCAAAGAGCAGCTTGCTGGCTTCCTCCTGCAATGAATTTTCCAAATGCTGATTTTACTGAGCAGCCTTCCAGCTTCGCTGAAGTCACCTTTCAGACAGTGACGGGAAGGAAGCATGTCAGAAACCTGGAACCTTGTGGAAAAGGCATGAAGGCAGAAGACAGGCAGGGTACAGACAGATGCAAGGAATAAGGCTGTGGGTTCGAAATGCCATGCAACGGTTCAATCCACGTTCACTGTTCAAAACAAGCTTTTGGGTAAGAGCCTGCTGCTGCTTGCTGTGAGCCTCACCCTACTAATATGAGCACACAATTTAGAGAAGTGATTTGTTGTTTTTTTTTTTCAAACCTGCACTTACGAGAATTCATTGAGAACTTCTCCATTTTACAGATTTAAAAAAGCCTGCACCAAAAATATTCACAGTTTATTTTTTCAAGAAACAAGTAACTAGTTAACACGTGACAATGCGAAGCAGAGGTGGACAGAGCAGTGCAGATACCTTTCTGGTTACAGCTGTAGCTGGCTGGGTGGCTGGCATGGAGGTAACCCTACTTTACACAATCTACATGACTAAGTCCAGCTCATGGGAAGGCCTATAAAGGTAAATTCAAGATTTATTTTCCTTCTCGCACATGATAAATACTTAATATACTGAACAGCATTACTATTTAAATTTGTTTTCTTTTTTAAAAAAAAAAAAAAAAGTTATGAATGCCCTTAGATTATCTTCTCTCTCAACAGCTCTGAGGAGTTGTCCTGATTCCCTTTCTGCAGGGGTCACGCAGAAAACACAAGCTGCTTGCATTTCCCCAGTTTCAGCGGCAAGCAGAAACTGACCTGTCAGTCTTCCCGGAAAAACAACAACATTGAACAGTTAAGTTTCCATAAGCCACAAAGCTTCTGAAGTCAACAGCTATTCTACAAAGGATCTGAAATGATTTGGACTAGAAAAGAGATGCACCACAGCACTAGTAATGTCCCCTCATGCCCAGCACACCTGGCCTTCACAGCAGGGTGTTATCTCAGGGTGCTCACATCAGGAAAGGAGAACGGGTCAGGATTTGTCTCAGTACAAGTGTCTGCCTCCCTTCATAGAAAATCACAAAGCTCACAACTGCCTGCTCTGACAGCAGCAAGCACTTGCAAAACAGGTGGGAACAAGGAGCTGTTCCCATAACAGAAGAAGAGGGTCAGCCTTGAACCCCACATTCCTGTTCCAGGCAAGGACCCAAGGATCTGTCTGGAACTGTGCAAGGGTCTGGTGGCAGGCATGGAGACCTGAGGCTGTGGCACCTGAATCGGCAAACCACAGAGATAATGTGCTGTGAGATTGGATGAGTGAGCTGGACAGCAGTGCTTCCTTGGCAGGACAACAGACCCACCCAGACTGAGCCATGTCACCCAGTGAGGCCTGAACTGCCTGAGAGGGTGCTGGTGGTCACAAATGCTACTGTGCAAGTCCCTAGGATTCTACTGATTGCCTCACAAGTACCATGGCCAAGTGAACTTCTGCCTCAATGGCTGAGTAAACTGCTTTCAGCAGGTGGAATCTGGACACCAGCCCATTAAAACCATGTGCTAAGCATCTTAACTGGAAAAGGGACACGAGGGGAAAAAGAAAGCCAGCCAGCTGCTGGAGCCCACTGTGTTCCAGTGTGAGAACTACTATTCGGTTGGAAGGACACACGCACACACATGCACACCAATACAGTCCAATTAATTCAAGTCTCCTTTGGTTGTAGAAGAGTTAGGCCAGAAGCTACCCAAGAGGAAGGTGTTGAGATGGGTCCTGACAGCTATAGCAACCTTGCCTCCAAGCTGTGCAGCGAACGGGAGAGGCTTCGCTCGCTGCCTGGCAGCAGCACACCCTGCTGCTGAGAAGGACCAGGTATGACAAAAATGTGTCCCGAACATGCCTGAGGTAAGGGGAGAAAAACTGCTCAGTCTGCTGGCTCACGGTGACAACAGAAGAATAGACTGGATGGAAATTTGAAAGGGAGCACCACCATCTTGCCAGGGTGGTGCTCAGCACCTTGGGGAAACCCATCCTGCCCTACCCTACTATTGCTGTTTTATAGGTCACAACGTTTTTAAGTCCAGGAAACACTGTGTGTCCTGTGCTAAAAGATTAAGACGTTAAGAACATAAAACTGGCAGATGGTTTCTTCCAAGACCTCTATTCCCTGAACTCCTTCAGATTCCCTGTTTCTTGAGCCTGGTCAGACGCAGCTTTGTACAACGGAGCTCGAATGGATATGGTCTATTGCTGGAGAAAACTGCACTGAGCGAGCACAGTGGGCTCCTCTCCCAGCTTAGCTGGAGGCGATACCTGTCCTTCAGTGAACCACGCACGCAGCACATCTCAGTGAACATACAAACCTCACAAAATGACACCCTGTAGGGACAGAGACCTGGGCAGACAACAAATAAACCCCTTCCCTGCTTCTACCAAAGCCTGGCAAGGGCATATGCCTGACTGCTCACTGCCTGACCCCTGAAACATCTCCAGTCCCAGGGCAGCCTGACTGATCTGCTCCCTTTAAACAGAGTATGAAGAGCAAGCCCGCTAGCTGTACCTGGGAACCCTCCTACAAATCGGAGCTGGAGCTTGAACACAGTGGATCAGTAAGATGTGACCACTTCAATGGAACTGGAGATTTTTATCCAGAGTGGACTCTTTATTTCAGCTTCACTATTTGTAAAACGAAGAGGAAAAGGTCACAAATGCTCTCTACCTGCAGCTGGGCCACACTTCGGCTTAAGAGAATGTCCTTGCTCATGTCACAAGAGAATATGGATGCGATGTGCACGGGGTAGGGGCTGGGCTCAGGGAAGTGAATAAAGAAACCAAACCAAAACACCCAAAACAAAGATTCCCCCTCCCTAAACATTAAAAGACTGAAACCTGCCTCCCATATTCACCAACCTCACTTTGGCTCTGAGTCGGCCAACTCATGACAGACAGAATCCTGGTTACGGGCCAGCGCTGTGTTTTGTTCAGGCAAAGGGTCCTGCCCCCGAGGAGTCTGTGCTTTTCCACTCAGCCAGGAAATCTGATCAATAGTCTGAACGTTCGTCACAAGCCACTGCATCTGCTCCGGGGGCACCGGTGCCTCCCTGGCCGGCCGAGGGGTCTGCTCAAACGAACGCAATCTCTCTGATGTCCAAGGGGTTTGCTCTGCAGGGGCTGAGGCAACTTCCCAGCTGGGCTGAAGGGTCGGCTCGGGTAGTTTCTCTGCTGTCCGAGGAGGCTGATCTGCAGGTGTCAGGGATTTTGCAGCGGGCCAGTGGGTTTGCTCATGTGTCTGTAGTTTCTCTGTAGGCCAAGATACCTGTCCGAGATGTGTCACTGCTTTCCCAGCAGACCAAGAAATTTGCTCACCAGCTAACATGGTCCTCTCTTTCTGCTGGGGACTCAGCTCCATGGCTGAGGCTCCTCTTTCCTTCAGCTGAGCATTCTGGTCGACGGGCCGCAGTGCCTTCTCTGACAGCAACAGCCTTGGAGCTGACATGGCTAGAGGCTTGTCCAAGGCCTGAGGCCGAGGAGCCACAGCAGCAGCCAGCTTATCTGATGCCTGAGGCCATGGGGCTGCAAGGGTGAGAGGCCTGTCCAGGAGCTGAGGCCGAGACACTCCAGAGCCAAGAGCCTTCTCTGGAGGCAGGACCCGCAGGGCTCCAGAGTCAGCAGCCTTCTCTGGAGGCACAGGCCGTAGCACCCCGGGGGTGAGAGCCTTCTGTGTGAGTGGGATCCGCAAGGCCCCTGAGCCAAGAGCCTTCTCTGTGGGCAGGGCATGTGGTGAGCGGGAGCCAGAAGTCTTCTCTGGAGGCAGGGGCCGTGGCTGCCCTGAGTTTGGAGCCTTCTCTATGGGCAGCATCCGTGGCATCCCTGAGGCAGAGGCCTTCTCCAGAGGCAGGGGACTTGGCACCCCAGAGCTAGGAGCATTCTCCACATATGGGACCCTCACTAGCTCAGAGAAGGAAGCCTTCTCTGGAGATGGGGTCCGTGGCACAGATGATCCAGGAGCCTTCTCCATCGGCAGGATCCTTGAGACCGGGGAGCCAGGACCTTTTTCGATGGGCAGAGGCCACACAATCTCAGGACTGGGTGCCATCTCCAGCGCTGGGACCTGTGGCACCACAGAGCTTGAAACCTTCTCCATAGATCGAAGCTGCAGACTCTGAGAAGAGATTTTGTCCAGTGGCTCAAGCTGACTTGCCACAGGATCATCCTCTGGTTCAGACTGCAGGGTCTCCACTGTGGCAAGAAGTCTGTCTGACAGTTGTGGATGCAGGCATTTAGATGGGAACTCATCCAGCAGTTCAGACTGCTGGGTCCTGGTGTCAATCAGAGACTTGGCTGATAACCCCAAAACCCCAGGGACAGCCTGAGGCTCGTCTGACAGCTGGAGCTGCAGGGCATCAGCACTAACAAGTGACTCATCCAACAATGGTGGAGTTCCTGGAGGAGATTTGCTCTGCAGATGAGGCTGTGTGGCATCATCACTGGAGGACTCATCCAGTGGCCACAGCACTGCATTAGCAGGAGGTTTGTCGACTTGCTGAGGCTTCAGTGCCAAAATGATTGGCTGCTTCTCTGACTGCAGCCTTAGGGACAGGGCAGCCTGGGGCCTGTCTGATGGCTCCAGGCGGAGTGACAGGGTGGTGGGAGGTTTGTCCGAAGGCTGCAGCCGGAGTGACAGGGTGGTGGGGGGTTTGTTGGATGGCTTCAGCCTCAGCGACAAGGTTGTGGGGGGTTTATTTGACGGTGGCAGTCTCAGTGCCAGGGTGGCAGGTGGTTTGTCTGGTGGAGGTAGCCTAAGGGCCAGGGTGGTGGGGGGCTTGTTTGACGGCTGCAACTTCAGGGCTACGGTGGTGGGGGGCTTGTCTGTCGGTGGCAGCCTCAGGGCTAGGGTAGCAGGGGGTTTTTCTGGTGACTGCACTCTGAGGGCCACAGACTGAGGTAGGCTGTCCAGAGGCTGAACACTCATGTCTGTGTCTGCAGGTGGCTGCTCTGGTGGCTGAGTGTCCTCACCATCAGCCAGGGCTTCTGCGGCAGGGGCATACTCACGAATTTCTCCTGGCTCTAGAGGGTTAGGCCCACAGGGATCATGCTCTGTGCAGGATAAACGCCCATCCAGCTTAGAGATGAAGAGCATGCCTTCCCGGTGCTGCTTGCAGAAGGACCTGGGGCACATCTCACAGAAGGAGGCGGCTTCCTTACTACAGACATCACACTGATGCCACGGGCACTCCCATTTTCCTGTAGCAGATACAGGAAAAAAGACATACCTTAGGAGTGGTACACAGGCAAGAGACAAGGCTTGCTGCAAAGGGAGCTCTCAAGGGCGAACAGGAACAATCCTGGAATACTCCCACACTACTTTGCACGTCCTCAGTTTCTGCCAGAGCTCCCAGACTCAACAGGCAGTTAGACAGCAACCTGTACCCTCAAATACAAAGGCAATGATAGAAATAACAAAAGCCATGCCAGGTCAGGTAAAAAATCCATCTGACCCCAACATGACACTATGGCTGCTTAAAGAGGAGACACCCCCAGCTTGCACAGCTGTGTGGCTCTGATTTCCACAGACAATAGCAGTACCTGTGCATAATGCACCCAATGGACTTTTAAAGTAGATGCACTGAGTTCATCAAATTCCTTTTAATTCTGGGCCAATAACTTCTCTTCCTGTTTATCAGAAAGAAGAAGTGAGAGAGGAGTAATCACAAGGGAGTAAGTTTCTACTGCCTCTGTAACCAAAAGCTTCTTCCTTAACTTTTGCATTTGGCCACAATTAACACCTAACACAGTCAAACTGCTTCCTTGAGGAGCTCCACATCCATGTCGAGTCTGTTCACTGTCAGTATCAACACTATCATGGAGGAAACAGCCACCATTACACTTCAGACATTGCCACTTTTTTCACTTGTAGATGACTTCACTGGTTCAGTCCCCTGTTCCTCCAGCCAAGGCTGCAGCCACTTCTACCCAATGCTTCTCGCCAGTTTGTGAACACAGGGAACAGTGAGACCACTTGCATGAGGATACAAAATGTCACGTTCCTGACCTCTCATCACAGGACCAAGCTCAGCTGCCTTTCCAAATACACCTCCTGTCCCCACACTCCCCTAATATCTCATCTGCCCATGGCCACCCAGCTCCCTGAGGTGCTGAGATGAGCAGCTCTCTGCAGAGCAGCCCTCACACAGACCAGCACAGGTGGTGATGGAGGGCAACCTCAGACACAGCTAGGCCAGGGCACTTTCTGGCCTTCCTGCACCAAGCCCACACATCAGTGGCTTTGGCTAAGAGCTCTCTTGCAGGTAGGCTGGAAGGGAATGCAGATGCACCACAGCAGTAAGTGATGTGAGTGTTTCTCCATGCACATCAGCTTTTCACTCCCCCTGCCCCATACTGCTTTCGCCTGGGGTTGGAGACAACACATACATGTTTTTCACCTCCTCTGAACCCAGTCCAAGACTGTGTTCTGGTCTCAAAATATGTACACTGCTTTTCTGTGTCTCTTTGAAGGTTTCAGCATCCTTTTCATAGGAGGAATGTTTAACACTACACATGGCTTTCCCTGTTCCTGCCTCAATGATGATGAAGCTGGAGAACAGGCTCTGGCTGCTCCCCACATACCATTAGCAACCCAGAGCCACATTCAATACTCACTCTGGCCACCAGAAAGCTTCAGGGACTATTATTATACAGGTCATTTGTATGGATGGAAAGTAAGTCAAAACCTGTCAGAATGTTAGAGGAAGGATGAATGCTATCAAAGTACTCTAATGGACTTTGACAGGATAAAAGGCCTAATGAACAAGCAGCCTCTCCAGAGACAGCCAGGAGCTCTTGGAAGTAAGATCACACAATTAATAACATGAAAACAAGCAAGAAATTCTAATTACTTCACAGCAATGCCCACAGCAGATGAAATATTTGAAGAAAGAAGTGCTGAACCTTTCATGTCCTGCATGACACTCTGAGGAGCAGGCTATAAAAACAGCAGCTTATGTATAAAAAGAGTAAAATGGCTACAACTGACAAAGTCATTCTCAAAACTCAACTATTAATGGTTTTCTGGCAAACTGGCGAGGCATTTCCAACATCCCTCAGAAGTCTGTATTAGTCTGAATTTTAATTTAAACTTCTGGAAGCAGGACAGCAAACACAGAAATAAGAAACAGGTAAACAACAACAAGGCTGTGAGGGGCTGGGAAAGTCTGTTTAGGCTCAGAATTTAAACTGGACAGATGCTCTTGCACCAAGCAAGATGCAATTAAATAAAGAGTTGTGCAAAGCAGGACTGCAGGAGGAAGAAATAAAACAAAAGGGTCAGGAGGAAGACTCCAGTGGAATCATAAACATCAGGTAAGAATTATTTTTGTAAAACAAGTCAAATTTCATCTCCTGAGAAACTGTATGTAAAGCACAAAATATCATTGTTCTCTTCTGCTGGTGCCACCGAGGTGCGATACTGTCACAATGTTACCACAGCTTTAACAATGTGTTGGTAAGCAGGACAGAGTCCAGAGCAGACCAAGAATAACCTTCATAGAAAAAGAGGGCTGCAGGGAAAAGTTGTGTATGTTTAAGCCACAAAAGGGATTAAGGAAACCAGAGTCTCCCAGTACACAAAAAAATGGATGTGAGAGAGATGACGACCTTTTGTTTCCTTCCAATCAAGCCATTAAGATAAACTTTTCAAATGGAAAACAGGAGAATAGGCCCAAGGCTAGACTCTCCTTCACTGCAGACATCAAAGCATGGAAAAACCTGCCAGGATGCTGCAGCAAAAAATGGCCTGAAGGGGGATATTTGGGACTCCTTAGCCAGCCAGAATGGTGATGTTCCACAGGTATGACCTGTACTCCCATTGGCTTTCACTTGGCTCTGTTAGAGCGTTTGTTCAATGAGCAGCCCAAGTTCTCCTGCACGAACCACCCCAAACTCACATTTGCTGTCATCTACAAAACATGCTACTAACTAGCACTTGTACAACATCTGCCAAGTTTCAGCTAGAAGGGCTGAATACCCATTTCTGGCTCTCTGTGGCATGCTGATAAAAACACTATCTCAGTGACTCTCCTGGCAGCTACTTTCAAGAGACTGCTTGGTTCCATGCTGCTTAGGTAGCCACTCGTGTTCAGAAACACTTCAGAGCTGCATAGATAGTAAGTAATTATGACAACACTCACAGTATTGAATCAAAAGATTTACAGCACCTCTAAGGCAATTTCCTCTATTAACCACATCTACTATTTTAGCAAAAATCTGTGAATGAGGTTTGGTAAGTTTTTCTACCTAAAAACTTGCCATCTAGTATTGCTGATACTCATAGCATCTAATTCTTTGTCACTTGATCCCAGACCAGCTTTTCCATCCTTCTGGCCTGGCAGAAAACAGGCTCACTGACATACCAAGATTCAGGTCAACCTTTTTCCCTTTCTGAGCATTGAACCTGAACACTCCAAAGTCACAGAAACTCCTTTAGTAACCAAGACAAAACTGAAACAACAGAGGAGACATTCCCCTTAACCTGTTCCTTTAAGGCTTTTAAATGCAACTTAAATCTTTCCCTCTAATAGATCCTACTTTACATCTCCTGAGCTACACAGAAGCTGGTTTATGAGTCATATTGGGAATTATTCTTTTTCTACACACAACTAGAAGTGCTTTTTCAGTATTTTTCTCCTTATTTCATCATTTCTGCCCTCATTTCACTTCAAACTAAGATATGCTTTGATACCACTCTCCTCCCTATCTATGAACTCCTGGCTATTCAGGCACCTTAACATGTTCCTCTCTAACTCCTACTTCCCATCAGTACTTTTCCTCACCATTCAGTTCACCTGTCTTTGAATTTGGGAAAATGGGAGTCTGAGGATCTACTACCTCACAGCTAGTGTGGGGACTATGCTTTGCCAGGTTCAAGGAAGAAGTCAGCTAACAAGCACCATTTCTCAGGCTAGGAGCAGTTCCCTTTTCAGCAATTAATTCCTCTTTTTGCAGTCACAGCAGGGTGCAAACCAAGGTAGTGCTGACACAAGTGAATTGAAGTCAGAAAGATCTCTCTAAATTTTAAGACACTGTGAAGTGAGCGCAAGGTAACGAGCAGTGCCTGGGACACCTGAAGCCAACGCTGTGACCCAAGCAGAGCTCAGTTTTGTGGAGCACTGACCTGCAGGTCTCTTGGTCAGGTTGAGGCAGTCGGCATGGTATACCTTGGGGCAGCCTGCCTTCTTACAAGAAACTAGCTGCCCTCCGTCCCCACAGCTGAAACACTCATCCTCTCGCTCCTTCATCACCTCCGCCTGTGACCTGCGCTTCATCTGCGGACGTCTCTTTAGCTTCTTGGACTTTTCCTCGGTGAGGCTGGGTTGGCTCTGTGGGTGAGACAATGTCAGTTAATGCAGGTCTCTGCCCCTTCCATCTCTTCACTGTCTGCTACAGTGGAGGTAACTGCAAATCCTGCAAATGAAAGTTGCACTGCCAGCCACACCTGAAATGTAGGCAGCGTCTCTGCATAGCATTTGGCAACCGATTTACTACAGCAAATAGTTTTGTTTGTTTGTTGTCTTCTTTTTTTCTCTGAAAGAGTCTGGAAGCTCTACACAAAAGCCTGGTTAAACATGGGATATAAACAACTAGCCATAGCAGAATAAAGAGCCTAGAGCTGCCTAGTGTCACTGAGCTTGAGCCGTATCTCACAGAATCTTGAGGTCCTCAGTCAATGTATTCAGGTCACCTTGCACCCATGACTCATAAAAAGTTGCTCCCAGGCCTTCCTGCACTTTTTGACGCTCCTCACAGCTCTGCTTTTGGTCTGAATTTATCTGTGATCGCTTTAGACTTATTTGTTCTCATGTCAACGCCGCTCTTCTCTGGCAGAAGTTTTTCTATTCCCCTAAAAAACTACTGGGGCACACACTTCTCACAGGCCAAACACTTCCACAGCCTGCACCCTCAGTCTTCCCTGTGTTTTTTCTCTGTCTCTATTAATTCTCACACGTTACAGAATTAGACATGCTACTTCAGATGATGCCCGTGCAATGACATCGACACTTCTCCCAAAGAACAGAAAAGCCCTTCCCAAGCACCACCAGCATTTGCCATTTCACAGCTGCATCACAACAGCAGCTCAGGCCCGTGGCAGCTGAATGGCACTATGGCTCCTTCTCCACCATGAGGGCTCAACAATGACCTTCTTATGGCAGATGTGTTTGCTGTCACCCTCCACGTGTGTACCCTGATGTACTTAAATCTCTCAACTCTGGCCCATTCCCAGTGAATCTCATTCCCTTGCAGCTGCCCCATCCTCTCCTCCTCCCACTTCGATGACATCTGTCACTTTTCTGTCATCAGTACAGGTGAACCACCACACTTTCAGCAGCTGCACAGGCAGTAATAATTACAAAGATTGGCAGTTATACGACTTAAAAGTCATCTCTTCTCTGGCCTAAGGCTTTTCCCTATCTCATCCTCAGCTAGGCCACTCAGACCACTTCCCTAAGCCCCCAGCACAGTTCCCATCTAGGCTTGGCTTCCTATGGTACCAAACACTTAACTCCACAAAGATGATGCTACCTGTCCCCACAGTCAGTGATCTTACCACCTGAACAGACATGAACTAGATTTTATGCCATTTTCCACATACATTGGTGTCCCAACGTGCTCTCCACACACATATGCACTGAGATGATGCCTACAAGGCCATTTTTTCATCCTTTATCCTGCATAAATATTGGACGTTGTTTTTATCATTCTCCAAGAATAAAAACAAAACCACCAAACCATTTAAAAAATCTTTATCTCCAGACCTAGAATTTCAGAATTCATCAGGGATGGTTATCCAGCTGTCCTGCCTCCGGGTAGTTACATCTCCCAGTTGTTTTTTTCCCCCTCCACAAGTGGATGTTTCAGTTTTCAAACAATCATTCCCACCGACAATGGGGACAGGTCAAGCCTCTCTTCTCATTGCAAATGCAGACAGCGAAGTCACTCCATTTAGAACTATTCCACCTATTTCCCAGCGTCTAGTACCTCGGCCAGCTAATTACAAAGAGAACAAGAAAAACCTTTTACAGCTCATTTGAATGTCTAAGGAAGATCTAACAGCTGGACTAAGCGATTCCCACTTGCTCACTTCAGTACAATGGACTTCCAAGCCTTCTTCAACAGTCCTAGTTAGAAAGGTCACATTTAAGGGTGAACTTGAGTACAATCGGTTTCTTCAGGAAGCTTAAAAAAAAAAATGCATCTATTGCCAGATGAATTTGAAAAAACCCATACAACTAGCCCCCGAGGTATGGTTTCCTTGAGTATTGTTTCTTAGGCCATCTTCGCAAGATGGAACAAATTGCCTCAGGCATCACAAAGCAACACTAATGCAAACTAAAGAGCACTTTTCTCTGGTTTTCATCATGCAACCTGCAATTTCAGGGTAAAAATGACAGTCGAGCTACGTATAACACAAAATCAAACTCTAAATCACAACCCAAAAAGGAACTAAATACATGAGATGTGTAATTCGCCTCGTCTGCCATATTTTTGTTTTTATTGTGAGTTGATTTTTCTGTAGAACTAAGCTCTCCGGAGAATTCACTAAACCTTCCCTCCTATATGTTGATGGGACTTAACAACTGCACTGCTGGAGCTATTAACCCTGAAGTGTCAGTAAGCCAGCTGCCAGCATCCACATGCCAGAGCAGGATTACAGACCGATTTGGTGAAGGTCTTGAAAGAAACCAACAGCTGAGACATCTTTTGCTACTGACAGCTGGGAACTCAGCCAACTGCTCCTGTTCGTTTTCCCAGTGAAACCAACTCGCTCCTAACTGAAATCAACTCCTGTTACTGCCACATTAAAGCAAAACCTCATCAAACTCTCAAAACCCATTGATTTCTGAAAGCTGCTCATTTTTATACTAGATATGACCGATTTCTTGTTCCTGTCTGATGTGGGCAGTTCGGGGCTTAACTAAAAGGAGGAATAAACTCCAAGAACTTACTGCAGCAAAGATAGTGATGTAGAAGTCTTCTGGATCAGAAGCAACTCCAAGTCTGAAGGAATAGTGAAGTTTGCTGGCCTTCCAGCAATGCCCACGATTTACTCAGCTCTTTACTGGGGGAAATGGGCGAGTTATAGTTTCTTAGTTATACAATGGAAGTGTTTCCCATGCCAATTTCCCCTCTGAAGTGATGAAAATTGTCACAGTAATAAGCAGAACATTCAGCTGGGGGGGGGAGGATTAAAAAAATTTTTAAAAAAATCTTTCATTTACTCTATTGTTGTAGAATACAAATTCCTGTCGTTATTTATAGTAGCTCTAACAATTCTCATTTAAGATCTTCATTCTCAGAATGCAACTTGGATATTCAGCTCGCTTCAAGCAGTGTTTTCATGGCCAGAGAGAGCAGGTTACCCTTCCTGAGATCTCTGTAACAAATGATGCACATCTATGCAAGGAGGTGATCGGGAAGAGTAAAAGCTTAAAGGAGGTATCGTACCTTTGGCCGTACTCCTAGGAAGCCACTGCAATTTGGGGCACCACATTTACAAACGGTCTTGCCATTTCCCAAACACTCCAGATTGTAGTTGAAAGTCAGCTCAGTCCCTGGCACAGAAGCAGATCAAAACCAAGCAATTTGTAATGAACTATGGTTGTACTGCTGAAGTAAAAGCACTTTGGAAATACACCAAACGACTGTCGAAACAACACCAGGATACCAATTATCAATCTCCCTATGGATCTGTGTGCATTGAAAATTCACACTCTTACCACGTGCTACAGCCAAAAGGGGTATCTGACCCCCATGGTGTGGCATGTTTGGTTCCATTCCCCGACTCTTCAGATTAGAACTAGGAACCTCCATTTATGCCACAGATGTTTCATTATGTCAGCGCTGGTGTTACTCATGACTGCCTAAGTGAAAACAAAAATCGAGTATCTTCCCAGGGAGCTGCAACCCCTCCCCTTACAGAAAGGCTCCAGCAGGTAGAGAGAGAGACTCTTACCGGCTTTGATGTTTACTATGGCGAAGAGCCCAACCCGGGTGTCACCATTCACACACCACTTCTGAGTCTCACAGTTTGGCTGGCAGCAGTGGTTCATGAACCGAGCGTAATTGCCCTTTGGCCCAGCATCAATGATCCGGTCCTGGAAATGCAAACAAAAACCAAAAAACCCAACCATGACAAAACAAAAACAGCAGAAAACCACATTTAATTAACTGTCATTTCCTCCTCGAGCCATCACAGCATGGGTACCATTGTGCCAGGAAAGCTCGAACAGAAGTGGAAAGTATGATGGAGGCATCTGACGAAACTTGCAAAGCATCTGAGTTTGTCCATGAATGTGCTTTAACCAGGTGTAAGGGACAGGAGTGGCTGTGCTGCCTGGACAATTGACAGACACTAGATTCTGCACACTGCTGTTTCTGGCTGTGGCTGACTGATCATATAGTAAACAGTGTGGAAAGCACCTGATAAAACTACTTACGTCATACCAACAACTTGGCCTCCAGGACCTGCTGCAGTCTGTGGGGTTAATATCACCCCTCTCTACTAAGATCAGCAAGACCTCAAATCTGAACTTAAATGAAAGTTTCTCACTGTAGCTGATTACTGTACACCCTAGGACTGATGCCTCTGGACTCTCCAGAATCCAGCTGCTGACAAGGGTCCTCAAGTTAGTCTCATCATCTTCTTCAAAGACACACAGGCTCCTCAACAGCCATGAAAGTACTCCTGCCATTTTCTGGCAACTCAGCCCACCCCATGGTGTCAGTCCTGGGTAGGTGTTTCACCAGCACACTTCCAAGACAGCCCTTGTGGTTTCAGACCCCAACTTCTGCTTAAAACCGAAATACCAGTTCCCACATCTTGTATATCAATGTTTGAAAGGAAAACAGGAAGAGCATGCAATGTGTGAGGTACATTTCTGTACACTACCATTTGCTAGTTAGATTGCTCTGGAGAGGGAAGAGCAGCTGCAACTGAGATTTATTTTTTCTAATTATGAAGGGAGACATTAATACTTAGTTTTGTCCCTGCTCCCATTCACCAACCACACAAGCAAAAAGGGTAAAGTTCAGTGTTAATTTCCAGAAAAAGGGAAGATGCAGAAAATACTGACAAGTTTTATCCTGTCCCATACTAGACAACTCTCTCCCATGCCTGCTGTAACGGCGTTCTAATCTTCCGAAAGCTGAGTGACAAAGTGTGCAAGGCACCTGACAAAACTCTTTACCTCATACCAACAACTTGGCCTTCAAGACTCACTAAGGCATCTGTGGGTTTAGTTCCACCCCTCTCTACTAAGATCAGCAAGACCTGGGATCTGAACTTAAATGAGGGTCTCTCGCTGTGGCTGATAATCATACACCTGAGGAGTGATGCCTTCCAGTTCCAGACTCTGCAGAATCCAGCTGCTGACAAGGGTCCTGAGGTTACAACATTCACCCCATTATGCTGAGGTGGGATCTAAAATACTCAAACAATTACACTCAGACAATTGTCTCACCTCTCCTGAACAAACCCCAATGGTTACCTCAGACTTTGCTCCTAATCCTAGTATTTAACCTGAGACTTCTGCACTGTGTGTTAAGTCCACTCTTTTATCTCTGTTTAGTGGATCTGCAGACCAGCTCATCAGCAACTCTTAATTTTTCATCTGCTGAAAAAAACCACTGTCATGCCATGCTTGCAACCCTTTCACTTGTGCCTAGCACGACAACAAGAGAAATTCCTTCCACATACCTTATCCAGTGTCAACATGTAGAAATTGGTGATGTCATGCTCCTGTGCATAGCGGATTCGGGCTCGGCACTCCTCTTCATCAATTAGCTCCCCAACATACTCATTAACAAATTCACCCTGTCAGAGAACAAACAACGAACTGGTATGCCAAGATGAATTCCCTTCATGATGGAGGGATATCCACCTTCGTGCTAAAACAGTTCCCATTTCCTTTGTGGAACCCTTTTAATAAAAATCATCTTCTGTGCTTTGCACCAGGTTGAACAATGCACTTCACTAAGAGCCCTGAACCATGCATCTGCTTCATCTGCTCAGCAAGTAACTTTAAATAAATTAGAGCAACAATGGTCATCAGATTATTCTTTGTGCTACAGAAAGAACTAATGCTCCGGGACACCAAAAAGTAAACCACAAGAACAGCTCTTTGCTGCAAAGCTCAAAGCACTGCCTAACTGCTATCCAGCTGGAAATGACTGCCCTTTGGGGACCAACTGCACTGAGCAGCATGATGCACCCAGGGCACCTGCTCCTGCAGGGAACCCATGGAGTTCCCCTGTGGTGAAGCGCTGCAGAGATCATAGTTCAACCCTCAGAGGGAATCCCAGCTCTGCTCCACTACACCTAATAGATGCTTCCATCAAACAACCGAGTTTTGCTGTTTCCAGTCTGTCTGCTGAAACTGCAACGCACAGAATGACAGAGAGATCCTTTAACAGCAGACAGCAAACACTAGACAAGACCAACACATTTTTCCTTCTGTTATCAAGTCCTGTTCTGAGACAGAAGGTATTTCACCCCAAAGGAGTAAATGAACACATTCACACAGTACTGAAGGTTAAACAGAAAAACCATTTACAAAAGTAAAAGAAATACACCAGGTACCAAGGCAGAAGCATATATGTACATTCAGAATCAACCCTGGCCTAGCTCCCCTGCCACCCCCAGCTAAACCTCAAACTAGACCACAGCTACACCTCACCTGGGTCCCAACCAGCCAAGCCTCTCCCCTGTCAACGCTAAGCCCAGCAGGCCCTAATTAGGCCTCACTGCCCCCAAAATGCAGCCCCGGAGCAGGCCTTAGCTAATCAGCAAGAAATAGCTCTGCAGACAGGCCCCTACTCCCACACAAACCACACTGATAGCAGTGACTGCACGCTCAGAGTAGAGGGGCGGAAGAGAGCTGACTGACTGGACAGCCTACTCCTTATATAGGGAGATAATAGGAAAAGGGAATGGAATAACTAATTACAACATCCTGTGCCTCCCCCTTCAGATTTTCTAGTCTCTGAAGGAGTTTTATCTCTAGGGTTGTACAATTAATCATCAACCCACAACACACAGCATGTGGTCCCTACTCCTTTTTGAGACGTTCTCCTGCTCTGCTAATCATCCTGTTTCATTTCACCTTTCTTTAGCTTTGGGGCTCTCTTTAACATCCTTCCTTCCTCAGCACAGATGTGTCTCCACAGAACTGGATTAAAAAAAAAAAAAGAAAAAAAAGTGTTTTAACTGGTTTCAGTAATAATAACAACCATCTCCAAGACAGTATTTTTTTAGAGCCAAGTCTTGGTTTCAGCCTGATATGAGATTTTCATGCTGGAAAAGCCTGGCTACTCAAAAATGAGAAGGTGTAATCAATGTTCCCCATCTGAATATCCTGAGCACCATTTTCAAGCCAGTGATCTGGTGTAACTCATGAAGTCCATGGACCAATCATCTTTCTCGCTCTGTGGGACATCCACAGGCAAACCATTTCCTTAGTTAAGCCAAGCCCAAACACTCCTGTCCAGACTGGAAAAGTGAAGTTCAGCCATTTCACTCCTAAAATTGCATCTTATAGCAAGAATGCCTTCAAATCACCTCAGTCTGTAATTTTTCACATCTACTGAACCTAACACTGAGTAAAAGAGAAGAGATTTAAAAATATAAATTAAAAAAATTCAGAAGGCAGAAAGGGGAGCACTTACCTTCCTGATGTCTGTTTTGGCTTGCAAGCCCCAGCCTCGTGCCAGCGTGCGGAAGATTTGTACCTCAGGGTACTGCCTCTTGGAGAAGCATTGGTTCTGGCAGCGCTCCCCAGCAGGGCACACCAAGGGGTGGCACTCATAGAGCAACATGCGATTGATGCATTCCGAGTCCAGCCCGCAGGGGTTTTCATCTGTCGGTTTGCAGTTGCAGCGTGGTATCTCAGACAGGTCTGCAGTGAAGATCTGCACCTTGCCCACTGGTCGGTTCACCTTGAATGCACATGAAGGATGTTAGCTCCTAAGAACAGGTTACCACAATGGTCACTTCTACACTCAACCCCAGCCTATGAGCTGACAAGCTGCAGTGCACATTAGTCACAGAGAGAGGCAGGAGACAGGTAAAGGCACACATGTAGTTCTGGGCATGCTATTTCAAGAGGTATATGATTAGAGGGAAGAACTAGGGAGGATTCAGGTCCCCCATTAACGTCACCTGGTGCAGTGTGTATTCGGAGATCCCAGACAGATAGGGGAGAGGTAGTCAATGTCCCACTCCCATCATCACTGTGCCTACACTCAGCCCAGGTGGCCCAGCACTCTGACTGGGTGCACTCCGTACCTGTGACCAACATCCAACCATTTTATGCGTTAAAGAAGCACCTTCTCAGTCTCCAAGTGTCAGGCCCTTTTCCTTACAGCCCTGGTCTTTTAATTTGTTACCTTCAAGCTGGTCTGCGCTCTCAGCTGTTGCTACGAGAACCAGGCGGGCATGCCCCTGACAGAGTACAGAGGGCTTACCTACACACCAGGCCACAAGCAGTTAGCTCCCTACCCAACTGTCCTGCAGGTGGAAATGAAAGAGAAACCAGACAGGGCTGGGGTTGGAAGGCCCAAAGAGGAGCTCAGAGTTAAGCCAAGGAGCTGTCTAAAATCCGCTCCAGAGGGAAGCAGAGCGCAGCACCAGGTGGAGAAGCGACTGGCGTGTCTGTGGCATGAGCAGGGTCCTTTGGGTTTGGTTAAAGGCAGCGAACACTGAAAGGTAGGCAACAGAGAGTCAGGACTTTTGAAAGAGACACTGAAGAAAAGCTCCTTGCTGTTCTTTGCCTAGGTGAGCAGTTCCCTTTCCTCTCGCACAAAACGAAAGGAGGGGATCGTTCAGTAAAACTATTCCAGTCCCACACAGTTTGTTTAGTCCCACCCACTAAGCAAAGCTTCCAGGCTGGCAGCCTGCCCGAGGCTGGCCTAGCTCTAATCCTCCTCCTCTGTTTAAAAGCAAACTCTGTAGAAACACCTGATTAATCTCTCAGACACACTCTCCCCTTCCTCCTAGTTTTGCCTCCCACTTCCAACTTTCCTTATCACTCTTGGCTTCTCCCCTGCTGTTTCCCATCTCTTGCTCAAACTGCTCACTCATCACCTCATTAACAGTGACACACAGGATTAGGACTGTCGCCCACCAGGGCAGACAGAGGTGCCCTGGTGAGGGCACAGTTGATAGCCACCCCAAGTGACTACAATATTGAAGCCTGCAAGCATGCCCAGCAGGCCTGCCCTAAAGCCCCAGGACACTGCTGGTACCAAACCAATTCCAAACCAGGTCATTGCTTGAACTAGGCACAATCCTCAGGTGATAAAGGATTCCAAATGTATTTTGTAGCAGCCTCTTGTGTTGGTGCTCCTTGATGTAGACTCTTGAGATGCTGATCTCCTCAGGACAGGACAGGTGTGGACAGTCAGCCTCTGCCATTTCACCCTGAAGCTTTCTCAGTCCACCATATGCTCCTGCAAACTGTTTTGCTTTCACAGAAACAAAGAGCTTGCATCCAGACACCAGAAGAGGAGCAATGGCTATTGACCATAGTTGTTAAAATTTATATTTAAAGGTTGCTTCTCAAATTCCTGCATTCTGTGACCAGAGGCTTAAAATACCTATGAGGAACTACTTCATCAAAGCTGCCTGGCCCATACAGCTGCCACAGCATTCAGCTGTTTTCTTTACACCGTACATTAACTCATGTAGGGTAATGCCTGCCTGTCTAGAAATCCTTGCTAGAACCACACTGTGCCAGCAATCAGTTAAGCTTTCATAATTTGCCACATACAGAAGGGAAGGAGCAAAGAGACTCAATGAAAAAGTCCCTGAGTTTCTAACCTGTCTGGACCCACATCTAGAGCACATGCTCTCAAGTCACCTCCATCTTCTAGGACTTCTATAGCTGCTCCAATTCCATCTCAGAACAGCCCTAAACATTAAGGGTTCCCCAAAACTCAGCAAAATGCCTGATATTCCAGCCTGCACACCTGCTTTAGTGTTTCTGCCCAGTCACTAACTGATATAGAAAGGTGTATAAAACAGTTGAGATGAAACAAGATATAGTTGGAGTTACCACCCTCCACACAGCTCTGCTCTTCTACGTCCTGACCATCTCCAGTTGCACACCACCCTGCCTGAAGACCTCAAGGTAGAGAGAAACTTTTTTCCAGACCATACAACTGACATGGAACAGCACAGATAATGTTCAGATCTGTCCCAATAAATTAGAGCACCTCTGCTACTGGTCTCCAGCTTTCATGCAGCTCTGTACATACATGGATCTTTTCTGTGAAGCATGACAAGAAGATGCCCAGAGGCCCAAAACAACCTTGAAATGAAGCCAGACACCCGAACAGTAGAAAGGTTTCTGATTACATGTAAATCATCTGCACCAACAGCTCAAGACTTCACCTCTTACCACCTCTGCCTGCCCTCACCTTGATGTGTTTGTAGGGAGGAGGTTTCTTGTCATTCTTTTTGTCTTCCTGTAGCTGTCTCAGTTCTTTCTGTGCCTTCAATTCTTCAAATCTTACTGCAGCTTCCTGAAGAGCTAAGTGAGAGAACAAGAAGCATTACATAGAACTCTCTTGGCTCAAACAGAGCCAGGCTGCCAGAATCCACCCAATGCTCATAGCTCAAGCAAACCTCCCTGGCCACGTACACCAGAGGCAGAGGTTCACTGGAGAGAGGTGAAGAAAAGGTCGGTGCAGTAGGGCAGTTACAACTTACAGTAAGGGATCTGTCTGTGGGTGAGAGGAAGCACCCAAACTGTCAGCTAACTGCCTCCTTTTGGGCAGTCATCAGGCTACTGCGTTCACAGCTCTCAAGTGCACTTTTATACACAAAGACTGTGGATACAGGGAAATTGACAAAGCAGCAGCTCACTTGGATTTCAAAACTGGAGAAGCATTCAAGATCTGTGCACCCTTCTCCCATGCTCTTGAGTGCAGGATGTGACAGATATGAAGCAGCTCAGTCTACAAATTTAATTTCACTTTAGCTACAGGAAGACATTTTTCTTGTTATAAGAATGCCACTTCTCCAAGTGGTTATGAAGAAAAAAAAGATGTATAGTCCTGGGCAAAGACAAGTTACCTTTCTTGTATATGCCATCCACACCCTTCCCCATCTTGTCTTTGCTGCTGACATCTCCTTCCATGTAAGGGAATACACGGGCCTGGTGGGTCCACAGGTAATCCTTGGAGCCAAAGAACAGCACAGGGAACTCGCCAATGTCATGTTTCATTTTCTGGATGTTGACAGGAATTGTCCTAGGATGGCAAATCTCAGCTGGCCACCACCTGCAACACAGGGAAGCAGAGATGAAATCTTTGGCTTTCTTATTTCCAACCACCTCAAGATGTACGCTACTGCATGATGACAGGGTGAAAATGTGTGTGAGGGCTACCAGCATGGCCAGTGGGAAGACAAGAGGTCTCTGAAGGAAAAAAGCATGCATCTGACCAGCTATTACATGCATGCAAAAATGCCAGAGGCTGCTGCACTATATCCTGTGGAGGGGAGCAGCTTCTCACCCAAACTACGATGAGCACTGCATGAAGAAAGGATGGGGACCAGTCTGTTCTACCTTCACCTACCTGTAGCGCCCAACTTTCACCCAGACTACTTCCTTGTAGTGTGGCTTTTTGCCTGCCTTGCAATCATTACAATACCAGCTTCCCTCTGGCATCTCAATGTTTAGACACTCACGGTGAAACGCAGCCGGGCACGACTCACAGCATAAAAGGCTGCCCCCTGCAAAGAAGAGGAGTTCATCAGTCACCATGCCCAAGCCTTGGACTCCACACTTTCAGACAGACAAGAGCTGACAAAAGGGCAAGATGCTCCTCTGCGAACCCTTTTCAAAAGCTGCACCCTACTCATGGTGCAAAAAGAACCCTTCTAAGAAAAAGTCCTGGCCATATGTCAGACTTGAATGGGGCTAGACAGGAAGGCAATCTGTTCTCTGCAGTTCTCACTGGCACATTTGGGACAGGCAAAGCTTCTTCTGCCTGCTCTAATGACTTCTTGTCAGGGCATCCCCTGGTGACCATCTCACCTTCCGAGCAGACGAAGCACCAGCTGACGTTGACGTGCTCATGGTTGCGGCAGCCCCTCCGTGCAGTGAAGTGGTTGGGGCAGATGATGCTGTTGGAGGCGAGGACCACGGAGCCAGCAGCAAGGCAGAAGTCGTTGGAGTGGTAGGCAACTGGGCACCGCACGCAGCGCATCAAGCGACCTGGCACCACAAGATACAAGGAACACAGTGAGCCCCTACTGGAGGATGACTTCCTGTTTCCAGTCAACATTAGCCCTCTACTGATACCCAAGCTCAGAACCAGTAACCACAGGTGATCTTTGGAAAAGGAAACTGGCCTTTATTTTCTGGAGACCACCTGTGACACACTTGATANATATATAAGATTTGTATATAAATAAAAAAAATATATTATTTAGAAGTGAAAAACCTCCTGCGTGCGGTGCAGGAACAGTTCAAGAGTTCACAGACTGGGACTGCTTCCTATCATATACAAATAATTAGCAAATCAGCTCAGACAGTAATTGCAGAGAGGGTGTTCCAAGTGGTTAGCTGCACATAATGAAACCAGTCCATGTCATTTCTGAAGACATCAGCACTTGCCTCTCTGTTTTATCAGATTTTACCCAGAAATTCCAGAAGGGAGAACTAAGAATTGCCTACAGGCCTGATTTATCCAAGGTTTTTGACAGCCTGCTTTCAGCTCCCTGCAGGAGGCTATAAATAGAGAGAGGAGGTGGGAGGAAAGGGGTAAATCTGACCACTGTGAAGCAGCAGCTAGAGAGACACAATACAACCATTCAGTAGGGAAGTGGACAACGTTAACAACAGACACAGAGAATAAAATTTGAGCTGGTCTTATTGTCACTTGTCTTAAGATATTAAGGATTTTGAGAAAGGCAGCTTTAGAAGCAAATATACAAGACAATCACACAAAAGTTTAAAGTTTAATCATGTGAGATCAAGGTCAAGGTATGCCTGCTAACAGCTGAAGCAAATATTTGATTGAGACACTTAGCCCAAGGGTGCCACTACTACAAGATAAGAATTTACATTATTAAAAAGGAACAGTACTGTGTATTTTACTGTGCCATCCTCTATGCCATTGCCTTGATAGTGCTGGTAAAGAGGCACCATCTGCAGCACTGGTACAGTCAAAAGCAGTTAGGAGAAGCATGAGAGCTGCCATACAGCTCCAGAGACTTATTCAGAAATCCAGAGAGACATGTGGCATTGCCAGACGTGCAGGCATCCACGAGTCTGGACAGAGAAGAACACTTCAGCTGCCACGTCTGACCATCAGGAGTGCTGATGAGCAACCACCTCCCAGACCGAGGCCACCCCTTCCACTCCCAAGAGAAGCTATTCCTGCAGCAAGCACTCCGACAAGGACAAAAGTATCAACACAAAGAACAGCAGACAGGAAATAAAGAAAATGCTTCTAACTACACCCACTAGACCACCCGAGGAGGTGGTTTTGGTACCTTTAGAGGCAGAGATGTTTGCTGGGTTAGCAGCATGACAAGTCATGCAGATGTGCAGGGAGCATCGGAAGCCCTTGTTCTGCATGACCGTGGGCGGGTACTTCTGAATGCAGGCTTCGTGGTAATACTTCCCACAGAGGGGCAGCAAGCACCGTTTCACATCTTCCCCACAAGTCTTGCACACAAAGCAGGTATGGACCCCTGGAGCAAGAGCAGCAGATGGAACGTGAGTCACACAGAAAGGCTAAATGAAGTCCTGACCCTTTCACCAAGCTGGGTATTAGCACAGCACACCTTCCCAACCTGCTGTACTATCTCAAAGCTCTCTGCAGCAGGCTGGTTTTGCCTGCAGCAGCAAGAAAACTCAAGGTGGAAAAGAAAGATTATTCTAGTTGTGATTTCAGGCCAGGGAAAAAGAAGAAGAAAAAACTGACAACCTCACTACAGAGATTTTCCCAACTCTTTCTAGTCTGTTTCACTTACCCTCCCCCCACCAGCCCGTTTTTCCCATAGGCCCAGGTAGAATTTCCCCTTCTCCTTCCCAACAGAGCCTGGACATTGATTTATAATGCACATGCCTGAATCAACAGTAAGAATCACCAAACATCAAATGACCAGAGGACTGAGTTAGCAGCCCCACTGTAGGCACATCACTCCAGCAAAGAAGCAACAGGTATGCCCGCAGCAAGCACTCTGCCTTGCACTCACTAAAGCTTCCGTACCTGTGGAGCATTCATTGCAGATAAATTTGCCCTTTGGCATCTCAGAGAGCCCAAGGCACTGCAGGTGGAAAGCACCACAGCACTGAGACTCACATAGCAGCAACTCCCCTGGCTTCTCGCAGATCTGCAGGGAAAACAGCAAAAGTTCAGCTCTGAGCAACCTCCCTCCCCAGCTCATCCCAGACGGCAACAACCCACGTGCTGGTCAGGACTGCTAACAGAGACTTCTGTGGAAAGATGCTAAATTCTCTTTGTGTCAGTTAATTCAGGTGGCTTGTGCACAGCCACTGCCATTCGCCATCCCGTCCTTGGTACCACGCTAAAAAGAACCCTGTGCTGGTCACATCACCCTAACATCTGTGAACTTCAGCAGGAGAGGCCATCTCAGAGGAAAGGCTCAGTCGAGAGCACAAAAATCTTGTTAATTCTACAATAAGCACCTTGAGGATACCTGGGGCACTAGTGTGTCCCAGAACTTACAGAAAACACTTTTCAGTGGTGAAGTTTCAGAGATTTCTTCAAGGTCCTTACCTGGCACACGTTCTCCTTGAGAGCTGCTCCTCCTCCACGCTCCCCCTGCATCTTTTTAGACGAAGGCACTCCATGGTCGTTCTCTGACCCCTCTTCGGGGCTTACAGCAGTCCTGTGAACCAGTGCCTCCCCCTTAAAACAGAAATCCAGAGTCAGGGCTGTCAGCAGTTTCTGTCCTGACCTGGAAACTGCAAATTCAGCTGTTGAGCACATAACACATTTGGCAGCTGGGTCTGTGAGTGTTACCCACCCTGGAGACAACATCCCCCATGTAGTTTCACCAAAACACTTAGAAGAAAAAGCAATACATCTTCATTTACTAGCTTGTTTTAAAATCTACATTCAACACAATTGTCTTCCTGTGCATAACCCCTCTGAGGAAGGAACCATAACTCAAGAAGAAAGATGTTGTCCCTGCCTGTGGCAGGGGGTTGGAACTGGATGATCTTTGAGGTCTCTTCCAACCTAGACCATTCTATGATTCTATGTTGTCCTGCACAGAAACAAATCAGGTAGGCTGAACAGACCGAAGCCTCCTGCATGCTGATGTCTGCTTGCACTGAAAATGGGAATGAGAAACTTCAAATGATTTTTATTGTTGCCAGCCAGTATAAATGGACCAGAGCTTTCCTTAGACTTGTCTATGTAAAATACAGGCACATAGGTACTCAGGCTGGTCAGTAGCACAGTGAACAGTGCAGCAGAGCATTTACACTGTAAGCATCCATCCAAGTATCACAGCACTGACCATAGCATCTACTGCTGGAAGAGCATCCTGATGAGAAAACAGACTTCAAATGATAAAGGCACAACTGCACCCTCACTGACCAACTAAGGGATTCTGCCATAAGGCTTCCCAAGGTGGAAGGGCTCCTTCCAACGTGTCCATGGGATCTGTCCAGACATTGTTAGAGGACAGGAGAGAGGCAGGTACCCTAGAGACACTTGTTTCTATCCTGGAGCTGTACATGGCAGTGCTGCCTTCACTTCTGTCAGGCTGGGCAACTGAGAACTAAGAAATGCCAACCTGTCAGCTTCCAGGCCTCTTGGACACAGACCAGGAAGTACTTCAGTGGTCTCATCAGCCCCAGCTGCCACTCCAGAGTGGGTACATCTTAACACCCATTAATACTGCACAAAAGTGATGCCTTGAGGTTAAGTGCTTTGAGCGAGAATATTTTAAGGACTCTGTCATTTTTTAATAGCTCAGCTCAATGCAGCTAGCTGCCAGTTCCTCCTTGGGTCACAAAGTCATACCCTGTTTATGTCCAGACACGAACTATACACCTGAAGAGACCCTGAGTGGAGTTCAAACTGCTGACAAGAGCAGCAGCCATCACTCTCATATCTTCTAAGCCTGCTTAGTGCCAGGTGTCCAGCTAACAAACAGGAGAGGGAGCTTTGCACCATTTCTGCACCAGTGGTGATACTAAAGCTTGTAAGCTGAACTGAATGCTGTGAATCTGTACACAGGTACACTGATGATTAAAGCACACAGTACAATCATGGAAGCTGTAAACTGCACCAAAAAAAAAGCAAAGTCCCAGCCACAAACTACCACCAGTCCAGCACACCACAGGGTGCACAGCCTTACAGACTGCCAATACACCCTCACTGCAAGGCTGGCAACAAAACAGCCTGTAGAAATACCAAGGAGGAGCATGTAAGCTGCTGGTAGCTTACCACACAGCCCTGGCAGAAGGAAGGCAAAGGTCTCTACAGCACTGACAAAAAGCCCAGTTAAGACAACAGCCACCTTTGCCTCCATGTGCAATAGCAGCTCCTCAAGTTAAGCGCTGTGATGCTTTCTGATCCTTTTTTCTGCTAAGAATTACACAGGTCTGCTGTAAGGCAGTCCTCTAGCCCCAACACTCGCTCTAGCTCCTGGGATACTCCAGGAGCAGCACTAGCAACCAGAGCTCCAAGGACAAGATAGAGCACAACTCCTCCTATTCCTGCTCCTATTCTTCCTGTTTCTTCCACTCAGTAGTGACTTCAAGTTTGAAAGGGTCACTATAATTGAGAACAAGAGCAGGGTTAATCAGCTACTGGTATGGGCAAATAACACCAGCTGTAGCTTCTGCTTACGCTGGAACCCAAATGTTACAGACAAAAAGCTTTGCTCCTCTTGTGGTCACTGAGATTAGGAGGGACAGGGTGATGTGCTGTTGTCAGTGACAGTAGCTTCCTGCTGCACGTAAGGTTTCCAGATAGTGTTTTGGAAGCCATGGGACACATACTCAGGTTTGCTATGAACAATTTAGAACCAGTTCACCTTTCTATCCTTGTGACTGTTTTCTACAATGGCTGCTAAAATACCTTGGTTTGACACTTGACAGCCAAGTTTTGTGTGTTACTGGAATGAGAGACTAAAATCTAGGAGTCATATGACATTAACCAGCAACTGCCTCTCCAGATCTGAAAGCATTCAACAGCAGCAATGCTACCCTGACAGCTGGGCCCACACTGCCCAGCAGTGCTCTAGCTCTGTTCTTTCAGCCTAACCCCATGCCACTTGGCTTCACACAGACAGTCAATCTACATATTTCACACACTTGGATCTTCACCTTATTTTAACTGATGCTCCCAGAACCACAGGGAAGGAAATGCCAGAGCTAGGGAAGATGGGCAAGCCCAGATACTTGTGTGGGAGAGTCAGGAAGATCACCATTCAAGGCCATCACTCAGAAGAACCTGCTGCACTGCTTCCCTTCCTCCTACCTAGCATAAGCACTGCAAAACTGCGAACCTCCTACAGAGGGCAGGTCTCATCTTGGGTCTTCCTAGGAGCTATTTCTGCTGCTGTATCTGGCACCTCCTCAAAAGCCTGGCCTGACCTTGGCTCACAACCTTGACAATCATTTCAATAGCATTCTCCATCCCTCTCTCACTCTCTCACTGCCCTAATGTTGTAAGCTTGCACGCCTGGCTCCACAGACAGGCTGCTTAGTTCAGTCTAAGCAGACGAACTCTTCTCTGCAGCAGCTGGATCTCAGGCTTCACCATACTCTATCATCAGACCATCTATTTCTTCTAGCACTGTTCAGCTCACAGTGAAGTTCTTTGGTTTGTGGAAAAATCACTTTGAGACCATTGTGGTTCAAATTCCACATCAAAGCACAACTGCATCTCCACAGCACCCCAATACTCCCCAGTACTCAGGCACTCACCTGAGCCAAGGGTTGAACACTCTCAACTCTGTGGCTCAAGAAATGGATGCTGGTAAAAGGTGCTGAGCACTTTTTTTTTTGGCATGGCTTACCACACCTAACTTCAGGTATTCAACACAGATGTCTAAGGTGGAAGGCAGTTAAGACTCCCTGGGCTTTCTCTGCAGCAAATGGCCAACTGCAGGATTCAGAGCCATGGCCTGGCTGCTTTGCTGCTCTGAATTGCTCTCTCTTTTCTATCCTACAGAAGACTCACAGAGATTCTGCTGGCTCAAAGATGAGTCAAGTCTCTTACTGAGTATCTAACAGCAGACACTGTTAACTGCCCCCCAGCATTGGCACAGATATTTGTACAGGCTTCTTTGAAACATGATTCCAGATGAGCACACTTCAGAAGGATCAGCAACCATCAAAGGAAGGCTTGAATGGCCCAGGCTTTATTTCCACCCTTTATCACCCCCATCAGAAATGCCCTTTTGCAAAAGCAGTAACAGCAGGCTGTCTGGCACTGCTTAGAGGCGTGAGGTTTGTGCTCTCCTGGAAGCTGTATGACAACAACAAATATAACAACATATGTCTATAATTGGCTCCTGAAATACATACTGACTATCCTGACAGAACAGCCTGCTGCTCAACCTGGGCCACTGGAAGTGAGAGGCGATGGTGAGAGGCCCAGAGGTGTCCTGCCTCTCCCAGGAAAAGTCTTGCATCCCCTACACTTGGGTGATACCTGGCTCATTCCTAAAAGGCAAAATGTGCTTGTCAGACATATCTATATATCAGCTCTGCTGGGATGCAGGAGAAGCAGGTTGCCCCAAGATAGCTTTCTGCTGGATAGCAGAATGTAATCAGATGCTCCTGTGAGCAGTCACAGATGCTCCCCCCATCCCCTCCAACATGGTTCTTGGCTCACTCTGGCTAGCAGAGGCAAGTGGAAGAAGGGGTTAAGTCTATAGTCCAGTACTTGTGCTTCATATTGGTGTATGAAAGTGCAATATTCCCACCACCACCAGAGAAGATCTTTTACAGCAGTTGGATTTTCTGAAATGCAAAACCTGGTTACAACAGATCAGAGCAGATCTTTCTCCTGGTGAATTAACTGAGTAGCAGCTTAAAAGCTGGGCCCAAGTTAAACAGGCATCAAAACAGTTACTAAATCAAAGTAGTATCTTCCGCTCTAACTCCAGCTCATACAACTACATCAGTGGGACAAACTCAGCTGACATGTCAGCCAGCCAAAGATGACCTGACTGGGGCTCGGAAAGAGCCCCAGGAAGCAGCAAACAAGTTAAAGGGAAAATAACAAGTAGGCAGACCCAGAAGTACCTCAGAGCGTGGAGTGTCCCTGAGGCGCATCTCATTTCTCTCCTTTTTGGAATGCACTGCAGCAGAGGGATGCCTTTGCCTCTTCCGCTTCCGTTGCTTCTCCGAGAGCTTTTCAGAAGCTGCCATGCAACAGAAAGGTCACTCAAGAAAAACCCAGAAATAATTTCCTGTCTACAGGTGCCATAAGCAAGCTCTACACATATACCCTTTCTGAGAGCTTCAGGTTGTGGCAATAGCAGCCTGCAGGCAGCCTGCCCTCTGTCCTGCAACCATCAGAGATAGTTTAAGCTTCTCTTGCTAGGTTGCTGAGCAGTATCCCTGAGTTTCCTGAGACAGTCCTCCAGCAGAAAAGAAGAAATACTACCAACACAAAGCTTACACTGCTAAACAAATGCTGTAACTACCTCCTCCCACCACACTGCAAAAAAAATCCCCTTTGTGTCCATATTGATGTGATACAAAGGCAGATGGGGAGGGAGCACAATGCAACTGCACAACTGTCCATGTGACAGGGGAGCTACCACTGTGCACAGTGTGCACCACTGTGAAAGTCATCAGGAATAAGACAGTGCATTGGTAACAGCACCTGTGCTGAGTTTCCTGCAAGCACCCAGACTAAGAAATTAACATCACCTCACCTTTACATGAGCTCACCATCTCCACATTTCATAGAGAAATCAAAGATGGAACAGTGCCTTGGGTAAGCAAGCTTGGTACCTATCTCTACTGCCACTGTCTCAGCTGAGGGCAGTGAGAGCCCAGGACACCTCAGCCCTTACACACACAAAGCCACAGGCCAATGTCAGCAACAATCTACCCCCACAGCCCTGCCTCCACTTACCTTCTCCTAGGTCTGAGAAGTGGGCTGGTGAGTAGAGCTCAGAGCTGTCACTCTCCGAAGGGCCAGCGCTCTACAAATCCACAAGAGTCAAGTCACCAGGTGCAAACCAGAGATGCACATTCCTCAGCCACTCAGAGCCTTTATGAGTGACTGCAACATGCAACTTACAGTTCAGGTGATTAATGCATCAATTATTAGAGATTCTACAAGACAAACATGTGTGACAAACTCCACATGGAAAAGTCAGTTTCTAGGCAGGGAGGAATGTCAGTCTGCTGTGTCTTGTGCTCATCAGCATCAGCCACTGCTTTCTGAGCTTTCCCAGAAAAACTAACACCCTCTAAGCTGCTGAGAACAGGGACTCTCTTCTTGCTTTACATTTGTATGGAGCTCAAGACTGAATGACACTGACCTCTGCATTACTGCAACCATGATAACTGTATTAAGATTCTGTCACACAGGGAGAAAGAGGAGGAAAAGCATTATTAATCAACCTTAGAAATGGTGTCAACAAGTCCTGTGTGCATCCACCACATCAAAATTCTTTATAAGATGCTTTTTTCCCAAACCATGCCACTGAATATTGAGTATTTCATAGAATGCACAGGTTTGGAAGGGACATTTAAAGGTCACCTAAGTCTAACTGTACTGCAGTAAAAGCAGGGACATCTTGAACTAGACCAGATTCCTCAGAGCACCATAAAACCTGACCTTGAACATCTCCATGGATGGGGCATCCACCATCTCCCTGGGCAACCTATTCCAACACCCTCAAAGTAGAAAACTTCCTAATGTCCAATCTAAATCTGCCTTTCTCTAGCTTAAAACTATTACCCCTCATGCTACTACTGCATGCCTTTCTAAAAAGTCCCTCCCCAGCTTTTGAAATGTAGACCCCCTTCGGGCACTGGAGCACTGCTAAAAGATCTTCCCAGAACCTTCTCTTCTCCAGGATGAACAATCCCAACTCTCAACCTGTCTTCACAGGAGACATCTTCAGTGGAGAAGAGCAGCATTTTCTTTAGAAGTCTGCACTGTGTATCTCATGTGATACAAGGCAAGCCTCCATCCTACTACAAGCTGTGCACTTAACATACTATTCAGTACCTGACAAAGGAAACGCTGCTCAGAAGAAATCTGATTGAAATAGACAAAGCCTTAGGTTCAAGTTCAAATTATACTGCAATATAACAGTGACAGAAAGCTTCTGAACAGAACCTTTCTGTTCACACCTTCCCAGTCAGCACCCAGATGACTCCTTTTTCATATAAATCAACAAAAAGATAGTATTTTAGAGCTAAAACTACCCAATTCTCATTACAAGTGACAAGGGATAGGGAATCCATCTGTATTCAGCAGATTTTTTTCATCAAAACACAGAAACCAGCAATATCTTTGGGAAGAGTGGACCTTTGCTCCTGACCCACAGCCAACAAAAAGAACAATACTCCACAGCCCATTGCACCATGCCTCATTCAGCAGGGTCTGGTGTCTAAGTGTACACTATCTGGTTTTCAAAGAGGTGGAAAGAAAGTACCTTCTTTGGGGTAGCCCACTCCTCCTTCTTTGGCATAAAGGCAGTGTCCAAATCGTTGGATTCCAAGAGCTTTTTTGTGGGCTTCCGTTGACGCTTGCTTTCCAAGTTTCCTGCAAGAAGACTCTTCCCATCAGATAAATGAGGGTTTTATTCTTTTTAATCAGACCAAGACTATCAAGCAAACGCCAGCAAAAAGTTCAACCCAATCTGCTTCACTCTATCTTTGGGATCATAAGCTCCTTGGGCAGAAATGCCAATTACCCATTTCTGTAACACTTCTGGAGTGTATTAGAAGGGCTGTGGTTAGTAGGTTGAAAGAAGTTCTCCTCCCCCTCTATTGTGACCTGGTAAGGCCACATCTGAAATACTGTGTCCACTTCTGCATCCCTCAGGTCAAGGACAGGGATCTGCTTGAAAGAGTCCAGTGCAGAACCATAAAAACGATTAAGGGAGTGGAACATCTTCCTTATGAGGAGAGACTGAGGGAGCTGGGGCTCTTTAGCTTGGAGAAGACTGAGTAGTGACCTCATTAATGTTTATAAATACACAAAGGGTGAGTGCCATGAAGACAGAGTCAGGCTCTGCTCTGTGATGCCCAATAAGACAACTGGCAATGGGCGGAAGTTGAAGCATAGGAAGCTCCATGTAAACACAAGGAAAAAAAAATCACTGTGAGGGTGACAAAACACTGGAACAGGCTGCCCAGGGGGATTGTGGAGTCTCCCTCTCTGGAGATATTCAAAACCCACCTGGGTGCGTTCCTATGTGACCTTGTATAGGTGATCCTGCTCTCTGGCAGGGGGGCTGGAGTGGATGATCTTGCAAGGTCCCTTCCAGCCCATAACAGTCTATGACTGATATTTGGACCCTGAAATGCACTCTGATCTGCCATGACCTTCAGGCATACCTCAGCAAGTAATAAAAAAAATCATCCACAGAAGAGAAACTATGAAGTCAATGCCAGCAACTAACACATCCTGGCAGGGCAGTTTTAGATCACAATTTCTCTATCCCTTTGATGTGGCATAAACCAGTCCCACTACTGACATATACAGCCCTGCCTCCACTCCCACACCACTCCCACCTGCACTCAGGCTGTGCATACTCAACAGGCAAAAGGGCATGCTCCTGGTTAAAACTACCTGAGAAAAGACACCCCCCAAACAAAGCAGCTGTAACCTGAAACATGTCCCCTTTAAACTTTTTGCCAGCATTCAGGAGGTAACAAGTTGCTAGACCTTGGTTAATCCACAGTAATTCTGACAACAGTATGAAGTTCAAATGACCAGAAAACAACGATGCTGTGAGAGTAAGAGGCTCCACAGAACAGCCTGCTACACACCATATCCTGCTCATCCGCTTTATCAGCCTTGTGTCCTTTCTGTGACATACCCCACTCTGTGCATTGCAAACACCTAACAGGCAATCCTCGACCCACAGCTTGGGCTCTGTGCACTTTTAGCAAGAGGTGATTTTTCTCAAGAAGGGCAAGAGTCATGCAACCTCTGCATACTGGGGGTGTGCTCCCACTGCTGTACTCTACATTACTGTTCTCCTGCATCTCCAACCTCAGGTTCGCATTCACAGTTTTCCCTCCTAAAATCCTCCCCAACCGTCTGGAGAATGAACATAAACCAAAGCAGATTCTGATGCAGACTCTGTTGGAAAGGGGAAAAGCTCATCAGATCACATTACCTCTTTTTTTATAATGGGCCTTACTAAAAGATAAGACCCTGAGGCTTGCTGCTAATAGGAGTTTCTGACAGTTTCTACAGATGCTTAGAACCTTTAAGAAAAAGAAACTTCTCCAGAGGAAATTCTCTGCTACAATTCCCTGAACTCACTAGGAGAGGAAAACATCACTATACACTTCACAAACTATGCAGATCAGACTTCATGTATGAACCTCAACACGGCTAGTGTTCAGCCAAGGGTTTTAACAGCAGCAAGAGACTTTCAGGCTAAAAGAATACCACTGTTTGCAAGCACAGATGGTAAGGATTTGAAGTTGTGAATTTCTTCATGGGGACAAAAGGGCATTCTGCACCAGGACCTTAAGAAGACCATCAGACACCACAGAAAGTTACTAGTTTAAGTGTGATCATCTAGCTCGCCGTGGCTGAGCTGCTGCACCTACCCACTCTCTCTATTCCCAGCACCAGTAACTGTCATTGAAGCAAACAGAAACATCTTCTAACCTTTTCACACCAACTGAAGCAACAACTTCCACTAAACTTATACCATATTCACATGCAGGAGCAGAATGAAACAACCTCCTTCTTACCTGATTTCAGAAACCTCTCTTCTGCATCTGGAGAAGCAGAAACTTCAGAAACATCTGAAGAAGACAGCACCAGTTCTGGACAATCTGAAGGTTGTTCTACAAGTTGATCAGTGGGATCAGCGGAATGGGATTCTAGCTCTGATAAGGGACGCTCTGCTTCAAGGATGGGAGGGGACTCTTTGGTTGAAGATGGAGTTGAAACCAAAGGACTTGTCTCCCGCTGGGCATCTCTGTCAGGACTGCATTGTGCAGGAAGACCTCCTTCAAATTCAGATCTTGCCGCAGAACTCACCTAGCATAGTAAAACACGTTGGTGAAAAGAGCCATCCTACATAGCGCTGCACGCTGCAAGAACACTCAGCCAGCAAGAACGCATCAAAAATCTGCAGACCAGAGCCCCAGAGTAGTAACTATGAAGATCACATCAGCTTTGACCTACCTTCTGCAATTGCTCCTGGCCCTTCTTTGATTTTTTCTTGGGTGCAAATAAGTGATCATATTCTTCTGCATATTCCAGAAGCCGTTTGCTTGGCTTTCTAAGGCGCTTTCTCTCTGAATGTACTAAGAAAAAGGAAAGCAGCTTCAGGACTGTGTTTCTGAGACAATCACAAGACAAAGTTCTCCTCATGATCTGTAGATAATAGTTGTTCCTGCCTTCTTCTCCAGAGACTGCCAGTAGGAAGAATCCTAATATTTGTCTTTGATACAGCCCCACAATTTTTGAGCTTCCTATTTTCCATAATCCCTGCATAGCAAGTGGGATTTTCAAGGATCTAACGGACTTCACGGAGTTCAGATAAGAAATCGAGCAACATTAAATATCTGACCAGGAGGCTCTTAGAATTCCACCCAACATCTCCATATACCAACTGCACCTAATCTTCCTGCAATATTTTTATCAAAACCTAAGACCACTAGCACCTGAGACTCATCACACCACTTTGGCAAACCCAAAACTCCTTTGGTTTTAGTGCAGGTGTCCAGGAAAATACTGCTTAACACAGTTCTGTCACTAGTTTCACTAGTAACACAAACTGAACTCCTTCCCTTCCCACCCTCCATCACACATTTTTGCATATACAAGAGCTTTGTATTCCACATCTACTCCTGCAAGCCCATTTATTTCCTTTGCTTCCTGACAACAGATTCCACAATGAAATCAGGGAGACAGCAGTCCTCACTAGTGACTGCAGGCTATGCAGGGCTTATGTGTCTTTGTGTTTGAACAATGCCGCACCACTGCAAGGGAAACCTGGTAACAGGTATTTGATCCAAACATCATTTGGCCTGCCAGTATCTGAGGGGGGCCTACAAAAAATCTGGGGAGGGACTTTTTAGGCTATCAGGTAGTGACAGGACTAGAGAGAATGGTGCAATGCTGGAGGTGGGGAGATTCAGATTGGATATGAGGAGGAGGAGTGAGACCCTGGAACGGGTTGCCCAGGGAGGGTGGTTGGGCCCCCAACCCTGGAGGTGTTTAAGGCAAGGCTGGATGAGGCTCTGTCCAGTTTAATCTAGGGTAGGGTGTCCCTAGGCATGGCAGGGGGGCTGGAACTAGATGATCCTTGTGGTCCCTTCCAACCCTGACTGATTCTATGACTCTATGATCATCCACACTAAACCACTTCAACGCCCCAACACATGGCAAGTCCTGATACTCTACATCATCTCTACTCCAGCTTGCAAAAGCAAGATGATGCAAGTTTATGTCTTTTTCTCACTTCCCATTAATACCTCTGACTTTCCCCCCCCCTTTTTTTTTTTTTTAATTTTTAGTTTTAAAAATTATTAAATAACTTAATTGAAGCATTTTTCTCCTACTCATGGAAGCATTTATGGTTTTCTGGAAGTTTAGGACCAAACTGTGAATATTCTCTTTGCTTCTCTTCACGTGCAGAAGGTGGTTGCTGCTTCTTTAGAATGGAAACATTTTATAACGAAGTATTTCAATGCAAAATTCAGGACAGGGATGCTGGACAGGGTTGCTACACTTTATTGTGGCTTCGTGGTTAAACGAGCGTGAAAATGGCAAACTTGACCAAAACAGAAGTAAGGAACAACTTTCCCAAACGCAACTACGTTCACCCTCTACTATTGCTCTGCACAGGCGTCTGAGCACAATACGTGTTTCAGCACATAACCAGATACAGGATGAGCAGCACCTTCACTGAGCAACTACTCAGAGGCCCTAAGCCCCACAGCAGAGCACAACAGCAGTGTGTCAGAAGGCTTGGCTTAATTGTATTTTTTCCCCAAAGTGAATCCTATACAAGAATCCCAAATGCAGTCTGATTTGCACTGGCAGATCACATACCTGACAAAACTATTGTTTAATAAAAATGTTTTGCATCAGCAAATTCCAGTCTTCACTTTTACCTTTTTAACTTGAAATCACAGCAAAGTTTGCAGCAAAGACATGCCCAATGTTGCCATTCAACTACTATGAATCATTATTATAGTTTGAGCTCGGCAGGGAGCTACCAAGTTGCGACTGCAGTCTGTGGTGATTTCTTACACCCACACTCCGGCCTGCTGTGGATGAGGATTGGCCACATCTTCTCGAAGCACTGGCAGAGGGGACTTCTCTCTAAGCTGCAGTTAGTTGAACTACTAGCATCACCCTCTCTAATTTTTATATAATTGGCCTTGCCTGATACAAAAGGAATACTATTTTCCATAGATGGGCTTTCATAGCGTTAGAGGTTTATTCACTTACATCAGCATATCAGGGATGTTACAGCAGTCCAGACAGCTCCTCCTACGTGGAGGCTCTGGTGCCTTCCTACCGCACAGCTGCATAGATTCAGGTGCTCCCACACTATTTAGGTTAGGGGAATTGGATTACACTGCAGCTGATGATCTGTTACTTTTGCAAGCAAGCCCAGGCCCTCACTGTTGCAGCATCCCTGTGTTCAGGACCAGAAAAGCTCTGCCCTCCTCTCCACCTGTGCCACCTTGTCCTGGAGCCTGCTGCCTTCCTCTGCCACTTCTCTCTCTACATTAAACAGAATCACAGAACAGGAGGGATCTCTGAAGATCATTTCATCCAACCCCTCCACAAGAGCAGGATCACCTAATTGCCCAGGAACACATCCAAGATGCTTTTGAATGCCTCCACAGTTAAAGACTCCACAACCACTCTGGGCAGCCTGTTCCAGTGCTCTGCCACCCTCAAAGTGAAGAATTTTTTTCCTTATGTTTAAGTGGAACCTCCTGTTTTTCAGTTTCTGTACACTGTGCCTTGTCCTGTCACTGGACACTGAAAAGAGTCCAGCTCTATTCTCCTGGCACTTGCCCTTTAGATATTTACAAGCATTCATGAAATCCTCTCTTGGTCTTCTCTATGCTAAAGAGACCTTTCCTTGTAAGGTAGATGTTCCAGTTCCATAATCATCTTAGCGGCTCCACACTGGACTCTCTCCAGCAGTTTCTTGTCCGTCTTGAACTGAGGACACCAGAACTGGATGCAGTATTTCATATGAGGCCTCACTAGGGCAGAGTAGAGGGGGAGGAGAACCTCCCTTGATCTACTGGTCACACTCTTCTTAATGCATTACTACATCTCAGCAGGTCTTGTTCTTAGCTCTCTGCAGCCTTGCCTCTTCATCTCACATTGCAACATTACAGGGATACTTCTGTTGCAAAACTACCGTGAATTCATAAGAACCCAGCTACATCTCAGTGCAAACAAGAAACTTGTTCCCTCCAGTAAGCTCCAACTGCTGTGGCAGAGCCCTGACAGCCCAAGGACAAGGTGCATTCTCTTGTCTACTTTGTGAAGACTTAAGGCTTAAGCGCACAGCCACAGCCAGGAGTCATTGAATGATTCAGCTTGTCATGTTTTCAAAACAGAACTTTTACCTGGTGTGTTACACCCTACAGACTTGTTTTCTGTGCCTGCCCTGACTTGACTTGGGCAGGTCCTACCCAACCACTGAGCCAGGAGCTGCCTTTTCCAGAGACAAAAGTTCAGGTAAGCTTTAGCCACCACCACCACCAGCAAAATACACATACCAAAATATGCACTCTGGAAACACTTAAGTGACAAAAATGCATACAGGTTCCAAATTCTGCCAAGTTCTATTAACTTAGGATACTGCAAATAGATGAGAGCAATTTCGTTTTGTGATATCTATGTAAAAAATTTATTTTGTTTTTTCCATGGAGATTTGCTTCCCCTGATTCATTGCAGAAATCTGAGGATGTGTTGAACGTGGTTCTGATGGGTCTACTCCTTCCACACACCCCTTTCACTTGTTTGTTTTGGCTTCCACCAAATGCCCCCACCTCTGCAGGAGAGGCAGTGCTGTGTGACCTTGTGATCCTCACAAGCTTCTTCCTTCCTAGGTCACTTCCCTTCCACAGATGCTGCCTGAATTCTGACTGTCATCTTCCACACTCACCTCCAGCTTAGCCTCCCCAGCAGCTTCTCTCCTCTTCTGTTCTCCCCCCGTCTTCTCATCACCCCTTCATTCCCCAGACAGCCACACCAAAGCTGTACATTAGGAAATCTCTGGGGTTCTCCAGTTGGTTATTGGCAGCTAATAACATCCCACACAAGAACACAAATGAAAATGCCCCAGCACCTTGGTTCAAAATCCTACAGAACAAGCCAAAGATGGACTCTATGTCTAACACCACCAAAAAAAAAAACCCAGCAGCCACTGAGGATGTTTCCTACAATTTTCTAGTGCTAGCCTATCCAGCTAAGACCAAGCAAGTGGCTCTAGAAGACACATTGTGAAAGTGTAAGTTTCAAAAAAAATCCCAAACTCAGAAAGGTGGTTGTTACTTTTCACTGTGGAGGACCCAATGATTTGTAATGCATTTAAACTTTCTGACCAAGAAACTAAGCAAAATCCCATAGTCACTCTGCCTTCTTTGTTCTCCATGCTTACAGAAAACCCCAAACCAACATAACACACTTTCTTCAGCTCTGATGTAGACATCTCCACGTTGGCCAACAGCCTCAAGTTCCATAACTTATGCTTTAAAATGAAAAGTACAAAATGCATACAAATACACACTCTGGCGCGTGTCCAGCTCCCTTACCTTGTGCAGAGAATTCAGACTGGGGAGCAAAGTTGCCAAGCTCTGTTTCTGAGTCCATCACACTGTTGTTTGGCTTACCACATACATTCAAACGCTTCTCAACTAAGTCTAAATGATTCTCATAGTCCTGCTCTGTCAGGTCTCCCTCAAGCACCTTTGGATGAGGGGAATGCCTACGTCCCAAGCACTCATTTCCCTTCAGTGAAAAGCCACGAGAATTCAGGCCAAAGGCACTCTCCAAGTTTCCTTGTTCCCTAGATCTATTGGTGTGCTTATTAGATCTAGCACTGCTTTGGTTAAAACGCTGCCATCGCTTTTTGGGAGCTACGTGATTTACATCATTAGACTCATCACCAAGAGAGCTCTCACTATTTGCCTCTGAATCCAAGTCTGGACTCTCCCCATTTTCAGCTGAAGTGCAGCTCTCAATATTTCTACCAGCTTCAGGTCTCCTTCCAACACGACCTAAATTGTCATCAGATAAACAGGCAGACTCTTCATCAGTTGAAAGTCCTGTTAAATCAATAGCCTCTTCCCTCTCAGCATCTTCTGCCTCATTACCTAGAGGACTGGTAACTGAACCACCAACACGGAATGCACCTTCTCCTGAACCTCTGGATAACCGACTTAGCAACTTACTTGGCCCTCCTGGTTTTAAGTCCTTTCTGTTTGAAACTGTTTTATCTCCAAGCTGTGATGACTGCTTAGATTTTGAACAGTTGCGTTTGGGCACACAATTTGTGCCGTTTGTCCCAGAAACAGCAGCACTGGCAGGCTCCCTTTTACCAGTACCCATCCCCGACAACTTGGTTGGAGGATTGCGTGAAAGTGAGGAGTTGCTTATAGCAGAGTTTGCATTTGCTGTTTCCTGGACACAATCTCCATTTTTTTCTATTTTATACGTGGGACCTACAATAGACAAGGATTTCAGACCACTCGCAGAATTGCTTCCAGAACCGTCAGCTGTGCTGGCATTTCGGAATGGGACTATATTTTGACCAGTCATCAGTTGTTGCTCTTTTGTTTTACTGTCATGCATATCCTTCAACATCATTAACAAGGTGCTGAATTTGTAATCTGGCTCAATAGGCAATCGACCATGACCAGAGGCAGAAGAGAAAAGTAAAGGTGCAGCCTTTGGAGCACCAGAGTCACCAGCATCGTCATTCTTGGACCGGTAAGACAGCTCCTTCAGCTCAGACAGGACATGTTTCACCACAGCTGTTTCTATCTCAGCAGAATCCCTGGTTTTCTCATGCAAGTTGTTTAACAGTTTCTGGCCATCGACTTTTCTGCTTCTCTGAACAGAATCTGTCTGAAGGCCAGAGAAACCTTTGGTAACAGAAGAGCAGCGGTTCGTGCCACTCTCCTCTTCTGCAAGAGAAGGCTCCAACCCAGCAACTTTTTCTTTATGTTTGCATTTTATACTCCTGATTCGGGGCAATTTCATGCTTTTCGGTTTTAAGATTGCTTGATTTGCAACAGCGGGCCAAGAGCCATCCTTGGAAGCACTTTGGGGAGTAGTGTGCTTCTTTGTTAGGGAAAGACTTTCATTTCTCACATTTGAGGAGCACTCAAGAGCCGTCAATGACATCTCAGCATCAGAGAAACCTACTTCAATACCCCGATCTGCAAATTCAGCATCGAGTCTGCTTGTTACTGAACCTCCCAGAGGTTTGTGATCTCGGTACAACTTCTTCCTGGCCCTTCTGTTGCTCTTCTGAGAAAGACACATAGAAAGCTTCATGTTGCCACTTGATGTCATAGGAAATTCCTTCTCCACTTCAGATAAAGAATTGCTAACTTCAAGAGCACTAAAGGCTCTCTCTGAACTTTGGTCCACGGTATCTAGATCACTGTTCCCACCGTCTGAGAGGGAAGAGGATGAATCTGATTCAGTTTGTTTTTTCTCAATACCAGTATCAGATGCAGAATAGTGTATTTGTAATTTGGAACTGCACACAATGCCCAGGGAGCTCTTCTCTTGTTCCAAAGATGCACTGGAAAACAAATCCCCTTGGAGTGTGTTCTTCAGAGCATCGTTTTTACAATTCTCATAGTCCGGTTTCAAAGGTGTCTTTTCAAAACATCTTTCTCCAAAGGAGGAAAGCAAATGGTTTTCCCTGGTGCCACTCGATGCTGTTATGCTGCTGGCAATCCGACGAAGTTCATGAGATGCGTGTTTATCTGGAAGGTCCCCAGCAACCACGTTTCTAACTACGCTCTCTGGTGTTTTCACTTTGATTTCTTCCCCAGATGCTTCCCTTCTTGCATCGCTCTTTTTTACTCTAGTCCTTTTTCTGCTGTCGGAACTCTTTTTCACATGTGGCTTAATGTGCAATTTTCCTTTTTCACTAGGCAGGTGTCTGGAGTCAAACACCAAGGATTTAAAACAGCCATTCAGCTGCCCGTCCTTTTCTGCATCAGGGCCATTGGCATGGTACTCCGACTGCAATTCCTTCTCGCTGTCCACCTCGCTGGAGTTCTGGCTGCACTTCTGATCCTCTGGCCCCCCGAGAAGAATATCTTCTGCCTGTCCAACACTGACTTCCCATTTAGCCATAAATCTTTGGGGAACCTTGAAGATGAAGAAGACAAAAAAAAAAGGAAAAAAAATATAGACTAAGCAACAAGAACAAACAGAGAAACAAAAGGCACAGATGAGGGTGACAGTTCTGTATTTTGCATCTTTAACACAACTGCATGGATCCCCAGAGAATGGACACACTTAATACTCCTTCTGGATAAGTACCCTGCACTCCTGCTGCACCAAATAAAAATCCCTGTACACAGATCTTCTAGGAACCAGATGCCTTGGTACCCCAGCAAACCCTGAACACAACAGTCAGTGAAGGTGAACACATATGGTGTGGATCCTGAGTACAGAAATGGCAAGGAACCCAGAGCACGATTTCATCTTCCATCTCAAACTCACCCCGGTGAAAACATGAGATCCACATGCTTATCTACAACATAGTCTATCAAATTGAAGACATTCAGTATCCAGAAGTCTCCCAGCTTTAACTCTGTACCTTTAGTGTGGAAAAAAAAGCACTCTCCATATTGGACAGGAACCTCTGCTAACACCTAAAACCAGCAAGAGACTTGTTTCTTATCCACATGTGTAGGTCTTGGCTGCAAAACAGCAAGTTAAAGGCTTCACGACCACTTCTAAAATCAAAACCATTTCCAAGGCAGGAGGAACAACTTAAATTTCTGACACTTTTCCTTTTAAGAAACCCCATACCACCAAAAAAAAAAAAAAAAATTTATGGAGCCTGTTAGCAAAACAGCCAAAGACACTTGGCTTCAAATCAAATCTCAGATTCCAGAGACGTAAACTTGGCCATTTATGTGAGCAAAAAACGTTTGATTCCCTCTACTATAGCCACATCAGTGCTGCCATTTAGATATAGGAGGAGATTCAGTCCTTCTAAGACCAGAAAGCCACTTGGAAGCATGTGACTAGTTATCAGGGGGCTAGAAACTTAAAGAGAGAAAGAAGCCCTCATTGAACATGCCCCTGGAAAATGAAAACCAAATCAAAGCATTACACTTGGGAACTTGCATTTGCAAGAGCATATTTAATCTGAAGAGTTTGCATTAAGTACTGGACTGCTAATAAAGTTCCTGGAAAAGAAAACAAACAAAAAAACAGAAAAAGAGAAAAGCAGGCACACCATTGACTATCTGTTCTCTTCCACAGCAGTCTGTGTACTACTTCACTTCAGCAATTCTTAAAAAGTTAATTTCTCCAGCCATCTTCCTAAAGATGTAGACCAGATACCCGTGTCACATTACATTAGGCAGTCTACAACTGCTCTGGAGCGTTATGTTTGGAAAGGGAGATGATGCCGTGAGCATCAGAACTCTTTCCCACAGGCTCACTGACAAAGCATTTTCAAAGTCAAATTAAAAGTCCTCACAGGTTTCTACACAGAAAATTACTGAAGCAGGGCTAAAAACCTCACTGCTTTATCTCAGCCAGTGATCAAGCAAAGCATGCAACTCCACCTCTTCTTCAGATCCGCCAAAAGAGGTTGCCAGAGAGCACAGGAAGTTATTTAGAAGCTCTGTAACAGACATCAGGAGAGGGCCGTGCCGCTGAACAGATCTCAGACCTGACCCCTCTGCCTCTCCGAGCTGTCTAGGCAATAAAAGCAGCAGGCCACACCCCAGCACAAAAGAAAGCCTAGAAAACGCTGGCAGCTTATACAAACTATGCTCACTGTAAGGATGCAAACAATCACTCTCCCGACCGTGTTGCTGCAGTCACTGGCACAGAAGAAAGCCGCCCTGGACTGCCCAAGCATAAAGGAATACTTTGTACTATGCAGATTCAAAGAACGACAACAAAAAATAAATTAAAAAAAAGAGAAAACAGATTTTTCACCTTATGTTTGTAGCCTTTTTCCTTTTGCTTTCCTCTTCGGCGAAGAACAGGCAGCTCTTCAAACTGATGTCTTCCCTCAAAGAGGACAATTGCTTTCCCAGCAACCCAGGTTTTCTCTGAAGGGTCTCCTAAGGCATCCACATAGTACTCTCGGTATGGTCTCCGATTGGAAACTATGTTGAGAAAGTTAACAGAATTAACCCTTTGCATATAGCAGAATAAAGACACAGAAAGAATCACACAAAGTGGTAACAATTTACCATCCAATTTTCAAAGGCTTTTTACTTAACAACACTCTCACATAAATGCCAGAAATGTTTCGGGGCTTTCTACTTAGAACTAAAGGAGATCTGTTTGATCTCTGCTATGTTCTGTGTTGCTGCTCTAGGGTTTGGTGTTTTTTGTGTTTTTTTTTTTTTCCTTACAAACAATTGTTTGTAATGTCTAAGATGGGGCATCTCTCCAGAGCAGAGACCACAAGTTGGCTGCAAAAAAATTGCAAAACTACCCAAATACTCTTTTTTTCCCTTGGGAAATACATCAGGTTAGGCAGGATATTACTTTTTTTGCTACTCTTTGATTAATGATTAAGCAGTCCAATCCACTTGACCACTGTGAAAAGACAACAGTGTGCCAGTAACACCCAGAAATTTCATCCTTCTGGATAAGAATTACTCATACCTCTTCCACCACAAACACATTCCATCTTGTCCAACGCTTTGTAACCAAACTCCTATTTAAGGACATAGAGCATTAACAGCAGTTTTGAAGAATGTACATGCATGCATAAGGACCACATACAGCATGACAAAATGTGAGTTGCAATGAGTATCTCTCCATACTTTTGGTACAAAAGTGCAGGATGAGAGAAGAAATTCTATCAAAAGGACTCAAAGATTTTTCAGAGCTGCTTTCTGTGCAAGACTGCCGAATAGAAACAGTATGATTAAGAACTGTACCAGTACTGGGTGCACTGGTGGAAAAGGACAGGTTATAAGCATTAGAACAGAGTAAACAAGACTTGAACAAGGCATATAAACTTCTCCCTGCATTTTGCTGCTAGGTCTGCTTCATGTTCTCCCAGGAACACTGTCACCAGGTAGCCTAGGCTTCATTGACCATTTACTTTGTGCTGCCTCTTCCTGCGGCTCGGCCTTCAGCAGTGCTGACATGGAGATTCCGACCAAGACAACTGAGAAGATGACAAATAATGACCACAGCAATGCCAACCAAAGGGCAAAGATTACTGACTTCATCAGTCCCATTCAGAGTAGTGGGACTCCAGACTCAATCTTCCAGGTCCAAAAAAAATCTTCAAGCCAAGAGTTTGCTGAGAAGAGGCAAACTGCTTTAAGCAAAGAGCCACGCCTCAAACCCAAGAGCAGAAAAGGTTTTTGCACAAGTGATGAGTTTGAAGCAATCTGCCTTGTTTTGAAGCGCTTGTTCCCTTGGCAACAGGAGAGCCAAGGTAGGAGGACTCTGCTTCCTACAGAGCTCTGGCAGCTCTCCCTGCCCAAACGCTCCAGAGTTCAGATCCACTTGCTCTGCCACCTCAGCATCAGGAAGGGCAAACGAGCAGACTACATAGAGAAACAAATGGCAAATGCAATTTTCGCCAGAGCTCTACTGGTTTGAACACAGAGAAAATACGATGGGAGTGTATCATGTAGCTGGACATCAGACCTTGCTGTAATTTGTGAATACCATGTTTCCTCCGTGCAGAATTCCTCTATTAGAAATCCTCATACACAGGCTGAGAGGGGTTTACTGCACAGCTATGTACATTAAATCCTGTCCAAAACTCGATGGGGAGGGATACAAAGAGAATATATATCTGGCCTATCTTCTGGCAGAGTCTTTGACAGGAATTTGAAAGCTTAAAAGGGACTATTTAAACCAGCACATTCAGTACCATTACAAACCAGGAGGAATCTTGGCCAAAAGATGGAAAGTGAAAAGTGAAGAAATAGCAAGAAAACACTACAGAAGCCACACTTGGGGATGATATGAGCACAATGTAGAAAAAGCCACTTCATGTCTCTAAAGTAGCAGAGGGCTCCAAGATGATGGCCACTTGGAAAAAGCCTACTCATCCTCAGCACTTAGTTCTTGGGCTGTCAGGGGTCACAACTGGAGAGAATACACCAGTGAGTGGCAACCTTAGCAGTCTAACAGAGCTGTCAGTGGCAGACAGCACCAGTTCAAGGGGTTTCTAGTGGCTCAACAAAGGAAAAAAAAATCAGAAGAGAAGGGAAAGCCAGGAACAGATAACTAAGCCTTTCCATTTGTGGCAGTAGCCCCATGGCAGCTAGCACAATCCCAAAACCACTGCGAGAGCCTTCAAATGACCTGCAATTTCCAATCACTTTCCCCTTGTTCTTCCCGTCACTCACCTACACTTTTTTGCCTTGAGCTTTTAATACTCCCTTCCTGGCCCTCCCCCGCATTCATGCACAGGTTTGTTATTCCCCATCACCTCCTCTCACACTCAGCTGGCTCTTAATACTTCTGACACACTGTGCCCTAAACCTTCACATATGTGACTCCGTATCCAGGTTTTTCTATTTCCCCATAAATGGCCTAGTTTCCTTGTGCCAAACAAGATCAAAAAACTTTCACTTCCTCACACACATTCCTATCACACCTTCAGACATTCATCAGCTACACTGCATTACCCTTACCCCACAGCTTGCTTCTCAAGCCTCTCTAGCTTCCCATTATCTGAACTTGGCCAACTCCTCATATCATCTCACACTCCGGCTTCCAATCTCTGCTTGCCCACCCACTGCACCTCTCTGATTCATCTCCTTTTCCCTCTGCACCCCTCTGAGAGACTGCTCTTTCTTATGCACTGCCCTTTCTTATGCACTGCCCTGAGCTCGTCCCAGCTACTCATACTTCCTATACTCTGAAAGAAAAGCCTGTATGTCCAATAGCTAGCTGTGCCACTTCCACCAGTCTCAGCCCCATTATCTTCCTGTCACCTCTCTGATGTAAAACTACTTCATAGATCCAGGTCTTCCACAGTACAGCCTATTTCTTCATACCTTTGAAGGGCCAGAGATGTTGGGGTTTTAAAAAAATATTAATTAAAACCTGCAGCACTCTGCCATACACAACACCTCCACTTTGTGGTCTGAGTAGATACAGTACCTTTCATTTTTGAGTGACAGTCCAGCACTGGGTCATGACAAACTGTGCATGGCCACCATGGGCGTCTGTTGAACTTGGCCCAAACAAGATCCCCAACTTCATACTTCACTGGAGTAGGTTTCTTCTTGGCTTGGATCTTTGGGGAAAAACCAGAACACAAGAAATCACTAAAGCTCCAGATGCTTTTAAAGAGATTTGCCTCCCCCCTGTGCGCAGACTACATCTGGCCACCAGAGACATTTACATGAAAAAGCAAGTCCGGTTTTTACTTAGTGGATGCTACACCTTCAAAGAACACAACGGTTCTCTCCATCTTTCTGAAAGAATAAAACAGGCTTTGAGAGGGGGTTTTCTGTTATTTTTTAGTAAGGAAGATGACCTCAGGAAAATGACTGCACTGAAGCTTCCCACATTCATGCAGGTAAATAATTGAAGTCCCTACTAGCCCTTGTTTCTTCACTAACACCAATTTATTAATTTCAAAAGTTACAGTGCACAAAAAAAAAAAATAGTAGTAAGAAACAAATATTCCTAACTGGAAGGTGATGAGAACAGCAAACGAAACCTTTATCAATTGAAAAAAAAAAAAAAAAAAGATGGTATGTATAAGCTCATAACTTCCCTGTTTATCAGGAAAAAGCTTTACCATAAAAACATTTTAAACAAAAAAACCCTAATATAATCAGGAAAAAAATCCTTATGTCTTAATTTTTCAGTTTACATGACCAGAATTGCCATTTCCCTTTCCCGAAGCTAGGGAGCAGATGGACACACAGACTTCACCTGTCTCCAAAACCTGCTCAGAAGCATCAGCTCTGTAGACGCAGCCACCTGAACCCGCTCTGCTTCCCATAGCCATGCAGCAACCATGACAACATCAAAATCTTTCAACACACAGAAACCTAAGGCTGCTTAATGCCATTTCTTACTATCAGGAAGCCAAACCCATACTATTTGCTACACACGCACACTCTCACTGGACACCGCACTACCAGCAGGACCTCTGCCAAGAAAAGGATTCAGGAGCTTACCAGTGTTGTGACTAATTGAGCAAAAATGGGGACAATAGGTTTTCACAGGATACAGGAGTCTCAGAGCCGCGCTGTGGGGTGCCCTGGCTGTTTACAAGCACCAGCCAACAGCGTGTCCCAGAGGGGTTCAGCATTTTAAGTGGTGTAAGAAGTGCTGCAGGTATGATTCCTGTTGATAAGCATCAGCAATACACTCCTCATTAAAGCTGTCATAGCACACATACACCTTCTCATTTCACTTCTCTGTCCTGCTCACCACTCTTCCTGAGGTCTCTTGCAATTCACAGTTCAACCTCCTAGCAACTAAACCGCAACAGACCTCTCCAATAAAAGGTCTATTCCACTTCAGGTTGAGCTTTATGGGTTTTCTTCATGTGGTTATATAAAATACAAACATATAAACTCCTCTGTTACATGAAAAAAAGCAGGTAATGACATTATAGGTGACATGGCTGAAATTCTTTTGAATGAGTATTCAAACCAGTAATTTATGGTTGAGCAGGAGCTCAGAATAGAAAAGGAGTAGGGCACGGGGCTGTAGACTCACACTGCCAGCGTCCTGCTGCAGCCTCATTATGCCTCCACCATGTCACAGATATGAGTTTTCTGGGATTAAAAAAACATATCTGTGAACATGGATGCAGAGGGCCTGCCTTTACTGGTGCTTTTAAAATGCAGATGCACTTTCAGATGCAATTCCCCCTTGTATGCTTTTTTTTTTTTTTTTTTAATTGAAAAAAAAAAAAAAAAAGACCAGGCACGAAACACTTTTTAAACCCTACTCTCTAATACACTGCATACTGTATACACAATGTATATGCATCTGACAACTGTAACCTGAGCACAGTCAACTGGATGCAGCAGTGAAGCTATGCTGGAGATTTGCCAAGGCCATTCACCTGAGGGACACCCATAGCCCCTGCCCAGAGGCAAGTCTGCATTTAAATCAACTCTTTGTCACCCTCCAATACTCAACACCAGCCTCCCGATGAAAACCTGGCTTTCAAGAAACTATTCAGACAATGCTAAAACAGTTACCTCCCTTTCCCAAGCAGTCTGCACCTATTCTCATTCCTCCCTATTTCACTTCCCCCTTCCCAGCACCAGCAGTGAGATGCTGGCCTCATCATCATCCACCACAAAGGCCCCACAAGGGGTGGAAGACGCACATCAGGAAGCACCACGACCTCACGTTATTTTCCTCTCTACTCTCCCTAGACCTCAGCACCTGGCCAGAAATGCCTCTACAATTCCACACTAGAAGAAAAAAAAGGCAACAGTTTTAGGATTTGTAACATTAAAGAGCACTAGGAGAGAAGTGAAAGCAGTTGTTATCATTTCCAGATACAGCAAATCTCTTCCTTTAAACTGTGCTGTATGATGCCAGAATTACTGCCCCCAGGGCATGTATTTCTTGGGTCAGAAAACAACAATTAATACCTATTACAATTAGCATTTATTATGCCAAGATCAAATAGTTAATATATCCTGATGGCCAAAAACTGAGCCCTGCAGTAATGATGACTATTCTGTGAGGCAGGGAAAGGCCAAGGGTGTTTTGAACACTACAAACTTCAGGTGTAATCCCTACCTGTGGTCAGAGCACTGAGTTTTTACCTGCAGAACATGGAAATGTGCAAGCATTTAAATATCAACGGAAACCATAAACCACTGCATACCAGTTAGGTACCACGTTCTAACTCCAGGCAAGATACACTGACAAAATTCAAAGCAGGCAAGAGACTGACTCAGCAAGGAAGGGAAGAACAGTGCTCCACCGTGAGTTTTCTATTTCGATGTTCTCCTAACTGTGCTGGTACTGTCTGCTTTTGTTATCAACCGTTTGGCATTAATTAGCCATTCAGACGGGACAAGTAACAGCCTGAACTCTAATCCACAAGCAGTATTTCAGACCACTTTGTGCTATTTTTGGACAGAACAAAAACGTAGCTTGTGGATGCTTTGATATCAAATCCTCTCTACCAATGCAAGACCTCAGACGAGTACTGATTACTGAGGAAGGGGTCACAGGATGAGGTTCACCAGAAGCATTACATAAACACTTGAAAAACACCTCCTGAATTTGTTCTATGCTAAACAGCAGTGCCTTTGGAATTCATCAAATGCAGCTCAGCATCGACATGCAGTATTTCATTACAACTAAATAGTTTTTCTCTGCCCTCCTGAAATCCTCACCACAAAGCAACTACAGTATCATTTAGACTGGGGGAAAAAACCTTTAAAAGCATCCAAGAAGGCTAACGTTTTCAAGCTGCATTTCTAAGTGATTTTATTATTGTACACATAATACTGTGGTGTCTTCGACTGTCTCTCACGCATCCTCTTCCCTTTAAAATACCAGTATCATTACAAAATAACAAAAATAACATCCAGTAACTACTTTGCTACATCACTTGAAGCTGCTGCTCAATCCATTAATCTTAAGGGCAGAAACGGCACAAAGCTCAAGCCCACAAACATACACATACACACTTTCTGCAGCACTGCTCCTCTCTAGTAACCAGAGCAGCACCATCACCTCCAGACCAGCGTGGCACAGCTGCAGACATCCCACATGCCCTGACAACGTGACCAGGGATGCGACCATTTTGGCAGAGCCACAGCCAGACCAAACTGCATGCACATGCAAAAGGGCTGATGTAGATAGGCCAATATTTTCAGTCTCATGCACCCGAAGAGCCTGTCCAGAGTTCAAGCACTGAGCTGCAGCCATCACAGCCCTGCACACTTCAAATTCAGTTCTGCTTCAGGAAATCAGCATGGAAATGCTTGGCCAAAACAGCCCTGTCATAGTTTATTCCTGACTAAATTATAAAGATACTATTCAATGAAGCAAGGGACAACAACAGGCTTTTGGAGAAAGGATGGGACAGCAAAAGAGATTGCATGTGAGAATGATGGAGAAAAGTAAGAAAGAAGCCACCAATCCCCGAATGTAATGAAGATCCTGCTAAGCCTGTTGCAGACATGAAGTGGACAGAATTAAAGGCAGAGACAAAAAATTGAAAGGTTGTGGCCAAATCCAAATGATAATCCAAAAACACGGTATAAATAAGGGCACTAACAGCCTGTTCTGCTGAAGGTGCAGCAGGTGCCTGCACAGGGCCCTGCAGCAGGAGTGTGGCTACTTCCTGAGCAATAGTCATTGCCAGGGAAGTCACACCCTGCACACGAGCAGGCACCCACATCAGTGCCAGGGGCATAAAAGGTAGTCACAACTCTGCCCAGAGAGCTTCCTTCCAGTGCCATCTTCAAGCATTCACATTTCTGAGGCAGCAACTCCCATGCTGCTTCCTGCAGCCCCCACCTACCCCCAGGATTGCAAACAAGCTGTTCCAAATACCTACTTCTTAGTAATTAGACCCAAGTGAGGGTCAATCCACTGACTTCCTTAGAGTTCAAAAACCATTGTTTTTTTTCCTGATGGGATAAGATAAGGAGTTCACCCAAATTCTATGAGCCACCAACTTATCACCCAGGTATGGCTGAAGATCAACAGGGAAGAAAAAATAGAAAAAGAATAAAATAAAGCAAGCTTGAGGGAGAGATGATATCTGAAGACAGCTGGATTAACCCAGGCCAAATAATCTGCTTAAAGCAGTATCTACTAACACAACCAGCCACACGGTTGGTGTCAAACGTGCACCATACCTAGGACTCGCCGCTCCTAATTCCTGCCATTTCACCAGCACAAAATGGTTATTCACCCTCTGCCCTCACGAAGGAGGGGAGACTACTGGGGCAAATTCTATTACAAGCCCTCCCAGAACTAGCCAGGAAGGGTATGACTAACACTATGCCAAAGGTTTTCACAAGACAATGCTTCCCACCAGCTGAAGCTAAACTCTCAGTTAACGACTGCCACTGGCAACTTTCCTTATCCTAAGGTGAGAAGAAGTCTAAGTGATCCACTGTTCCTTATTTCACTCAGCTCCAACACTCATGCACTGAGAAATGAATTAGTTCAGATAGAAGGAAAGCAAAGTCAAGAACTGACATTAGTAACTGCTCATGATGAAAGCCAAAAAAAATTAATTCTCATTAGGAAAAATTCCTGTTTTACATCAGCTTTTCTGAAATCAAAACCAAATCAAGTTGAAAAGACACAAAATTGAAAGGAAATTAAATCATATCTACTTCAGAGCATAAGATGTATTTGAAGCCAAGCAAAAAGAGGTCATCAATGAAAGTTTCTTCTGTACAAAGTGGCATTGCCCAGCAATAATAATGAGCCTGCAATGCTGAACCTGAATTTGAGAAGAAAAGAGCCCTCGGCACTCTGCTGTGAGAAAACATAGAGGAATAAATCCCTGCACGGGGTAAGGAGTAAGCCCTGGAGTAAGCGTATTACAAACCACTCAAACCACAACACCTGCACTGTCTATCTGCTGAAGCCATCACCACCCTCAGCAGAATAACAACCATGCTGGCACTTGACTTTACAACAAAGTTCAAGTCAAAGACAGAAGTCGGAGAAGCCTGCTGGAAATCCAGAGGCAGCCTGCACTGCTTGAGGCCAGGGGACATGCTCTTTGTCCCCCCACTTCTCCAGTCTTCCTTTGACTTCAGCACTACAGCAAAAAGCAAACAGGTGTCTGACCTACATTGGTGTCTGAAAAAATATGGTACCTCTTACCTGGGACACAGAAGTGTTAAATGCTCACTAATTAAATATTCACTGGCAAAAAATACAGCAGAGATTATGATGCACACCAGGCTTGTTATCTACATGCTTAAGAGTATTTATTGTCTTTGGCGAGATTTTAGTAGCCCTTTCCAGGCCTGTGAAGGCAAAGGGTGCTACAAACAAATGAAAGGTGAAAAGAGAGAGCTGACTGCGCTACACTGTGTAGCCCACACATGCTGAAATATTCCTATCAAGTTCAGGAGTTACACACAGATTTTAAATGAAGGTACCACTAGGAGAACACCAAGCCTCAGAAGCCAGGATAACCAATTACCGGTTAACAGAACCTGTTCCAATCTCTTAAGAGAGATTATTTTCCTATGGATTAAACAGAACAGCAATGGGACAGAAAGCTTAAAGCTTTGTCACTTCAGCATCCTGATAACCAGAAATGTGTATTCAACAGCAAGGTTTGAGGAAGGCAGCAGGAGGAAGTAGGAGAGAAGTGTGATGTCCCCCAGATCCCTAGCAGAAAAATCTACAGACAGATTTCAAACCACTGCCATAAGTCTGAAGCAGAGGAAACACTCCCGTGCTTGCTTATCTGCAAGTATTATAAATGATAAATCAAGTTCTTTTAAAATGTGGCTCTTCAATTCAGCACTAATTATTTCAAGCAAGAGAGGAACCACAGGCACTGACGGAACCTTGCTAAGCTTCAAAGAAAAAAGTATCAAGAAATATCTTGTCAAGAGAAGTAGCAGAAAAAAAACAAAACACAACTGAAAGTTATCAGATCTGCCCCCATTTCAGACTTACTTTTGTGCTCCTCTATCTTATCAAACAAATTGTTTGCAAGACATCTGCTAAGTCCCACGCTCCATTTTATACATCCATGAAATTAAAAATATTTGAACTGCACAAAATGACACTAGGTTGTTGTAATTTTACGTATGTAAACAGTATCCACCGCAGCTTAAGCTGTGACTGGAATGAAACAGTACTAGAAAACACTGGAGAATAACATGTACATGCAGCATGAACTGTGACTATCATATCACAACCTGACAGTTTAGCTTAAATTAAACGTGTAACTACAAATATTTCCATCCCCACCCCCAATTCTGTGGGGTTCTTTAAAAGCAACAAACATTTAACCTGGGCTTGCAAGTTTAATCTTCTGCAGAAATTATGATTTGCCCACAGGAGAAGGAGGTATGATTCCACTTGCTTAGTCCCAGCACACTTACTCTAGACTATAACCTCCTCAAAATGAAGAGGTATTCAGAGCCACTTTTTCAAAACAGAAACTGTAAATGTTCTGCCTGCATAAAATCTAAGCTTCAACTTGCATTTTAAATTTCAATTGCTTTTGCTGAATCCCTATTAAAAACGAAAAGAGAGTTTTTGAACACCAGCAGCACAATACTTGTACTCTACTGCTATTGATATTCACACTTAGAACCATGCCCCCAGGAAGGTCAATCAAGCTTGTGCTTCTAAGATAGTTCCTAACCTTTAGATTGTTGATCCAGCTTCCTAAACATACTCGCACACATACTGTTAAGAGGACAGGCAACTAGAATTGAGAGAAATGCTAACTTCTTTCATTGCTGCTATTCAGAAATCTGTGGGCAGGATAGTAGGAAGTCTTAACAGGTGCTTGGCAAAACCAAACATCGAAGTAACAACAATGCAGGCTGAGAAGCTATTTAAACGAGGGTAACCACCCTGCTTCCTTGCCCTTCTCCTATTAGGCAACAGGCAGGTTTTTTATCTCTCCACCAACAGTGGGAAATGTATTCATGTGATCCTTCAAACAAGAGGAATGTGTAAGCTTTAATCAGGACTCAGGGAAAGAGCCTCACCACACACTCAGTACTAGAGGTCCTATAGAAGCAACAAGAAAAAAGATGGTGTTTTTTAGTGCGCTGAGATGCCTCTGTGCAAGGAATTCTGTTAGCATTTTCCTAAAGGACAACAAACCAAAAATCAGCCCATCCTTTGGCCAGCATGCAGCAAGATTGCTCTATTCAACCCAACACTCCCGGTTTTCCACACAAGGAAAGTCCAATTCTGCATGTCTGAAAGTGAAATATGAGTCACTGATGCCTTAGTTCTGATGAGTGCCTGAAAGTCAGTACTATTTTACTATAATGCTATTTTATTAACTTTAAAACTGGTTCTCTTCGGAAGAGCAGGGCAGTGTGGCTGTGCCATCTCCAGCAGCATTTGAGCTGTCTGATACCATGCATAACCCACAGAACGAGACCCCCATCAAGAACTCAAACAAAGGTTGGCAACCATACCTGCCACTCCCTCCCCCCAGCTGCATCCCATGAGGAAGAGGATGGAGGGACTGGAGATGCGCTGCCCTTTCCCTGTGGTTCTGCCACAGACAGCACTCCTGAACCACTCCCTTCCCTGATGCCAGCACACCGTAAGTGGTGCCCCTTTCACCTTGCTGCTTCAGAGAGCCATGGCAGCAAAGTGGTCTCAAAGAGGTTGCAGACAGATGCTGCTGGACAAGCTGTTCCTCTGTGGCTCATGCCATTCCATCACCTCAGAGGCTACAACCAAACCAGGACAAGGAACCGAGTGGGTCAGCTTAGTATAAACCTACTGCTTGGGCTGTGCTAGAAAAAGAACTGAAGGTGCCCAGCCAGGGCCAGTCTGTCCTCTTATCTGCTAGAAGGATAATCCACAAGGACTTCTGCCCCCATTTCTTTTTGTTATTCTTCCAAAGACCTGAGTGAGATACATCTTGATGCAAATTTAATGATAACCAAAGAATCTCAGCATGCCAACTTTTAACAAATGCTCTTCATCCTTCAACTGAGGCAAGACACACTACTGAAATTCCTCCTGGCCTCATCAATGCCTTTAACACACAAGAGATGGATGTGCCCAAGTCCATCTTTATCTCTTTTGCAAACTTAATCACTGCTGCAAATGCTACCCACACTAAAAGTGTATTCTTAATTTAACCACAACAGAGAAACTTCAACTGGCTCTTGTGAAGGGTGTCAGCCTCCACCTGCAAAGCACAGAATCATCTTACCCTCTCCTGATCACTTGAGTCAGGAGTACAGCGCCTGTGCTCCCACCAAAGTCTGAATCTGCTGGACACCAAACTGTCCATGTTCTAGTCTGCCTCTGCACAGCACAACTCAGAGCATGTTGAACTCTGTCACATCTCCCTCAAGTCCCTTGCTGCAGTGACCTGCTCGAAAATGCACAATATGCTCCTTAGGGAGGCCAAACACACACCTATGCCTTGCTCTTGTCCTGGGTAACACTCCCACTGACACCTTGCTCCTGCATCACCAGCAAACCATGCATGCTTAGCAAGGAGGCCCCGGTAATCTTCCAGAACAACTGCAAGGACTGCACTCAAGCATCTCCAAACCTAACAAAGAGAGGACACACTACCTGCACCCAGCCTTAACCTCCCTGCAGCTAAAGCATGAATTGCCCTCTGCAGCCCTTCCCAGAGAAGCAGTAGAGCAACCCCAGTGTCCGGACACATCCTTGTCCCACAGCACCCCACAAGGCCTAAAATCTCTGCACTAGCACCAAGCCGTATTTTGATGTCGCTCCTTTCAGTTTCCAGCACCAGCTTGACCTTAACCAGTAACACCTGCATTAAGGCCAACCACCCAAAAGTAGTATTTACACTTCCGTAACTATGTCAGCAGAGCAAACTGCAACTTTGATCCAGAATCTTCAGTACAGGACAGCAGCAACAAGTCAGGCAGGGTTGGCAGCCCAGCCTGCCCTGGCAGCAACCTGCAGCAAAAATTACATTTTCCTCAACACAAAACTCTCACAGGCCACATACTGCAACTAGCACTTGCAGCAAGTCTTGTAGCTCAGCAGCCTGCAAACTTGTGGCTGCAGAGAAGTCCTCAAGTGCCATGAGGTTATATGAAAGCAGGCAGGGCTGTTGCTGATAGGTCTAAACTCACTAAACAAGAACCCGCACCTGGGAAGTGTTTAGGGGTCCGCAAATCAACAGAGGTTGAAAACTGCTACTCTAATTCAAAGCAGACTCTCTTACAGACCTTTTCCATCCATTAACTTGGAAATCCTGGCAATGCCTTAACCACCATCAAGGGTTTAATTCCCATTTTACTGAGCAAAGACAGTACTGCACAGCACAGATGGCTCCATGTAGACGGTAAAAAACACAGGTCATATGTTGCTGCTATTAAAAATTGCATTGACTTGGTTAGTTATTTTTCTTAAAATTCCCAAGACAATCCCCCCCGTCAAGAGTTAGTTCTTTCAGGTGTTTCTATTCCCTGTGCCTTTCTAAATGGCAGAACAAATAACGGAAAAAACAATCAAAATTATTATATACAGGAAGTTGTCAGTCACAGGCAAGAAAAACAGAAGAACATTCTAAGCAACTACACTGAAAGTTGATCATCACCCATAATACTGTCATTTTGAGTTAAGAGTGTCTTCTGGAATAATACTGTCCCAATTCTAACTCAGAAAACACCACTATTTTTTTCCTTGGGGCTCAAGTATCTTGTTAATCATATTTAATTTTTCAGTGATATTTTTTTCAGCTAACATGGGAATATCATATATATATATATAAACTAGTTATTGTGAAATAGGGTGCAACGTGGTGCAGCAAGAAGTTGCTGTACTGCAAGAGGCAATCAACAACCCCATGACTTCATGTAAAACAGAAACATGTTGCCCTGAAGTCAAACACTAGTACAGCATCAAACTGAGCCACTTCATTGATTTTAGCAAGGTTTTAGAGGAAGCTGCAACAGCAGAACTAGAATCGTACTCTCAAGCAATATAAGATCTGTTAGGGAAAAAAAAAAAAAAAGAGTTGAAGGTCCAGGAGGTGCATTTTTCCAAAATAAATCACCAGCAAGTAAAATACAAAAATGGTTGGGCTGAGACAGACATTCTAAAAAAAAAGTACCTGTGAAAGCTGCTTTTGTGGCTACTGTTGGCTATTCTTTCTCCTGTAGCAGGTGATGTACAATGCCACACTGTATGGAGCAGAACTTCACAACAGAACGGTTGCCGCAATCCCTAGCAACAGTCTTCGCTAGAGACTTAAGTACTTACGACTGCAGACAGTATGTCAACCAGGACATGGCTTGAACCGTCTCTCTCACCTAAGCTCTACAAGTGTTTACAAAGGCCTTTTAAATATAGAAAGCAGAAAGAATATAAAGGTTTCTACCACTCATTCAGCAAAACCTCACCTTCAAGACTACCCGATCTGCAAGAAAACACCAGTGGTTTTGCTATCTGCATGCAGTCATCCTCAGCCTCTGAGACTGTATGAGCCACAGAGGCACTGATCATTTCAACTTCATGCCACAAAAGCAACCAGAACATCCATATATACTGGAGAAACCACGGTACTTTCTGTAACATCACAAATACAAGCAGCATTTCATGCCCAATCACAACACAAGATTAGAGAATACAAATGAAGCAAGGACAGTAACAGCAGGATCAGTCAAATGCTAGAATAAATACTTCCAGGATTCATTGTGCTGTGCAGCAGAGCTCCAGATTCTATAGACTATTAAAAAAAAAATCTGCTGTCACTCAAAGGAAGCTGCTCCTCATACCTCAGGTACAGAGCCCTGCAGCACCTTAACACCCACCCACTCACCCTATCACCACAACAGAAGCAATGCAGCACCATCACATCATGAAAGCACCAAAGTCACAAAGGACTCCACAAAATTACAGTCAAGCAGTAACACAGCCCAGGACAATGACCTAATCATGGAAACAGCTGCTCTTCCAGATGCCCACCACGGCCGAAGTCCTTTGTGGGTAAGCTCAGAGCTATTCAAAACATGAATGCACTTCAGTGCAGGTGTCCAGTGGATGCCAGCAGACCGCACAGCCAGGTGAGATCCAGCTGCACGCTCATCTGCACAAAAATGCCTTCCAAACAGTGTCATCCTCAATGCAGAAGAGGGGTGTGTGAGAGACCAGAAGCACTTGGTCAGCAATACACCAAGAACCTGTTCTCACCAGGTGCATGCAGAGAGAGATTGTGCCCACAGGAAGCAGATGGCCAAAAGGAATTTATCTACCAGGAAGATGACAGCCGATAAGGAAATTACTTTCCCTACTCAAACAAACCACTGCCATGCCTACTGTATCTCAGGGATATAACATTATCAGTAGGTAGTTACACCTCAAACCAACAGTCGGTAGTATGAGATCCTTTCAGAAATGTTTACAGGACTAGTCACTCATGTGGTGTCAGTTCCTTTATTTTATTTTTAGCAAAGAAAGAAATGGCACTAGACACGACAGTTAATAAACCAAGAACCAGAGTAACTCTCACATAGGGACACAAACACTTTGTAAGGGAAGTACTCTCCCACAGTTGCAGGTTGCAAGAGAAGTTTGAAGTTCATCATAGATTAATTCTAGACTTAAAGAGGTGACTCTAGCTGGATTTACGTATTAAAAAAAAAAAATCAGTGCCGTTATGGGAATGCAAAAACCTTCCAGGAACCCTACAGAGATGCCCTGCTCATTCCTTATATCCAGCCACTGGAAGCAGCCATCCAAAGCAATGAAACGTCTGGCTCTGGATTTCACTGTACCTCATTTCCTCACCGCCATTACCCAAACAACACACTCCTACAGCATGGAGCTGGACAACAAGGAAATAGTATGAGAAGAATGAAAAGCCACATTGAGCAAGAGCCTCATGTGAGCTTCACACATGCTGCAGCCTGAAGTCATCAGGGTCTCACAGAGAAAAAAAATAGCTTGCAAAGGTATAATACTGGACTGCATAACACACACAGCACAAGTGCTACAGACGTGCTTACATCTGAGAACTCTGCTACTTGAGTGCTCAACTCCACAAAACAAAGGACTCTTAAATATTCTGTGGGAAACAATAAAAAATTAGTGACAAAACGAAAGCCAACTAACATGGCATCTACATTTATGCAGAAAAGCAAAACTTTAGCATAGCAATCGTTAGAAATGAGCTCACCTGCTTCAACTCCTCAGCAACTAAGTCCAAGCAAAGACCTACACTCAGACCGTACATGGCTTCATGTGTCTGCGCCAGCGGTTCAGCCTGTGCCCAGCTCCCCCTCTGCAGCCACAAAATGCTGTCCTCTACAACTTTCAAAGCCCAGGAAAGCACCAAAAACAAGCTCACATCAAGATCATAAGGGACAGAGAAATTTAAAAATTACCACTCATATCAATTTAAGTGGTGAGAAGCCAACACGTGTACAAAAAAGTAAGCTCCCAACTGCTTGCAGCCGTCGTGTCATTACTTCTGAAGCGGAAATTAGACCAGAGAACCGCTGCTGTAATTTCTTTTCTCTCCAACACGAACGTGGCAGTAGCTGCTAGCATGGAGAGCTTCAGTCAACCTTGAAACTAAGATTAACTTAACACTTAAAATAACTTCACTTCAGAATATGCGCATCCCTTTTTACAACTGAATGCTACCAGAACAAGTCCTCCACTGTCTGGAGTGGAAGGGATGCCAGGGCTATCAACAAATCCCCATGCAAAACAATACCTGCTGCCATCCTTCCCATCCAGAGGCATTACTTAAAAGCTAGACTTTGCATCCCACTAAAGACTAAGCCAAATGCTAGTCCTTCTGCCGGAGGCACTCCTGACATTTTGGAAATGGCTTTTCAAAGGAGTTTGCAGTGATCTGGTGAAGAATTCAAAACTTGCCAGAGGCAGACACAAATAGATGCACACTTTCCTCCATTTGGTGAAAGAGGAAGTTCGACCAGCAACAGGCACACTCAAGAAAAAAAAAAAAAAAAAAAAAACCAAACTCTGAGAAAGTCTCACCATAAGGTGAAGGAGCCCCAACATCAAGCTGGGTAAAAGTGATTATCTGAAAGAATAGTTCAATTATGACAAGCTGCGCTAAAAACAGCAGTGTAGAACTCCTATGGGTTTGTGATGGTTGTTTTGGGGTAGCTGTTTAAATTTTAGCAGAGTCTCAAAATAAATTGACCACAGTTATCCAAATACAAATAAGACTGGAATTAAATGCCATGGGAACATGGGAACATCATATGGGAACGTATGATTTAAAGAGCAAGTCATGTTCGGCCATTAAAAATATTTGAACTGTCTCAATGTAAATTTGGCACAGAGAAAATCCTTATCTCCTTCCCGTCCCACAAGCAGCAGAGCAAAAATGAAGGACTACTAGACAAGCCACGTTTACTTACTAAGAATGAAAAACTCAAGAAGAAGAAGATTCCAACCTGCCTAAAAAAGTGGTGTTTTTTTTTTTTTTTTCCCCTGAAACTAGCTATACTTTTAAGTTACCAGAACAATTCAGCAAGGCTAACATCGGACTACAGTACACAGGAAGACTATTTTACTGAGAAGTCAACCCCTTGTTGCATATTCAAATAACGAGCTCAACCACTAAGGCAATTTTGTCAGTGTAGAAGCTGCAGTTCTGTGGAGCACGCTGTAAAGCCGCTGATAACAGAGGCAAGTGTTGTGAAAGTACCTCTCCTAGCTTCTGTTTACAACGTGAGACCCTCCCACAACCGCATCACTGAGCACATGTCTGCCGAGAACCCTGCTTTACTACAAATCTAAGTATATGCACAAACCTTAGATCAACAACAGCCTTTTACCCCCAAAGGCTGAAGGCAGACTCCACAAGGTGGATTCTTCCCAAAGAACACTCAAGATGATCCAGAGAAAGAGCTGAGTCTAGCTGTGCTACAAATTAATTAAGCTGCTGTCAGAATCTTCCTTTGACAAACACTCCCCACTTCCCACAGCACCCAGCAAGAACACTGCCCGTTCCTAAATGAACACAGCTGAGAGGAAGTATTTCTCCTCAAGTCCTACGTGCATCAGTAGCATCTGTCCAGCATCAGTGGCTCTACTGGAATTCAGAGAGCAAGATGGTTTCAGTGTCAGTGCTGCCACATGACTTAATTCCCAATCTGCTTCAAGGAATATTCAACCCCCAGAGTAACTTTCAGTAAGCAAACTTAAGTTTGCAAAAAAAGGATTTAAGAATTTTTTTTTTTTAAATGTACTGAAGAACCACAAGAATAAACTTTGACATCTCCAAATAAAAAGTCACGCTGAAACCCTTTCCAAAATTGAACTGTCATTCAGAAACACACTACAGAAAAACGCTGAATTCATCCAACTCCTTTCAGAACTCCAGAAGTTACTCAGTTTTGCTTCATATTAAACGAGTATTAGAATACAAACCAAAGGAATTTGTAAGTGTACAAAACAATTGGAAAGAAAAAAAGTCATTCTGAGGTTTCCTGCCCGTGAGGTCTGTAAAGCCACGACACGGCCCCTCCCTGACCACAGCCAAAGTCTCACAGCTTGGCTACTTCAAGCCAGGCCAGACAAAGAGCCGCCTGACAGTGCCAAAGCCAGGGCAGGCAGAAGAGGAGAAAAGCTCTCCTCCTGCCCTTATTATCTGCGATGCGTCCTAGATTAGGGAAAAAAAAAAAAAAAAAAAAAACACCCTGTAAAGAAAAAAAAAAAAACCCC
>VWZI01023714.1:158649-184680 GCA_013396835.1 Psilopogon haemacephalus | reverse complement strand
GGAACCCCCACCGGGGCTCGGAACAAAGTGGGAACGGCGGGCGGGAGCCGCGGCGGAGCGGCTGGCGTGTGGCTCGGAGTGTGGACGAAAGGGTTAAGAAGCTGCGGCGGGCAGGGGAGGGCGGGCTGGTCCGGCCGGGGGAGAGGAAGGAAACAGAGGAGGAGAGGGGAGCATCCTGCCCATAGGGTTTGCCGGGGGCCCCTTTCCCCGGGGAAGAGGCTTGCGGGACTTGAAACCACCGGAGACGCAGTGGCGGAAAGCCGGGGCAGGCGGCGGGGCTCAGCACGGTGCGTGCCCGCAGCTCTGTGGCGGCAGGCAGAGCTGTCCGCCTCCGCCTGCACGGGCAGCCCTGGGCTTCTCCTCGCTGAACCGGTCTATCTAGGACGGGGGTCTGCTCCGCATGCCGGGGTGACCTCGGCCTCCCATGACCCCACCCTGCTCTGCTGCTTTCTTCCCCCTACATCAAACCTTAGTGGGTTAGCCCCAAAGACAGGCAGGGCAGGAGCAGCTTCGGGACACGCAAAGGCAATAGGTGAGAGGCAGGACCCACACTACGAGCTGCTGCGGCCGTCACTGATGAGCTTGCCTGCTCTGCTTGCGAGCTGTTGCTGGCCTGCGGTCAGATGGAGATCTCTCATGCCACTGTCCCTGTGCAGCACAGGGATAGTCTCCCAGGAGCTGAGACGCAGAGTACTTGACTGAGTGCTGCAGCTGTTCTTACGGACCTCCTTGCTCCCCCGTCCCTCAGGGGACATTTGATTCCCATCCCCAGCTGAGAGTGTGTACTGGGCTCTGCCCTCTGCAGCCAGGCTGAGCCCTCGCTGGGTTTTGCCTTATACGCTCAAGCTAAAGCCAGGTTCATAAGGCTCCCGTGCCCTTCCCACTCTGCTCTCCATCACCTGTAGCAGGTACAAATGGGATACACGCTGGCACCTGTACCTGAATCTCCTGCTCTGCCCCGCTTCCAGCACCATCCATCCGTGAGGACGGAGAGCAAAGTCAGGAACCGGCCCTATGACACAGACCGTTTTTCCTAGCCCAGTTTGTCACCCCTCCAGCATAGTCCCGGGTCTGGCCTGGCGTGGAGGTCACCGTCCTCAGCTGATAAGGTGTGAGTGAGCGGCGCCCCGGGGTTTATTTGTGCACACGCTGCGCAGAGCTGCTCCTTGTGGCCAGGAGATGGGGCTCGCAGCCCGGCTTCACCTGCCTGCTGCCTGCTGCCTGCTGCCGGCCGCAGCCGGGCGAGCGCAGAAAGCTGCGGGCTGCAGAGGGCTGCAGCGGCCAGCCCGTGGGCTGCGCTCGCTGGGGGAGGGATCCCGCAACCAGCCTGGCTGGAGAAGGGGCCCCACAACCACCACTGGTACTGGGTGCTCAGCCCGGTGCAGGTGGAGAGTGTGTATAGGGGGGATAGGGGTGCACGAAAGAGGATGTACAATCCCCCCATGCAGGGGAGAAGGGCTCTGTGTGAGGGGTGTACACATGTGCGTGGGGGTTGTGCCAGGGATGTAGTGTGTACGTGGCTGGGGGAGAGGATGCATCCATAGGGCGAGAGCATGTTTCTGTGGTTGTGGAGGGTTCTGTCTGAGATGTGTGTGCAGAGGAGTGTCTGCATGTGTGCAGGGTGTTGCACGTGTTCATACATGGACATGTGTAGACATGGAAATGGGAATGGGTTCATGCCTACATCTGTGTGTGCCTGTACCTGTGTCTATGCACACATGTGTGTGGTGTCCAGAGATGCAGGAACTGACACTGTTTACAACCTGTGCCCAGGAAGCAGCATAGGCTGCCTCCAGTTGTGAGTGCCTATGGGCCCCCTTTCCTTGCCTGCCAGTCTATGGGGACCCTTCTTTCCCCTTCATTACCTGGGCACCAGTGGATTACATGGGACAAGAACAGGGCATACGGGTGTGTGCCAGGCAGCAGCAGGCAGAGAGGCAGTGCCAGGTGGGGGAGGCAAGAGCCTGGTGCCTTTTAGCCCTCCCTGCCCAGGGCCAGAAGCTCTGCAGAAGCTCACAAAGGCCAGGTTTTCCTTGGAGATAAAAATCTGTGGCCTTTGTTTTGGGGAGAAAAGACAACTGCATCTCCTGTTCCCAGAACAAAGGCATCTCCGGACTAGAAACTGGGAGCTACAAGCTAGAGCTGGAATGAAGAACCAACCACTATTCTGGCCTGTAAAGTGCTGTGTCTACCCCAGGACTCAGCATCTCCCAGGACCTGAGCCAAATCCATCAGAACTCAGCATTCCCCTAAGGACTGTTGCATCTTCTCCACGAGAACCACCAACCACCAGACCAGTGCCGTCTCCCCTAGGGCTCAGCATCGCCTTCAAGACTACAGCATCCCCTAGAAGCATAGAACCAGCAGTACAAAGGGGTAGCTGGGAAGCCACTCAACCCCCAAGACATGTCCCAGCAATGTTCAGGAGGATCCCTGGCCAGAAGGGCTACAGGCAGCTCTCTAGGTGGGCAGGTTCTGGTCAGGCAGCAGGTACCTGGACTCAGGATAGAGGCAAGCAGGGTGCCCAGCGCCAGGCTGAGGAGCAATGCCAGGGTCCATGGAGCAATGCCAGGTTTCAGGGACTGGGGAGCAGGCAGCAGGGGTTGGGGGTGTGGTGTGTGGGAACACTGCCTCAGGAAACCAGCGGGATTTACTGGGCTACATGCTAAATCCCCCTCACAAAAGGGGCCTGTTTGTGGGGACAGGATGCCGGTGGCTCAGCCACACTTGTTTGGCCAGCAGAGCCTGGCGGATTAAGGACAATTGGTTCAGCCCTGACAGAAAATACCAGGAATGTTAAACAATAAAAACTGCCTCCAGTTGTCGTGGAGCTGCAAGATGCCCCGGGCTGCCTCCCTGCCCAGCCATGGCCCCAGCTGCCCTGTGCTCGGCAGAGCTGTCTCTGGCACAGCTCACTGGCACCTACTGCTGCAGCTCTCAGGGTTGTGCTGGTACGTAGGGATGTGGATCAGCCCCACTGTGCTGGAGCAGGGCCCCAGAAGCATCCCAGAGCTGAGCTGATCTGAGGGAATGAGGCACTGTCCGCACCCATGTGCTGCCTCCATACATGAGTGTGTATTAAGTGAAGCTCTGGCAGGAGGTAGCAGGTCCCCAGTCGCCATGTCCCTTTGTCCGCACCCACCTGGCATTAATGAACCCATCCCTCCTTCACCCTTTGGAATTGGCTGTGGCCCCATTTTCCAGGGAGAGGGCACTGCCCAGCAGGCAAGAGCCATGCAAACCATGATGAAGATAGGGCACTACCTACGCCCTGTGCTGCCCCCCAGTATGGAGACCCCAACCTGGAGCAAGGTGGGGGCAAGCTGGACACAGCCCCCAGGGGTTCAGCTCCCTTCCCATGCACCCATTCATGTTCATCCCCTGTCCCAGCTGGGATCCTGGCTGCCCTCTTGGCCAGCCTGGGCAATTTGCCCTCCAGCGTGTGAATGTCCCATTCAGGGCTGTGAGAAATGCATTGGTTCTGGCACATTAGCAGACAGCTGGGATCCTTCCCGGGTAGGCAGGCTGCCGGGACAGGCAGGTTTCACACCTGCCCGTGGGCTGTATGCCTCTGCCTGCTGTGCTGGAGAAGAGAGAGCAGGGCTGAGGATGGAGGCTGAAAGCACACTGGGGAGGCAGTGGGCCTGATCCACATTCCTACGTACCAGGCAGCCTTGTAAGGGGCTGTGATGAGAAGGGGACCCCAGGATGGCTCTCCAGGCTGCTGGGCTCCAAACACTTCATCCATGGCTAAGATGACCCCGTGCAGTGGCAGCCACAAGCCGCATCCCTCAGGCCTGCACTGCACAGCAGTGGGCAGGGCTGAAGGACTCTGCTGCCCCGGACCCAGGTCCTGCCCCACAGCACCTTCCAACCCCTCTCCCCTTGGGCAGACAACCACCTTCCAGGCTGGGGGACTGCAAGTGCAGCTGGGAGCTGGAGGAGGAAATAAGATCCTGGGGCTAACGGCCACCCGGCCATGGATGAAACCCTAGACTCAAGGAGCAGGCTGGCAGGAGGGGTTGAGACAGCTGCAGCCCTCCCTGCCCACGCTCCCGGCAGAGCTGGGCACCATGGCCAAACGGCACAGGGGGAGGGCAAAGCAGGCACCAGGGAGCAGGCCTTGGAACTGAACCTCCCCAGTTTGTACCCTGAGAGCTGTGGGGGCTGTGGGGAGGCAGCACAGAGCCAGTAACTCACTTTCATTCGGAGTCTCAGGGCTGAGGCGAGCAGGGGGTGCAGGGGGTCCCCAGCCTATGGGGCTGGGCCCCAGAGTGCTTTCCCAGCCTGTGAGCCTGCGGCAGTTGAGGGATCAGTTTCAGGGCGATGCTGGTAGCGGAGTTCATGGTGGCTTAGTGCAGCAGCGGCTAATGGAGAACAGATGCAAGGGTGCTTTGTGCTGGAGCGGGCCTGGAGGCGCAGGAGTGGGGACATCGCTTCCTGCACCTGTGGCAGTGCCTCTCTGTTCCCCAGGAGCACTTGCAGAGCCCCTGTGCTGGTTGGAGCGAGGAGGCAGCCCCCAACCTGCCTTCCCAGCTCAGCCCAGCCCTTCATCCCCTAGCAGCAGCTTAGAAACTGTGCCAGGGTCTATTCCAAAAAAATAATTTATCAGGTCGATATTTCTTGTACATAAATATTCATCTCTGTGGCTATGTACAGATGCAGCAGAAGCCCACAGGCAGCAGGGCTCCCACCCAGAGATACTTCTGCTGAAGCACTGGCCAAAGCCTGGGTCCCTGAGCAATTACATGGGCATCCCAGGCAGTGCCTGCCTTAGATGGGCTCTGGCTGCCACTGTCCTGCAATGCCAGGCAGGTCTCAGCCAGGACTGAAGGTTCAGAGACAATACAGAGCCTGGATAGTGAGACACCCTGCCTTGCTGCTGTGGCTCAGCTCAGAGCCCTGCCACCCACCACACTGGGCAAAGCAGGGAACTGTAGGCACCTAGACTCACTCTCCTTAAGGGCAGAGGTGACCTTGGCATCACCATTCCCTGCCCACCCTTAAGTCCTCACACTGGGGTAGGAGAAGAGGCAGGGAGTCAGTGGCAGTGGGTCATGGGTGAAGACAGAGTCATCAGAGGAGCAGGAGCTGGCAGTGTCCTCACAGGAAGGCGAATACTGCTCGAAGGGCATGGAGAGGTCCAGGTACTGCAGGGAGAGACAGTGCTGTCAGCACCAGTGCTGCCCACACCACCACCTGCTGGACTCCTCACCACTCACCTCCTCTGAAACCGCTGCCAGGATCTTGTCCAGTCCCTCCACGAGCTGCTTGAAGGTGGGACGCTGCGAAGGTACAGCGTGCCAGCACTCCCGCATCAGCATGTACCTGGGGGTGATGGGACAGTGAGCCAGGGTTAGCAGGACCTCACTGTGCCCCCTGCCCACTCTGCCTGGCCAGTACTCACAGCTCGTGGGTGCAGTTGGATGGTCGGTCCATGCGGTGGCCCTCCTTGAGCAGCTTGAAGAGTTCCTCAACAGGGATGCCAGGGTAGGGGGAGCCCCCCAGTGTGAAGATCTCCCACATCAGGATCCCAAAGGACCACCTGGGATCGTGTGAGGCAAAGGGGAGTCAACCACATCCTGGGACCCTCCCCAGGCAGGCAGGACCATAAGTCACCCCACTGTACCCTCTGATGCCTTCGGAACAGGGATAGTAGAGGGTGGCATCATCCCTGGGAAGGATGTTGCTCACTGGTGCTGTCCCATGGACTATCCCTGTTCTGCTCACGGGTCCACTCTAGTGCCTGCATAACCCCACGGCACTACCTTGTCCCACACCCATGGCATCCTTGTGCCCCACCCAACAGCACACTCAGCAGTCCAGGGACTCACACATCACTCTGATGGGTGTAGACACGGTCAAACAGGGCCTCAGGTGCCATCCACTTCACTGGCAGGCGACCCTATGGGAGCAAACCCTCTGCTCAGCCTTGATGAGGTTCCCTGTACCCCATGTCCATTCCTGTCCCATGCCTGCTCACTCACATTGCTGGTTTTCTTGTAGTAGTCGATGTCATGGACATCCCTGGCCAAGCCAAAATCGGCAATCTTCATCACACTCTCCGCTGTGACCAGCACATTGCGGGCAGCCAGGTCACGGTGGATGCACTGCAGAGAAGGGCAGCATCACCCACAGGAGGTGTGATAGCAGTTCCAGCTCCATGTGTCCCACTTTCATACCCAGAACTGCTGTTCTCCACCCACAAAACCCTCTGGTACCCTGGCAGTAGTGGGACAACCCACATGCTGTGCCGGCTGCAGCAGTGGGGAGACACCTAGGAGCTGGGTTAGGCTTTATGTTTTTGGGGAGATGCTGCTCTGGGCTCTACTGGATGTGGCTAGGAGGTTCAGGACAGCCAAGGAGAAGGGGATGGACTCTCTCTCCCCGTTCAGAGAGAGGAAAGCAAAAAGGACACAGATCCTCTATCACACCATGTCCATCCCGGGCACTGCAAAGCACAGGAAGCACTGCATAGGCTGTGTGGGCTGCATCAGCCCTACCCGTTTTGACTCCAGGTACTCCATGCCACGGGCCACCTGGTAGACACAGGAAACCAAGTCCTTGAAGGAGAGCTGCTCCTCAGGCATTGCTGTGACGTCAAAAGCGTAGTCAGGTGTTGCGGGGCGGCGGGCGCGGAGGTATTCACGCAAGTTGCCTTTAGCAGCAAACTCCACGATCACGTACAGCGGCCCTGGGAAGGATGTCAGCTCTGCTCAGCCCCTGCCTCAGCCCAGCATCCCACCTGCTGCTGTCCCCAACAGCCCTGTGCCCTGCCCATCTCCTGCCCAAGCCCAACCTGCACCGCTCCCTCACCGTCCTGAGTGCAGACTCCCAGGAGGTTGATGATGTTTTTGTGCTTGTCCATGAGCTTCATCATCTCCATCTCAGATATGAGGTCAGCCAGATCCTTGTCAGTGGCATTGTCTGGGAAAGGAGGGCCATGTCACCCTGCCAACTGGGGTGGCACCACTAGCTGGCATGGATGGCACCTCTGTGAGTGGGGACACTGGCATAGGAGCCGTTACCTTTTAGCATTTTGACAGCAACGGTGATGGCTCTGTCTGGCCAGTCTTGGTCGATGCCATAAGCCTCTGCCCGCACCACCTGGCCAAAGCAGCCTTCTCCCAAGGGCTTGCCCAACACCAGCCTGGCAGGGACAGGTAGAACTGTGAGAGACTGTAGGGATGGCCCTGGTCCCTGCCAAACCCCAAGGGGCAGAGGCAGCTCGGCTACCCCACTCTGTTGAAGATGAGTCCCAGCACCCTGGGGTGTGGCAGTGCTGTGGTGTCCAGTGGTGGCTGGAGACCTCCCCTCCCAGTGCCTACATGCTGCTGTCCCTAGAGTGGCTGGGGAGAGCAGCCCCCAGTCCCAGACCTGCCCTGCATGGCACCATACTTGTCTCGGGGGAACTCCCACTTGGCATCGAGGGGCAGGTCCAGCTCCATGACCCCAGCCAGCATTGGGGCGCAGCTGGAGGAGAGACGGGTGACACGCATCAGGGATGTGCTGGACTTCCCAGAGGAGCTGGAGTCCAGGGAAAACTGCAGACAGAAAACAGGGAACCTTAGCCATGCTGCCCCATGCTCCAGGGCCAGAGACACAATGGTCCTGCAGAGGCCCTCACTTAGACCAACGGGGCAGAGAGATGTCAGAGGCAGTGGGGCTGGTGGCAGCACAGGTTATGGTTGGCCCAGGTGGCACTCAGCCATTTGGTTGCTAAGGTCCCCTCACACACTCAAGGGCTCCAGCTTAGCACCCACCTGTCGGATCAGTGGAAATTTGGAGAGCTTGTGGACTGCCATGGGCTCCAGGGGCTGCTTGCTTGACTGAGTCTGCATCCGGCAGAGCACCACAATGATGACAGCCATGGCCACGGCCAGCGAGCCCGAGGTGTAGATGATGATGTCAGTGTACTTGGTCTCCGGGGCTTCAGCTTCCCGCGCCAGCTCCTCTTCTAGAGGGAGTGAATGAGTTGGCCTAAGCCATGGTTCCTGCATGCTGGGGGGTCTCAGCTCCCAGATCAGTTCCCTCACTCCTACCTGGCAGGACAGTGAGCCAGGCAGACTGGTAGGAGATGCCAATGGAGTTCCCAGCCAGACAGGTGTACTCGCCAGCATCCTCTATGGAGACATTGCGTAGGTACAGCACCTCCACCTCAGAGCTGTTGATGTCTGCAGTCTGCCAGGGAGATGCATGGATGGTGAGCATCCCTTCTCCTCTTCAAGAGGCTCTGTCTAGTCCCCTGTCACCACTTTGGGGGTGGGCACTTGAGAACCAGGTGCTTCAAGCCCTTGTTACCTTGAGCACTTGCACATAGGGAACCCCATCGGGACCATAGTTGCTGCCATTCACTTCAATGTGTTTCAGCCACTGGATATGGGGCTGGGCATCGCTGTAGACCTTGCAGAAGAACTCCACATCACTGCCCACCAGCACTGTGGTGTTGGCGGGAAGCCCAGCCTGCAAGATGGGCCTGTGCGGGGACCTCTCTGCACAGAGGAGAGCAGAGTCACCAACACATCAGCTCAGAGCAAGGGCTCCTTTGTCCCTCCCTCTCCACCCAGCTATGGAGAGCCTTTCCTTGGTTTTACAGCAGAACAGCAAAACTAGAGCCTGGTCTCTATCTCCACATCCCTCAAGTGTGAGGGACATGCAGGCTGTGCCAGTGGAGAGGACATGAATAGAAGTTCCTTCACCCTCTTCCCATGACTCTGACACCTTAAGAAAAAGTGAGGAGCCAGGACCAGTGCTACACCAAGGAGCCCTTACCCAGCACATCCAGAAGGTAGCTGTAGTGGATGCTGCCAAACCTGTTCTCCACCAGGCAGGTGTAGTTTCCACGGTCAGAAGGCACCACACTCTCCATCACCAGGCTCCAGTGCTGGTGCCGGAGCTGCAGAAGAGTTGGGTAAGGTGGTGAGATGTGATGGGGGGACCAGACCCTGTGAAGTTGCAGTGGGGAGACCTGTTCCTTACCCGGATGCCCCCGATGCGGTGCTCCCCCCGGAACTCACGGCCATTCTTGAACCAGCGGATGCTGGGGCTGGGGCTGCCTGAGGCCGGGCAGCGAAACTTCACTGTGTTTCCCGCGGGTACTGCGTACAGCTTCTTGTCCATCCGGTGTGGATGAGTCCAGTAAGGAGCTGAAGAGATGCAGGACAAGCTGTAGGAGTTGTCCAAAGAGCAGCATGAAAGATGCTGGAGCTTCTCCCAGCCATTAGAGGAGCACTCCTGGACCTGCCCCAGCTGTCTCCTCTTGCCCAGAGCAGCACTGACCTCTGTGCATGTAGATGGGATCTTCATTTCGATCTCCATGGGGACTGTCCCCATCACTGTCTTCATCATCATCACCTGAAGCCAGTGAATCTGCAAAGGAAAACAAGTTGAGAGGGACATAGCTGCCTGCAGGGCTCAGTGGGCAGTGGCTGCCTTTCTGCGCCAGGCGGCAGCTAGGTGCTGTCAGGGCTCCTACCCACAATGGAGATGGTGAAGTTGCGCAGGATCTCTCCAGTGCCTTGTGCCCGGCAGATGTAGAGCCCTGAGTCCTCATAGGCCACCTCAGAGATCTCCAGTAGGCTCTGCCGTAGACGGATGCGATTTCCCAGGACGAGCGGCCGGGACTCCTTGTACCAGACCACGTTGGCACCGCTCTGGTTGGCATCACAGTAGAGCTTCAAAGTGTTGCCTGGATCCAGCAGGAGATGTTCCTCTTCTGACTCCAGCAATGGTCTCTCAAATAGCTCTGGAGGGATGCCACAAGTGTCCCGCCTGGTGCTTTCTCCCCAATGGCAGGACCCACTCCAGTGTGAGGGCACATGGTGTAACACAGCCTAGTACCTGCTCTGCCACCCCACAGGCGAGCAAGGGCTGGACTCTGCCCTGGAGCACAGGGACATGGCTTCCCTAGCCACATGTCCCAGCCCAAGGCCACACATGCCGCTGTTCTGCAAGGGCCACTCCCAGTGGTGCAGGGTGCTCAAACCCATTGTGCCTCAGGAAAAGAGGGCACCAAACCCTCCGGGTCACCCACTGACAGATCTCTGTGTGCTCCAAGCACAGCCAAGACCTCCCCAACCTGGCTGGACCCTGCAATGATCAAACTGAGCAGTGGTGCCCTCCTGCTGATGGCTGGCAAATGAAAGGCAGAAAACACAACTGCCAGCACAGCCAAAGCCCGCAACAGACTGACCGTCCACGTTCTCAGCCCTCTGTGTGGCTATGCCACAGGGGATATGGAACAGTTGAGCCTCTGCTCCCTTGAGACACGTCCTCCTCCGGTACTCACCACCGGGACAGACTTACTACAGAGCTACACGCAACTGCCCACAGCCCGTGGTGCTCACACCATCCTGTTCTGACACACACATCCATTGAATGAGCTGAGCTGATCCCCCCATCGTGCAGGGACAGCCTGTCTGGAGCCGCCCTGCTCTTTCCACCCTCCACATCTCCTTGCCCAGTAATGGAGAGGCTGGCCCCTAGTGCCGTGCCCCCCAGCTCCCATCAGCCCGCCTCGACGGTCAGGGCTGTGGGGCTGCACGCCCAGGGTGAGCAAACAGCACTCCCGCTTCCAGAGACTCGCTGCGAAGAGGGGAAAGCATTCAGAAAGCAGGACTCCCACACCACCGCCCCCAAGCCCCGTTTCGCCCACTTGGCAGCCGTACCTGGCTCCATCGCCCTGCCCTGGGCAGCAACCGCCAGTAGCAGCCCCATCAGGACCTGCAAGAGGGGCCGCATCTTCCAGGTCGGCTCCCACCCTGCGAGACAGGCAGGGCCAGAGTGAGCGGAGCTGGGCGAGCAGCTTCCTTCCATGCTTGCCCCAGCCAGGCAGGGAAGGGGTGGCTGGTCCCAGCGAGCCGTGGAGCAGCGGCGCGGTGTCCCCAAGGCAGCCTGGGGGTGAGTGTGAATGGAGCACGGAGAGCTCTGGGTAGGGTGAGTTTCCTTCCAGCCTACGCCCTCGGGACACGGCAGGGGTTGGGGAACCCCGGCTGGGTGCAGGGAACGCGATCGCTCCGGCCGGCCGCAGCCTCGCCAGCAAGCCGGGAGCAGTGAGCTGGGCACAGCGGGGGTGGGCCGCGGGGGGTACCGGGTGAGGGGGATGGGGGAAAGTGTCCCGGGAGGGGGGACGCGGGAATTATCTCGAGGGCGAGGGTCGCGGACGGCGGCGTTACCGGCAGTGATGGGCTCCCTCGGCGGAGCCGCCCGCGCAGAGCGGGGAGGGCCCGGGCAAAGTCCGAGTGCCGGCAGGCTCAGCGCCGCCGTGGCCCCATGGCTGGGTCTGGCTCCAAGTTCAGGCTAGTCTCGTCTGGGCACGGCACGGCACGGCACCGAGCCGCGCTCCGACTCCGGGCTCGATTCAGCCCCGCTCTGCCGCGGCGACGGCGAGCGCGGGCACTTTGTAGGGGCGCGCTCGGGTTACAGCAGCGCCGCCCGCCCCGCCTGGAGCTACGGGGGGGGGGGGCGGGGGGACCGGCCCCGAACCGCGGCTGCTGCAACTGGCGGCGCTCCGCCGGCTCCTCTGTAAACTCACCCGCCGCCGAGCTGGGACGAGCGGGAGCGAAGCGATCTGCACCGTCACCCCTCGGGCAACCCCGGGCGGGGGAAAAAAAGAGGTGGGCTGCGGAGCCCCCGGGGCTGCTCCCCTCCACCGCCTCCCGGGCGGACCCCACATGGTGGGTTCCCACATCGGGAGCAGCACATCGCTGCTAGGGGGAGAGAGGGGCGGCAAAGCTGCCTGTGCCCTTTTCCTCCCTCCGTGGAAGCCTGAAAACCAGCAGCACCCCGGCCGCGGAGATGTCGAGAGCTCCACGGCAGCGACATCCATCCCGGCGGGTGGCCCTGGCTCGGGCCGGGTGCTGCGCGTTGCTGGGTGCCCGGCAGACCGCTCACTAATTGTGCTGCAATTAGTGGCAGCGTTATCGCTACCGGTGCCATAAAGCGGCTGTGACCCTCATTAGGAGCCCGTAACGAAGCGTCGTAAAACACCACGAGGCTGCAAGCCAGGGTTGGAGTGGCCCTAATCCGACCCATAAACACTTTTGCCTTTGCTTTCCCCATGCTGCTGCCTGCACCGAGGTGGGAAGCTCCCAGTGTGCCCCAGCCCTGCTACCCGTGTGCCTCCCTGCTTTCCCAAGCAGGATCCCTGGGCCTCAGACCCTTTGAGGTACTGCAGTCCCCAGGCACACCTTTCCCTGAGCATCCTGCTGCCCATAAGACGAGATAGAAGGTGACCCCAGCACATGGTCAGTATCTGGCCTCAGAGCTGCCATCTTTCTGCTTTCCAGGAGCCTTGCCCATGCTCAGCATGATTCTTGGGATGGTGTTAGCATGGTACAACTGTCGTTCCATCATCCTGCCAGGGCACAGCCTTGCCCATGCTGCTCCAGCATGGGAAATCAGCAACTTCCAGCACAACAGGTTTTCACTGCAAGGGTTAATTGTGCTACAAATTCCCATAGCAACATCCACCCCATGCTGCTTCTCACTTAGGGTGCTGTTCCCCACCCTTGGGTGCTGGTTCACCCCTGGGGGAAAGGGCCACATGGAGCAATCCCTGGGCCAGCAGATCACGGCAGCTGTTCATTCCTGCCTGTGCGTGAAGCAGACAAGAACATCAATTTCACGGAGCAGCAGCCACCCCTGCAGAGTTTACAGCATGCCGGAAGCACAGAAAAATGTTGGGTTCAGCTTGTTTCGAACGAAAACCAAAACCAAATTAAAAACAGAGAGAAGAAGTTGTTCCTAGCACTGGGAATGCTGGGGGAGAGCTGGGACTCAGGAGAAAGTACATGGGAGCTGTTGCTAGGGATAGGCATGGAGACCCCCCCCCTGCCCCGTACCCTGGCCAGGTCCAACCAGTATTTGGTACAGGGCTGGCCAGGAGCAGGGCACAGGGACCAGTGCTGGCATCTCGCCCTGTGAAACATGAAGCATCTTTGGCAGGCCAGGCCACTGATGGGTGCAGGCTGGGGCACAGTGGTGCTGCAGTGTGGGTGGCTGGGAGCCAGTCCCCTCCCTGCTGTGGGGCAGTGCTGGGCCGGGGGTCGGGCTGCCTGGCTTGATTTATAACAGCAACTGATGGCAAACAAAAAGCCCTTCATGGCAGCACAGCCTCACCGCCTGCCACCCGCTGCCGGCAGCACTGCCACAGGCTCCACCACGCCAGTGGCTCAACAAGGGGGTATTGTGCCAGCACCCTATGCTGCAGGCACACCTCTGCCCCACGTCTGGCACCCTCCTTTGCTGCCTCTGTACCCCACAGCCCTGTGGGCAGCTCCCACCAGCTGTGGCAAGGGTACCCGTGTCCACCGAGCCACAGAGGGCGGGAGTTCAGATGCAGTGGGGTGCCTAGGGAGAGGGAGTGCACCTGCAGTACCCCACAGATGGGGCAGCAATGGGGCTGGCACGTTGCAGGTGGCTCTGCCCCATCACAACTGAAGAGGGGTGATGCCCTGGCCAGAGCCTTGGGGTCCTGCGGCAGCAAGCGTGCAGAGGGGCTGGGAGCCGGGACGCTGTGACTCCATCCTCCCACCCCTGCCCCTTTCCCCAGGCAGTAAATCATCCCTGCTCCGCTCATGAAAGGCCCGTGTATGCGCTGCCGGCGCAGGGAGCCTGCCTGGTGCCAACAATATTGCTCTTGGAAGGCAGCCGGGGCTGCGGGAACACAGCCGCCCCTTGTGCCTGGCCCCAGCGCTTGCCGCCACTCCCGCTGCGGTGGCACCTGCGGCCAGCATGAGTGCGCCGCACAGCGGCTCCTGGGGGGGCTGGAGTCCAGGGGGCTCTTTCCTCGTGGAAGTTTCTCTTGGCTTCCCCTGAACGGCTCTTGTTCGGGGCAGAAGCTCTCAGCACCTCCTATGTGCGTGGCGCTCAAGGGCTGAGACCAAGCAAGCTCGTTCCAGGTGCTGGAGCTAAGTGAAGCCCTTGGTTCTACAGGGGCAGGTCAGGGATCTTGGGCTGCTCTAGCACGAGTGCTTCCAGCTCCATCTAGCCCCACTGGCATTAACACAGGACAGGTTCTAGCCCTTGCCACAACAGCAGCAGGGACCTGCCTACGCAGGCGAGAGTCAAGCAGGAGGGGCAGGATGCTCCATAGGAACAGGTTCCTGTGCTAGAGACAAGCAGCTGGGCTTAGGGCACCGAGCTCCTGCCAGGCCTGTCTTGCCTGGCTATCCTTATCTCTGGCAGGGAGGGACCAATGGAGCAACCCGTCCCGGTTAAGGTTTAACCAGGCAAAACTTGGCAAACACAAACCTACTGCTCCCTCTGGGGAGCTGAGAACGTGGGGCCCAACACAGGGGCTGTGGGACAGGAACACCAGGGCCCAGGCTTTGGCCAAGCCCTCAGCACAGCACAGGAGCACCCACAGATTCGGGCAGTGAGGGCTGAGCTGGGACCACGAGAGGCTTTGGCTGGCCTGGCAGCAAGAGTAGTGCCCTGACTTGTCTCAATTGCAGCCCTGTCTTTCCTGCCCATCCCAGCTGTCCCGCATAGCACTGGGGCTGCAGCTGGCACAGGGTGCATGGAGCCAGGATGGGCGCTGCTTCCCTTAGGGACGCAGCAGATGCCATGTGCTGGGTTGCATACCATCGTGCCCATCTGTGGACTAAGCAAGCAGGAGCTTTGTCCACCAGCCCTGTCCTCCACGGGCTATCAGCGGCCTCTCCTGGGAGCCGTAGGGTCACAGCAGGGGATTGTGAGGCAGGGGTGGGGCCACCTCGATGCTCCCAGCCCCTAATCGCAAGCAGGCACCCAGCCCTGCCTTCACATCTGCACCTGATTTACTCTCTGGAGCCAGTGGGGCCACGAGGGATGGCAGTGGTTGAGGCTGCGGCCAGAGCTGTGTTCCCCCCAGCTGAGGGAGGTTCCTGGGGCCCAGCCCCATATGCTGCTGGAGGAGGAACCAGCTCTTCAGACGGACGGGCTCCACAGAGCTGGCTGTAGCATGGACAGGGGCCACTGGCACTTCCGTGGCAGACGTGGCTACTGGGTGGCTTCGTGCCCTGTGCTGTGCCTGCCAGTCTGGAAGGAGCTGGGGCTCAGCCTGGCACAGGCAGCCAGAGCTCCAACCCAGTGAAATGCTGCCTGCAGAAGCCCTGGCAGGGAGGAGCAGCGCTGGGTAGCCCTGGCTGCAGCCGGGCAGCAAGGCTGGGCTGGTGGCAGACTGGTGCCAGTGACAGACTAGGGCCTAAGGGCAATGTTCCATCCTTGGCCTCCCCCAACATACAGATGACTGGCCTCAGCTACCCTCCTATTATGCCTAAAAGTGTCCATGGGTGCTAGGTCCCCCTGAAGCAGTTCACCCTCAGGATGGGCAGTCAGCAGAGTGGGGACACCAGTGATTTCAGCACTCACTTGATCCATGCTTGGAGCAGAGGGATGGGGCTGGTACTGACCCACCACGGCCACTATAGCACCAAGAGAGGCAGGGCCACTTGGCTGGGAATGCCACAGCACACCCACTGGCAGCTGTGCTGCTGCTGGGGAAGGGGACATGCCAGGGGTACAGGCAGCCCCATGACCTCGTTTCTTCCCCTGCACCTGACCTGGGGTGCACCTGCACCTCCAGATCTGAGAGCTGACAGACAAGTTGCAGTCCTGCTGTGAGAAGGGGAAGGGATCAGCAAGAGACAGGCAGGCACACCATCCTTGCAGAGCTGTGCACCAGGGGAGAGATGCAACCCATCCCACTCACCACTACCCACATGGCTGACAGAAGTGCCACCTGCAGTGCCAGCACAAGGCCCTGCACTGCTCCTGAGGACACCAGTCCCTGTGCTCTGCTGCAGGCCTGCCTGCAGAGGGGCAGGACAGCTGGTGCCAGGCACACAGTGAGCAAGCTGCCCTGGAAGGGACAGTAGCTGGACATACCTGCTACGATATCAGTCCCATGCTGCCAGGACACTGCCCCTGCACTGCCATGGCAGTGCCAGGAAATAGTCTAACGTCCTGTAGCAGTCATGGGTGTTTTGGGCACACATTACAGCTTGAAGAACTGCCAGCAGTCTACCAGCCCAGAGTGCCCTGTCATCCCCATGGTGACTGTGGTGTGCCCACGGCCCCTTTGACTTGTCAGAGCACTTACCAGCTTGACCTGGACCTCAAGGTGCTGCAGGATGAGAGCAGGGCCTCGAGGAAGGCAGATGGGAACACAAGTCTCCCACCCCTCCCAAATATTTCAAAGGTGTCTGCATCCTGTTCATTGGTTTGAAGCATGGCAAAATCCCAGGAAGGGCTTTAGCAAAAAGACAGCACCCAAAAGTAGTAATAAACACTCTATTTGGAGAGCTTCACCTTAGGGAAACAGCAGATACACAAACACTGTGTACAGGGGAAAGCAAAACTGTCAGTACACAGACAGGAGTGATTGGACTGGGCAGTGCTGGAAATGGATCCCTGTCTGGTGTTGATGCACAGCACATCTAGCAGGCACCTGCCCTGGTACAGGACAAGAGCTAGGCAGCAGAGCCATCCAGGGCTACCAGGCACACAATGCTTCCTTCAGTTCGATTTTCTGCTTATCGATCAGCTCATAAGGTTTTAAAAGTTTCCTGCTGCAGAGGGAATCCAAGATTAGACCTCAGTAGTGGAGCAAGGCTGGAAAATGCTAGGAAGGCAAACCCAGACCAGCAGGAGCCTGTCCTAAGAGAAGATGGCAGATTCTGTACAGGGTGATGAAAAACAGCTCATGCACAGCCTGGAGTGGGGAAGGAAAGGCACTCACCCCAAGCACTGAGATTAGCAACCAGCTCCCTTTCTCCTTACATAACCTGACCAGTGCACACACTGGAAGTGCCTCTAGAACCCAGCTCTCAGTCCTGTGAAGGTGTCAGCTGCTCCCCTGGCACACAATGCTGGGGGTCAAGGGCCCCAGACCGCCCTCCAGCAGCTGCTGGGCCCACACAGTGAGAGGCAGCAATTTGGCTCAGTCCACCTTGGCAGTGTGATGTGCCTGCGGCTGCCACCCATGCTCCTGCTAGCCCTACTGGCCAGGGAGGTTCTCAGAGGGGCCACATCTGTGTCCTTCTGCCTCTTGGAAGAAAAAGAACAGGATGCTTGCCACGGACTAACAAACTCTCAGCTCCGCAGAGGCATTGATGGTGGCACAAAGCCATGGGATGCCAAATTCACAGCACTGGCACCAAACACGATGGATGCCAGCTCAAGGCACATGGCTCTTGCAGTGGGCTAGCAGAGCACAGACAATGCCTCAGCTTAAGACAAAGCATCTAAAGAGCTCATCCACGATGCACAGCAGATGCCTGCCCTTCCTGCCAGGTCCTCTTGCAACAGATCTAGTATATTAGCTCCACAAAGAGACCATCAGTCTTAATTTCTAGGTTTGAAACACAGAACATCCCTTCTCCAGGATGATATAAAGGTGTGAGAACTTTGAAGAGAGGGGTTGGGCAAGCAGTGTCTAATGAAGGACTAATGAAGGCAGATTTCCAAAGATTTATAGCTAATGATCAGCTAATGATTTCACCAAGTCATACTACAGTTTTCTGCTGCATCTAAATCTATTTCCTCTCTTTTCCCTTAAAATCCTCCTTCCCCAGAATATTTTGGTGGCAGCAGGGAAAATGCTGCACTTCCATGCAGATCCCAACAGAATTAGGGATGAACTCACTCTTGCTCTACCTTCCTCTGTTGATCAAGATGCAGGTCTTGCTGCCAAGTTTGGCTGAGATTGGTTTAAGTCACAGAGGGTAAAGACACACACGGTGAATGATCAATGTACACCTGTTTCCATAGGAAACCAGGCTGAACAGTTACTTCCTTCCACACAGAAATCCTCAGAATAATGAGCTGCCTGGAGAGCCAGGAACTCAAATGCTTGTCACAGCCCTCCACTCTCACCAACAGCAGTTTGCACTTTAGACCTAAACAACCATAACCGATTCTGCACACAAACCTGACCAGGGGAGGCATGGAAGGAGAGGCCACACTGACTATTTCCTATTTTCTGGCCTGTACAAAGCTAGACAACCTGCACTGTGTCCCACATAAGCACTACTTGTTATGGTCTAGGAGCTCTCCTCCAGTAAAAGCCACCTCTGAGCATGGGATCCTGGCTCTCCAGGTGCAGGAATCCATTATTCACTCCGGTGAGGGAGGAGGTGGCCACTACCAGCTTGTTGCCAAATCTTCCTTATGCCAGATACACACCTCCTTTCACACTGCACCCACCTTCACAGAAAGCAATTATACAATGAGAACTACTCTAAGGGAGTGAAATATTTGCTGTCTAGCAAGTCTCTTCCAGCTGGATCCTTTTTTCTGATAGATTCAGTCCCCATCCCGCTCAACGGGTGCATACAGGAGGGTAGGGCTTTGCTTATCCAGAGGGATAACGAAACCATTGTGGGCTGGCAAAGGATGTGCGTTCTTGGGCCACCAACAACTCCAAGAACGGTGCTGCAACTTGCTCTAGAAGTCTTGGCTGAAATAACTGTAGCCTCCTGGGGCAGTTGATTCTTCCCGGACATACTGCTGTGGTGGGAATGATCCAGCAACTGGCACTGCTCCTGGCATCCTGGACGTTGAAGGGAGCAAGAGGAAGAGAAGGGGAAAAAAAAAAAAAAAAAAGAGACAATGTCAGAAGTGCCCTGAAATGTGCCAACTGCAATCACTGCTCAGCAGGCATGGCTGTCAGTGGAACAACAGCCTGCCGTAGCCAAAGCAACAACTTGCCAGAAAAGCTTCCAAGTGCATCCTTGCCCTCTGTGCCTGTGTGTAAACAGACACCTTTAGTGTGGCAGAATTAGCTATTGTGCAGCTCAAGGAAGATTAAACAGCTTCCATTACAAAGTAAGCGTCCTGGCTCTCCTCAGACTACAGAAGCTGGCCTGGAACAGGACTGAGTGGCTGAATCCAGAAGCAGCTTTCTGGAAGGGAGATGTGTGGCTACAAAAACTCAGACAACACCTATGTCCTTGAAGGGGATATTTATGGGGGTGTGTTGGGAACATCCTCAATGTTGTTGTTCTAGAATGGGATATTTTTGGATGTGATTTGGTTGTGCTGCTAAAGAGCTGAAACTTTCCTGGGATGCCGGATGCAGCAAGTATTCCAGAGAGCCAAGGAAGCATTCCACAGATAAGGCAACAAAGGTCCTAGTTTTCCTCTCTGGGAAATTTAGCTAGGAGTACGTCCTCACTTCAAGGCAGGGTTTCCTAATATCTTTCTTCTAGGAACTCCACAACCAAACCAGTGAAAGCTTTTAGTGAAAGCTCTGAAATCAGGGATCTGAACTTTTGACTGTCCAGAACAATTTTTTTTTTCTATTAATCGTCCACCAGACTAATACTTTTTGGATTCGTAATACGTGCAGGGGATGCCATTATTTAACTTACCAGCCATGAGAGCAAGTTCAGGACATACAGTGTTAGATTTCCAGTGGGCGCTGACCACACGCCAAATTTTAAGGCCAGTAACCACACGAGAGATTAGAATGGCAAGGAGATCTCCGCCGAGCCAGTCTTTAATTAAATTAAAATCTCGGTTGTTAGAGAAACCGTGGTTAATGAGCGTGGGGCCGAGCCGCAGTGCGAACGCCCAGGCTGAGCTGGACGATCACGAACCGAATTCAACTGCAGACCTCTGCTAGTTCAGCAGCACCCCGGAGCTGCCTGCAGGAGGAGCTGCAGGAGCGGATCGGCGTCAGGACACAGTGAGCTCATACCAAGCCCTGCTCTGCTTGCAAGCCAGCTGCAAATACGCCTTCTGAACTGCATTTTCAGTAATATTTAAGCTGCCGTTTGAAAGGAGAGGCTGTAAAGACGCTTAGACGCCAACGTTACTTACTGATTCTTGTGTTTGAAGCCACTGATGTGAGCTTGGTACTGCTCTATGGAGTTGAGCACTATGTTACATGTGCTGCAGGGGTACCCCTTCCCAGCTGAAATAGACATCAATGTTAGCACACACAGCTAGCGAACAACGTGGTGCCTGAGGCAGAAACCAGGGAGAAAATCAATCACTTGATGTGTTAAACAGCCGCTAAACAAAGACGAATAGCAAGTCAATAGTCCGACCAGGCAGGGAGGTCACAGAATCCCACTACCCAAGCAGGTATCAGCTAGTCATTGGAAGAGGATTACTAAGCCAGAGAAGCTTTACTGCTCAGTACACGGCTTTGTTTACCTAAACACAGACGTTTCCTGTCAACATTTCACAGTATCAAATACAGTAAAAGTCTCGGCATTCAGAGATGCTGTAGTGCCTTTCCAACTCCATTTCTCTCCCAGATTTGCACTTCTCCTCGATCTGTACATCTCAGAACAGAAGGGAGATGCGTAATTTGTAAGCTTAAAGTGTTTAAATAAAAATAATCAGTCAGAGGAGACTGCACAAAATGTCCAGCTGCACAATGCAGCATTCTGCTAAGCCCGGCCAAGGTGCCAACTGAGAACATTAAGCTCTACCGTTGAGCAGTTTGGTTACAGTCAGTGTATCAGTTAACTGGAAAAAAAAAAAGTTTCCAACAATAGTTGTACTAAACAGATCAATGGGTCTGTGTAACATGACGATACCATCTGGAATGAAAGCTCAGGAGCTTGCAGATACCAAACAGGCAAGCATGGCAGCACGGCTCAGCACAAAGAGTCCCTAGCAAGGGAAGATCCCAGCAGTTGCCCTCAAGACACCAAGCACTCCCGAATTTCGGCTCCCTGGGAGGCTCACAAAGAAAACATTTCCTTAAAGTGAAAGAGGAGACTCACCCCAGGGGAGCAGAGCAGCATAATCACAGAGTGAGAAGCACATGACATAGCAGACACCTCCTCACCCAGCTGCTGCACCTCAGTGATTTCAGACTAGTGGGACAGTCAATTCTCAAAACTGAACTGGACCTGGGCAGCAAAGGCCAGAGGAGCCCTTACAACCCTTGTGTCTGCCTCCCTGTGTGGATCTCTCTGTACCAAATTCACCAAACAAGTATGCACTCAAAGTTGTCTAAAGTACACTCCTATGTCCCACACCAGTAGTTCCTAGGTAAGATGCAAGTAGACAAACACCTCAGTGTTGCACTATACAGAACATAGTTTTACATCCTGCCACACAGATCCCAAGCAAAGAGAAGTTTAAAGATAGGCATGGCTGTCAGAACACAGGGAAAAGCAGAGAGAGAGAAACATCCTTGATTGCAGCCCACCACATTCAAACAGTCCCCAGACACAGCCCAGGCTCAGAAACTTCACCTGAACAGCTTAAGTGCCTTGGTAATGTGTTCTCAGCACTCTGGTTCTTCTGGAACTTCATAGGAGACATTGTTCACACAGGCAAGGGCACAGCCCACTTACCCAGCCTGCCTGGGCTGGGGCTCCTGCTACTGTCACACCAAAGTGGAACTATTCATCAGGCCCCTCTAATTAGGTACTGAGCAGATGGGTAATGTGAGATACCAAGCACCTTTTCCATCTCCCACATGACTACACAATGTGGGAGAGAATATTACTGAGATAATTGAGCTTCATTTCTTGTAAGTGCTACCGGTATCTAAAGGTGGCCTGCAAAGAATTAGAATAATTAATCTTCTGCTTGTGTGGGCTTTTATGACAGAGAACGAAGCCCTTGAAGAAGATTTTAAGATGATTTGTCTGCTTATTATTTACCTCAAGTATCCAGCAGGTACTAGACTTCCTGGCCCAACAGAAGGCTGCTGGGAGGAACAAGGGAGTTGACTGTGAGCTCCTAATGCTTTTGGTGGACTCCAAGGGCTTTCATCACACAGAAGTAGCAGATCATAAACCAAATGAATTTTAAGTGTCTGCCTAAAGTTCCTCCTTAATAGTANTTTTTTTAACTCCCCCTACATTCCTGTTTGCTCCAGAGAGAGCTGCATTTGTTTATCAGATGGAAGTGCCCACACAGAGGCAGAAAGGCATTCAGGGAGAAATCTCTCTGGCTTTCATGTGCTTTGAAGCAGCAGGTGCAGTTAAACCTATTTCTTCCATCTTTGTTTAGTCTCCTCCAAAGACATCAAATGCCACTTTTATCTTTCTATTTAGGATGCAATTACCTAGTTAGAAACAGTCCTGGCCAAAATCCCTGGAGAATAAGAAAGGATCCTACACCTGGGTCGCCACAATTCCAAGCACAGCTCCAGGCTGGGTGGCAAATGGCTGGAGAGCAACCCTGAGGAAAAGGACCCAGGGGTCTGGGTTGATGAAAAGCTCAACATCAGCTGACGGTGTGCACATGTGGCCCAGACAGCACCTGTGTGCTGGGCTGCAGCAAGAGCAGTGTGGGCAGCAGGGCAAGGGAAGGGATTCTCCCCCTTTACTCTGCTCTCCTCAGACCCCACCTGGAGTACTGTGTGCAGTTCTGGAGCCCCTAACACAAGAAGGACATGGAACTCTTGGAATGAGTGCAGAGTAGGGCCATGAAGATGATCAGAGCTCTGCTATGAGGACAGACTATGAGAGTTGAGGCTTTTCAGCCTGGAGAAGAGAACCCTTCGAGGAGACCTTATAGTAGCCTTCCAGTATCTGAAAGGGGCCTACAGGAAGTCTGGGGAGGGACTACTCACAAGGTCTTGTCATGACAGGAAGAGGGATAATGGGTTTAAACTGGCAGAGGGGAGATTTAAACAGGATGTTAAGAGGAAGTTCTTTACAGTGAGGGTGGTGAGACACTGGAACAGGTTGCCCAGGGAGGCTGTGGCTGCTCCCTCTCTGGAGGTGTTCAAAGCCAGGTTAGATGAGGCCTTGGGCAACATGTTCTAGTGGAAGGTATCCCTGCCTATGGCAGGGGTGGTTGGAACTGGATGATCTTTGAGGTCCCTTCCAACCTAAACCATTCTATGATACATCCCCAGTTAGACAGCATTGCAAAATACAGCCCAAAGCTTGTCATGAGTTAACTACAGCCTGAAATCTCTCTTGCTGTTGAGAATCACATCAACCAAATCAATCTTATGGTGCATAATCAAGATTCTCATCACCAATTCTCCCTTGCTTCCTCACCATGGGCTCTGTCATCTGGACACCTGCTCTCCCACCCAGCTCTTCAGCTATTTATTAGCCTGCTTGCTGAAAACTCACCCATGAAGGATGCCGCTGGTGCATCAGGAGTTCGACCATAGTGTGCCATCAGCTTGTGTTTGGTCTCTTGCTTTCTGTGTTTCTTGCCTGCATAATGCTGATTTGCCATAATGGGATTGTTGAAAGTGGCATGGCAGAGGCTACAGAACTTGTCTGGGTCAGTAATGTCTTTGTTCTCTTCATTAGAAGACACGGTAGAGGTGGGGAGGGTGGCAGGATGCTTCTGTGGGGGCACTGGTTCTGTAAGGTAAATCCAAACTCTTGGTCAGTCACAGAACTCAGAAAACAGTCACTTTATTTCCCTAAAACCCACATTAAAAAAAACCAACAAATAACCCACTACACCTCAACCCCAAACCTAGACAGAGAACGGAGGTCATTTAGATAAATTAAGGTTGCTTCTACCTCTTCCCTTAACCCTGCAGAAGTGAAAGGCAGTAGTAAGACAAGTAAAAGTAGCCCAGAAAAGAAACTCTAAGGCTTAAAAAACCAAACCAAAACAAAACAAAAAACCCATTGATTTGCATTTTTCTCTTTAATATAAGCATGACCCTATTCAAGAAACACTGGGCATGAAAAAGCTTCCACCTGCTATTATCATCTGCTGGCTAGAACACAGGTTCAAGTCCCCACACAGCAAAGGTAAGTGGGTTTCTGGAAAAACCCTGCAGCACAGAACTTGATCCTGAACCAAAGCAATGAGGAGTCTTGCCTAAGAAATAGCTCAAAAATGGGACTAGGTCTGGTGCAGTGAGTCCTGTTTCTGCCTGAAAGATCACAGCTCAGAGCTAACGCAAGCTGCCATCCTCAGGCACATTTAAAGGCTGTATTTTCACTCTGTCCTGACCAGGTACAGCACCCCAGGCTCTTGACTGCTCCTCCTTGCCTTAGAGAGAGGATCTCTGTCCCCACCCACTGGGTCTTTCCATCCACTAGAAAAGGGATGGGACACATAGGCAGCTGGGTCAGAGCTGAGGCTTGCATGCCATTGTGAGAGAGGCCAACAGCAAGTGCCACAGGAAAAGCACAAGGTCAAGACAGATAAATGGTGATGTTTCCCAGCTATACTTTCTCAGTTTTCATCTATCTGCAGCTCACAACTCACTGAACCTCAGAGGCTACACTTTTGCATTTGAGCAGGCCTGATGACTCTGCTGCTGGCTTACTTTGTGTTGCAGAAAAGAGTACAGGCACCCTCATACGAACTTATAGTTGGGGTCCAGTGAGCCTCTCAGCTTTTTTATTGCTTGAGCAGCCCCTTGGTACAACACAAAAGCACTGCAGACAGTCATACCTTCCACTTTGGAGGACTGCTGCTTCATGTTCTTAGCATGGGTCTTGCCCAGGTAGTGAGATGTTGCCACAGCTGGAGACGAAAAGGTCATGTTGCAGATGGGACAACACTTGTTCCTGTCTTCCCCATTGCTGCCTTCCTGCTTGCTGTCCTGTGGACACACAATCACAGGGTGGTTGTGGAGTTTGAGAGGAACCTCTGCAGGTCACCTCACCCAACCTTGTAATGAGAAAAAAACAATAAGGCATAGGAGTCTAAACAAACAAGGTAAACAGAGACATTCTATTGCTAAGTTGAAGAAGCATGAGCAAGCACGATTTCCATGAAGCATCCTCACTAGAGAATATTCTTGCACCAGATTACTTTTTTTAAGCTATCAGTGAACCATCCCTGGCACAGGGGCAGCCCTGGCCTGTATGGGTTAAGGACAAGGTTAAGTGTGTGGCTGCCAGAATTGGAGCAGGCAGCCTTCTACTCTGCAAGGTGTGAACCAAGCAAAACAAACATCCCTATCTGCTGGGTCATCTGCAACGTGATGCCAGTGGAGCAGGCAGCAGCAATCCTAAGCCTAGCACTATGTGCGAAGGCAGCTGCCTTTATCCCCCCATCACAAATGCTGGAGAATTAGGGATTAAAACTGAAGCAATCATAAAAGTAAGATCTGTTTTCCAAACAAGTCACGGGGCAGACAGATGGCCAAGTGGAATGTGGTGACTTTACTGACCAACAGGCTCCAGGCACTGGCTGAGGAAACTCAAAATAACTTTTAAAAAAGGCTTGCTCTGGAAAAAGAATTCCTGTAGCCAGCCAACCTGACGTGCTCTCAGTGACAGCAAAGGTTATGCAATGATACTCTTGACAAACTCACTCATTCGTTTTCCCCTGTTCAAACAGGACTATCAACAAAGAGCAGTGCACGTCTCTCTAAGTGGGGATGACTCTCACCTAGGCTGTTTAAATGGCAAGGGCAGCAGGAAGGCTGCTGGCTGAGACAAGGCCTTAGCAACACACCTGTCTGCAAGCTCCTCAGCTCTCACAATGCCCTTTCTGAGCGTGTTCTCTCCGTCTATTTCCAAAGGTGCCCAGGCCACACAACGGCAGGCCCCGCTTGTTGGTAGTTGCACCTGAGGAGTTCTACGCTCTCCTCTCACCTGCTTCACATCCAGCTTCATCTTCTTGCCGGGGGCGAGCTCGTCTCCGCCGTGGATGGAGAGGTACCGCCTCACCTTGTTGGCGTGCTTCTTGCTCTGGGGAAAGCAGAGAGAAAGCCGCCGGCCCCGCCGCTCAGCACCCCGCGCTGCCTGGCGGCGGGCAGCGGCGACTCCCCGCGTCCTACCTGGTAGTGGGCCAGCCTCTGGGACTCGGAGATCAGCAGGGCGCTGCACACCTTGCACTGGGCCTCGGTGAAGATGTGTCCGTTCTCCCGGATCAGGCGGTCCACTGCGGGGCGGGGACGGGGGACGCGACCAGGCCGTCAGCAGCCGAGCCAAGCCGCGCTGCGCCCCGAAGAGTACCTCCCCCCACCCCGCGCTCGCTCCCCTGCTCCTCACCTGCCTCCTTGCCCACCGGCAGCCCCGCGGCGTCCCCGTTGCTACCGGCCCCGTCCGCCATCGCCGCCGGCCCCGCCCGGCTCCTCAGCGCTCTCGCGAGACCGCTCGCCCACCCCTCCCCCGTCCCCCCGCGCCTAGCAAC
>VWZI01023714.1:99691-156468 GCA_013396835.1 Psilopogon haemacephalus | reverse complement strand
TAGGGAAAAGGGGGGGGGGGGATGTACTCTAATGCATGTTTTCTTCCCTCAGCTGTACCAGCTTGTCTAATAAAAGCTATTACTGCTCTCCTACTCATAGCCTCAGACGAGCACAGCTACAAGTGATCTCTTACTTGTCTTGTTCCCTTAGTTACATTTACAGAGACTCGCTTTGCCACAAGTCCCTTCATTTTCAGAAGCGTTGTGGGAGTTGTGTGGTTACATCTCTTACATGTTTTTTCTTCCCCCTTTCCTTTAAATGTTGAAGGTAGGTGACTCATCATAACTCCAGCTGATATTTTTCAGTGATCTCTTATTTAGCACAGTGCATCAAGCAGAAGATGTATCGCAGAGTCAGAGGAGAGCTATAGCGGTGCCAGCATGGATTTGAAAAACAAGGCAGCATGGCAGCTGCTTGTTTCTGTTTGCTTTTCTTTCGGTGGTAAAACGATTTACAGGCTGCCTCCAAAAACAGTGACCTTGCATAGGCTCACTTACTGGAGGCATGGGCCTTGCCAGTGCTCATCCCAAACGGCTGTCTGCATAACTGTTCTCCTTCTGATAAGGGAACCTTCCCCACCACCATGGATGCCTTTTGTGGTGGCAGTTGGGTATGAGGCTTGGTTCATCTCACTGGGCAGAAGGCAAAGAGACACCATCAGGAGCAAAAGATTTAAAAAAAAAAAAGGAGGAAGCATAATGAGGATATTCCAACAAGACCTGAGTTCACCTCAGCTGGAGCTTTGTTTAGCAGGAGTCAGTGCTTTTAACAAAAGCTGCGCTTGTTTTTATTTCCCCTGGCTAAACAGACAAACGTTTGTGGACTGCAGCGGTCCTTGCAGTCAGTTCTGGAGCTGTGCATGCTGTTTGTACAATATGCTGCCTTCAGAGAGCTCAGCAAACCTTCAGTTCAAATCATGACTCACCAGGGTAATCGTCTTTTGTCTCTAGGCATGTGCGTGCATATATTTGCAGAGGAAGGAAGGCAGAGAACCTAGGGGAGCTTTCGAAGGCTGCAGGTAGTAGTGTTCCTCTCAGCCTCACCTTGCTGCCTCGGACTGTAGATGGAGCAGTGCACTGCTGTTTGTAGCGCTGTTGGGGATTTCAAACTTCTTGCTCATTGGTGTTTCTACTCGCATCGTCTATTTGTAGTTTTGTGGTGTTACAGAGAAGGGTTCCACACTATGTCGGGTAGTGTAGAGTCTTTGTTGCCTCTTCTGTGACTCTTATTTTAAATATAGGCAGCGCATTTGAGCTATTTCAGTGGAAGGCTGAAGGATCCTGCGGAAGGACACTGGTCTGGGAACTGGCCAACTTGACTTGCATTTCCAGCTCTGCCATCCTGTGGCGTGTAGCAAGAGGCTTGTTGCTAACCATTCTGCACATGTTTAATTCTATCTTAAACAGAGCTGGTCGTGCTGAGCCTGCTTTGTAAGGCTCTTTTAGATTACAGTTCAGGAAGCCCTGAATGTTGTTACTTGCCAGACAGCAAGTAGACAGGAAAGGGTGGTTTAACTCTCTGTGCCATCCCGCTGCTCTTGTTCCCTGAGATCTCCTCATCCTCTCGACTGAGTCTTTTTTGATCCAAGCAGCTAATGCTTGCTGTGCATCTCTCTGGCAGTCTGTGGGCTGCCAAGGGAAGGAGATGCTGAAGTACTAGCTTGCATTGTGTGGGCACCTGCCCTCAATTGTGCTGTTCATGGAGCACTCAGGTTTGCACTAATAACGCTCAGCAGGTTCCTCCCTGCTTGTCAAGTGCCTTCTTTAGTACGAATGGTTTGGGCATGTCTGTGCAGAGGGCTTCCGGAGGCTGATGCTCATTGAGAAATCCAGGCTGCAGATAATAAACTTGTCTTGTTTCCAGCCTGCCACTGTTGGCGTTTTCCCTCTTTGTAGTGGTGCTGCAACCTTCCACCAGGCTGCTGTGCTGAGAGCAAAACAGCTTTGTTAAGGGGAACATGCCTTAGCCCCTTGCTTTGTTGGATGTAAAATCTGACAAATTGTCGTGCCGTGGTGGCTTCCTGTTCTGGCATGCAAGTTTCAGCTTGATCTGGTGCCACAGCCCCGGTGTGCTCTGCACCACAACAGTGAAAGTGTGGGGCCGAGGAGAGGATGCTTGGAGCTGTGTTGGAGCGCAGGAGACCTGCCACAAAGCGATGCTTTGGAGGAGTTTGCTGATGAGCTCTAAGAGAAAGCCTCATTGCTTTGGAGCAAGGGCATTCAGAGTAGCTTTGGTCTGCGCTGCTGTTCCCCTGAAACCTCTTTGTAGCAATCAACTATAATAAAGTATTCTTAACTAGATGAGTGGTGACTAGTACATGTGGCTCCCAGTAATGCTAAATCCACCACGCTTCGTAATAAGGTTCTAATGCCTGGGGTATTTTGCCTAAAAATAGCGAGAAAAGGATAACTGCTAGGGGAAATCTAAATCGGAAGGAAACAAATGGCTTTTAATCTTTCCCTCTGTTTAGAGTGAAGGATGCCAAGAAAGAAGAAGCCCTCGGAGGGCTTGGACTCCCGAGGTCAGGATGGGGAGGAAGAGGAGGAGGAGGAGAAGAGGAACCTCACCAATGCCAAGAAGAAGCGCAGCTTTGTGGATGCGTTTATTGTTATATCTGACAGTGACGGAGAGGTCAGTGGTCAGCCTGTGGTACACAGAGCCTGTGCTGGGCCCTCAGCACCCCACGCTGTATGTGCTGGGGTCAGGCTTTGTGCAGAGCGTGTTGTGCCGCTCCCTTTCTTACATATGAGCTGAATCAAATCCTATTTGACTAGGAAATGAATGGTGTGCTTCGTGGGGGTGAGTTATGAGTCTGGGATTTGATAACCAAATCCTCTCAGAACTGAACGTGAAACGTAATTTAAAAGTAACCTTTCCTCAATCCCTTTACAAATCTTTTTTTTTTTTCCTTTTCATAATTTTTATTTGATTGATTTCCAGCTAAAGCATAGAAACACAAGTCTGCATTATGTGCAAATAGACAGAAAATGACTCGGAACACAGGGTTGTAAGTAGCTCAGGCACAGCTGGTGTCTGCTAAACTGATCCTGAATTAGAGAAGCCTGCATTTGTGGTTGGCTTCCATAGGGTGTCAAGGTGAGCTGTGGTAAGGATGTGGTTGCCTAAAACAAAGGTTCCAATCAGTGATCCCTTTACAAACATCATCCTTACCCTAAAAGGCTGAAATGTCTGTGTCTGTTACACTGGTGGTGGGATGAGTGCAGGAACTCCTGCTGGGGTGGGAGGGGACCCAGAGCCCTGAGAATCTGTCTTCAACTGAGTGAGGCACATGAGAGGAAATGATTACAATTGATATTTTTAGGTATGATCTTTAAGGCTTTGCTCCGTCTTGTCAGTGATTGGGGATCCTAAGCTGCTTTCTGTAATTCCGCCATTTTCAAAAGCATTTCATTTCACTCTCAAGCTGTAGATCTTAAATCAAGTCCCTTTCGCTCCCACATCTGCAGCATGCTTCTCTACAATAAGGCGATTATCATGTGAGGAGGGGAAAAGCTCTAGAAATAAACAGTAAAAAGCTGTAGGGCAAATGATATTTGATTTTTTTTTTCTTCCCTTCCCGTTGTCTGAGTTCTTTCCCATTGGGAAATTCCCTGAAAGAAATGGAACATATGGCAGTAATAGTTCAGTGGGGTTAAACCCTTAGCTCTGCAATATGCTAAGTTAACTTCAGATGTCTGCTGCATCACTGGCCTTTATTGTGAAACCTATAAGGGGAAAGAAAAAAAAAAAAAAAGAATTCAGCAGCTATAAGAGCTGCTGCAGTACATAAAAGATCAGGACCTGTTATTGTCTGCAATTATTCATCTCAATGTGCATGTATCTGAAAAAGAGGAAACAAACGTCTCTTAAAACACATCTATAAAAAGGTTAGGCTCCCTGACTGTTCTGTAAGTTTGTCTATAAACAATAAATTCTGATGGCATAATCGGTCATATTACAGAAAAGGATATGCTCAGAGAGGCCCTTAAAGAGCCAATTAGGTTCTGTTTAAGTGACAACAGTTCAGTCAGTTGAATGAGTGGATTTATTCAGTTCAGTCTCTTTCTTTCCGTGAGTCATCAGCTTCCAGATCCAGTGCCACAGTCTCTTGTCGGGTTGTTTTCTGCAAAATCAAACTAAAAGATGTGATTTACTTGGGATCTCAACAAAATAACTGCCTGGCTTCTGTAACTGTCTCAACTCTTCAGCGTACATCAAGTTGAATTTCAGTTCCAAACCTTGTATCTGTTGTTCTTGCTTTAGTAAGACCTTGTTAGGTGTTCAAGAAGAGGTGTGGGAAGCTCAGATCAATAGCAATTTTAGAGAACAATGCATTCTCAATTAATCTTGCATCTGTTAGGACATGGTTCCTTATGAATCAAAAGCTACAAGGACAATTTGGGCATCATTGATTCGATGGCTTTCTTCCTTGGCAGTCTCTTGGCAGGTATCTATAGAACAAGTCCCCAGTTCTGCTTCCAGACCAGCAGATCTTGTAGCAGCTGCACCTGGAAAGCCTCCAGCTTCTCACTTCTGATGATCTTTGGCAGACTGCCTCTCCCAGGAATTTTTCAGTCATGCTGGATTATCAAGCTCATCCATGTTATTTTGCCAAGTTTTCTTTCTTTTCTCATGTCTGTGCTGTGGCATCTGCGGAACTGCATCAGAGGAATTTTTCTGGACATGGGGCTTTCTGATCTCTGCTATTTATAATCCTGGATTCAGAGAAGACTTAGCTGTTTTGGGGGAGGATCAGGCAACACTAACAGTCTATCTGGCTTTCTGGAAACAAGAGGAGATGACCTTCTTCGTGCAGATTGTGTCTCTGAAAACATAGGCATGACGAATGAGCAAAGTGGTTCTTGCCTCCCCTGAGTGTTTAAATCCTGTGGGGAATTGATTGCCCATGCCAGGAGATGGGTGGTCATTCACAAAGTCACAATATTTCAAGTAGTGCCCAGTGATGCTCTCTCTAAGCAGAGAAGTTGCTGCTCTGTTTCATCAGCCTCTTGCTTGAAGTGGCCATTTCTTCTTTTCCTATCATTTGTTACAAGGAGGAAGAGACAGACCTCCATAGCAGTGTCTATTGGTGTTACAGGTGAGATGTTGGTTTTGGTAGAAAGAGGGAGGTGTGTTTGGGCATTGGCTGGAATACCTGGCTATTGCCCTCCCCTGTTCTCCAGCAGCTGTGGCAGTGGGCACTTGTCTGAGGCATACCCTCAGTGACATCTTGCTGTGGAGAAGATGGTGCTGGAAGTTTCACTGCTAGGATGGCAGTTCCTGCCTTGCAAGTGAAGCAGAGCCTCGTGGGAGTGCCACTACAGCACCCTGCTGTCTCCACGGGCTCTGCTGTGGTACCGAGGGACCTGGTGCCGTCAGTTCCCAGAGGAGGGTGCATTGAATGTGCTCTCAGGGAGGCTCTGTTGTGCTCATTCTTTGGAAATCAGGCTGGTCTGTATCCAGATTCCTCATGCCCTGGTAAAAGCCCCTTTTTCTGCAGAGGCTTCCCTCCCATGTGGCAGGAACTGCACATCCAGCACAAGTCCCCTTGAGTGTAGCTGTTCAAGTCTCCACTTCCAGCAGGTTTGTTCTAATGAGCTGGAAGAGCAGAGCTGAAACACGTTCTGAACTGAAGTCAGAGACTAATAAAGTCGGGTGTGAGAATCATTTCAGCCTTGGCTAGGGCAAAGTGTGGCACTTTGAACATCTAATTGGCCTAAAAAAAAAAAAAATCAGTCTGATTTTCGTCTGCGTATTTCCCATGCAGGATGTGTGGTATTTGGGTTTACCCTGTTGTTAGATGGTCCCAGCTGCCGTTGAGCAGAAAAATTACCCAGACCTTTTGACTTTGCAGTGTGCACTTTTAGCCATGGAGATGTAGCCTTTCCTTCCTTTCTGTGGCTTATGAAATGGATTCAGGGGAGCAGGATGTGGGATGCTGGCTACTGGCTTCCATTTATGGGCTTTTAGAAGTGAGTGGAGTGGTATCTGTTTCTGCTGGCAGAGTCAGGTTCCCTTTAAGTATGTGCAAAAACATTTTTAAATGGGAATTTGATCTCCTGCTGTCTGGTGAAACCAAACAGGTTGAAAATAAAACAAAACCGAGGAAGAACAGTGGCTGCTTTCCACTAAATGTGCAGGGAATTTTGAAGCCCTTTCTTCTTCTTTATCTGTGTACTGCGCTGACAGCGAAATTGCTCATAAGAGAACATAATAAATTAAACTGCAGAGCCTGACACACAGGAAGAGAATTTGGATTCCTTCTGGCCATTGTGTTTCAGAGGAGAGGCAGAGGAGGAGAGGTGCTCTCCAGGCTGGCACTGAGCAGAGGTGTGCAGATCCCACCTCGCCTCAGCTACAGTAATTAGTTTCCCCTGGAAGTTGTGTTTTGGAGATGACCTTGTAACTAAGAGTATTGGCTGCAGTTTGGGAATGTTTTAATTGATTAAGATTATTTTTGGACTAGTGATCTTATTAAAAAGGCAGTTGGTTGAGTGGCCCCCTGAGTTCCTATTATCCTCGTAGACAGATGAGCATTAAAAGGTTGGGTCAGAAAGAGCAAACCCTGTTGTCTTCTCTGAATTTCCTTGGCCCCTTCTGCTTCTCCCATCCGTGCCTACATTTATGCAGAGCACTCCAGGGCCTGCGGGGCTCTTTCCCAGCAGAGGTACAAACAGCCATAAATCCTAATTAAAAGGTATGTTTTATTTTCTGGGTTTAAAAATAAAGAAGATTTAAGAATTCTTGGAATTGAGATGTGTGTGTATATTTTGGCCCATCAGGATTAATTGGATTTGCTTCAGCGGTTCGCTCTACTCTGGCTGTTTGGTAGAATGCTGCTAAGCAATTTAAACATCTTTCTCAAATGTATGAGGTTCATACAACACGTGTCCTGCAATAATTTCACTCCTGCCACCGTTGTAAATGTCGAGATTCTTCAGGACCCAGCATGAGGAACCGAGGCACGTACTCGGCTCTGCAGTGAATCCGGGCAGCCGCCCGGCACCGGGTGTGCCGTTCCCCCCCAGAGCCCTGCAGGTGTTCGAGCCCCGTCTTGTCCTGTGGTGCACGTTGTAAATGTGTGCCTCTGTGCACAGAGCAGGCACTGGCAGCCCTGGAAAGTTTGGTTTGCTCAAATAAATCACATCCCTGCCCTGGAAGAGAGCTGCGGATGAGAGTGTCAGGGTTGACCTTCCAGCAAGTGCAAGAGTGATGAGGGGAAGATTGATGCCTAGAGAGAAGAGCTGGGGATTTGCAGAGCCTGCAAGGATTAAACTGCCCCTGTCTTAAACTGGAGTAGGTTTAGCACTGTTAGACAGGGCTTTGGGGGAGAGTGGGAGAGCTGTTACTTAACCTTCTCCAGCATATAATCCTAGTGTGATCCTGGTGCAATCCCACAGACTGTCTCCTGCTCCCTTAGGTCTGAACTCCCCACAAGATCAGCATGGAAGTGCTGCTGCAGACCCAGGCAGAGCAATTTGGAGTAGGAGAACCAGTGGCTTTTGGAAAACTGCAGAGAAGGGCAGCGTGCCAGGGCCCTGAAGGAGAGAGGATTTCACCTACTGAGCATGAGCTAGGCAGGCTCAGAAGTAGAGAGCATCCATCTTCTAGGAAAAGAGAATCTGGCTTTGTAGAAGCCTTTAGGAGACACAGGGTCAGGTTTAAGAAATGAGGTCTCAAAAGCACGCTGAGCATGGAAGGGAAGGAATTGGTCAAAAGAAAAAAAAACTTTAGGTACAAGCACGAGTGTGTGTGTGGGCTTGGTGAGTGTGGCTGATGCCTTGTGAGGTAATTCTTAATTCAATGGAATGAGCAGTGGCACATGTGAAAGCTGTACTCTATTAGGGTTTCAGGAAACCACTTAATAGTATGTCTTGCAAAATCTTAGTTGGATAAATACTTCAGTTTGGCCTAGGTAGTAACATTCCCAGATTGAAATCCTGCTAAAAGACTGCTAACAGAAGCTGGTGATGAGCAGAAGAAAGGCTTGTTTGGGTGAGATGTAAAGCTGAGGCCAAGAGGATCAATATTAGGTCTGTGTGCATTTTAACATCCTCATTAATGTAAGAGGGAACAAGTGGTGGATATACATTAATAAAATCTACAGATCACACTGAAACTGGAGATGTCTGGGAGGTGCAGTCCAAAGGACTTCCCAAGTTCAAAGACAAGAGCAATAGACACCAGAAATCAATTACACTTGAAAATAAGCAGTGTATCCACTTGCATTAGAGTAGTGCAAGCCTCATGCCCCACCTCAAAGCCTCCCTCCGGGCACAGGAGCTGGTTGGAGGCACAATTCTGTGGCCAGTTTGCCGTGAGTCTCATGGACAGCAAAACCAGCTGCAGACAGAGCTGTGTGAAGCCCCATCCTGGCCAGGCCTGGGTCTTTGCCTGAAACTCTGGGTTTGATTCTAATCCTACATGATTTAGAGAGACAAATTGGAGGGGGTCCAGTGGCAGCCTTCGGTAATGTGTACGCCCTCGCTTAAGCCGTTAGGACAGCAACTTGCATAAATGTGTGCCAATTAAGCCTGTGACCATTCTTGTTGCAGTTCATGTGCTTAAAGCAGCAAGCACTTGAGTTGTTTGTGTGGGTATTATTCCAGGAGGCGTTGAAATGACAAATTTCTGAAGTATTCAAGCTTCAGAAATTAAACACATGTGGCAGTACAATGAGAGAATAGCACCAAGAGTAAATAGCGCTGGCTCTCCTGCCCTTGGGGTGCATTAGTGTGGGTCCCTCAGAATGGTTAGGAATCTAGTTCTGGTCACCTGAAGTTGTCTGGACAGAGTAATAGAAGCTGTGTGGCAGGAAACAGTCCTGGCTTACAGGTGTGCCATGCTCATTTATAAAAAGAGTTTGTTTTTTTCTGTTTTGAGGGCTTCCAAATAGTGCTGTTTTAGCAAGGCCAGACAAATTCTTTCTGAATCATGGGCAGCAGGTGCAGTGCATGGTGGTGACTGGCATGAAGTCTATTGTCTCTCCTGCTTCGCTTGTTTATGTCAGTCTGTAGCTTCTTGCTCCTTATGCTTGTTGCATAGCTTTAAATAGTTACAGAATGTGATCGAATTATATTTGAAATTCAGATTCCACACAGATAGAGACTTGTTCCCGAACCAGTGTTTGTGTCTGGTGCTGGTGGTATTTCTTATATGTTGTATGTTCTCACCATATTTTTTTTTTCCCCATTACAGCAGGAGTCAAAGGAGGAGAGTGAATTGCAAAAGAAGAGATCAAAACAGCAGCCGGATAGAGCGAAGTTTGCTGCTAAAAGAAAAATTGCACGTAGGTCTCGAGTGTGGGGCTGGGAAAGTAGTCGGGTGCTGAGCAGCTTCTGCTGTTTGTCTTAAATTGTTTCCCCTGCAGAAGGGCTGTGATGTGGCTGGGGATGCAGTTCTTGGAGAAGACCCTTCTCAGGGGTAAAATTTGCCTTTCTGAATAGGCACACTGTCACTTGTTTTCTCCCCGGGCGACGTGTGTGCAGACTGGAGCACTTCCAAAATAAGCGTGCGAGGGTGTCGCTATCTCACCGGCTTTCAAAACTGGTTGAAGCCGTTCTGAAAGCACTGTCAGTCACAAGCTGCTTTCCTCTTCAGGCCCTTCAGCTGCTGTCTTTCCCTGAATCGTCGTGAGGCTCTGACCCGGCAGTCGCAGCTCAGGAAAGATCTGAGTCGCAGCTGACAGTTCTCTGCAATTGTCGGCTCGTAGCGTGGGGGCAGCGGGAGAAGCCAGCGATGCTGGGCATCAGAAGGAAGGGTGCTAAGTGCCAGAGATCTGCCTTCATCAGAAGGAAGGGTGCTAAGAGCCAGAGATCTGCCTTACGTCATTTTGCTGTTATATAAAGCCTCAGTGCACCCACATCAACAATGCTGTGTGTGGTTCTGGTCTCCATGTCTTGAAGACGTGGTTGAGTTGAGGGACTTTTGTGAAGGGCAGCCCAAGCTGTGAAGGGGAGGGACCTTAGGAGGAGCGACTGGGAAGCCTGGGGCTGCTCCCTTAGACAAGGAAGGTGGGATCAGAGTTCACATCAGGAAGGCAGTGCCTCGGCTGAACACGGAGCTGTTGTTTACCAGCTCCTGCAGCCAGGGTGCAGTCGGTGGAAATAGCAGGAGATAGATAGGTTTAGAACAGGTGAATGGAGTAATGCTTCACACAGCATGTGGTGAACTCCTGGAAGTTTTTGTTACAGAAGTTTGTGAAGGGGTCAGTGCTGGCAGCTTTAATAAGGGATTAAATGTATTAATGGACAATAAGTCTATAAAGAGGTGCTCAAGGGAACAGGCTGGAATGTTCCCAGTTATACTCTGCAAACAGCATTTCAGAATGCTGGGGATGTGCAAGCAGAAGGCACTGCTGAGCGTGGCCAGACTTGCTTGCACATCACCGTGTGTCAGATTGGCCAGACAGGTGGGGCATGGCTTTGCCCCAGTGGATCTGTGCCCACGATGTTGTGCTCTGCAAGGCCACGTGGTCCATCCAGTGTGTTAAATTCACTTTAAAACGATCATTTTAAAATGGGAGAGATGCTGTCTCCAGGAAAACCCAAAGCAATCACTGAACAAAATGCTGCTCTGCCAGCAGCTGCAGTTGGGCTTGTCAGTCCTCAGAGGGCCCATGTGAATTAAATGGTTTTTAATAGAGGCCTAAGGCCACAGCACAAAGCAGCCTGGCTCTTTGTGGGAGTCAAAACCCACTGTGCGTGTCCTGTGTCAAACAAGTGAGACAGCAAAGTCAGAGATGGGGGAAGAGCTTTTTCTTCTTTTTTTTTTTTTTCTTCTTCTTCTCCTCAAAGAAAGAGAACACCAAATGAAAGCTAAAACCAAACCCCCTTTGGAGATGCCGTTAAAATGTGACCAAACATATGGTGCTGAGAACAGGGAGCTGCTGAAATTGGCTGTCCTCATTGCACCGTTGAGTACAGCAGGCTTTGGGTGCCAGGCGAAAGGTGTTCAGGGCGCTGTGGATAAGTCTGCCAGGGACAGGGCTGGCTCCGTAGCCGTTGCGTAAGGAGGAGTTTTGCTCCATTTCTAGATGCTGAAATTCTCGATAATAGTTTTTCTTTTCCTGGGGCAAAAGCTGCCTGGTTGTTTTTTTATTCCCCAGTGTGAATGCCTGCCTCTTGGAAGCGCAGGAGGCTGGAGTGGGGGTGCTGCCTGACGCCGCTCGGTGGCTTGTTTAAGCGCATGTAGTCGTGGGGCTGTTCGCTCATTTACGGGAAGCTATAATTAGACTTTGGGTGTTTGCTTTTGGGCAAAATTAAGATTTGAAGTAGTAATTAATTTTTTTTTTTTTTCCCTTTCCCTTCCCTCTCAGCGTCTTTAAATAAATTCTTGGGATTGCGAAGCAAATTGCTCTTTTGTTAAAGATTCGGCGCTTCTGGGGAGAGCAACTTCTTCCTCCTCAGAACTGGAAAATTTCGGATATTTGCAGGCTCTGGTTCTATAGGCATACCCTTCCCTTTCAGCTTTGTTGTGGTTTTATTCATTTTAACCTGAAGCCATAACTAAAATATATCTGTGACGTTTCATCCTCGCGAGATAAGTGGAAATACAAACCCTAAAGAAGTCTCTCTCCTTTTTTTTTTTTTTTTTTTTTTTTTTTTTTTTTTTCTTTCCAGGGCTTTAAAGCACATTTGAATGTTTTTGTACTGTAATTGCACTTTGGATGTGTGGCAATACTGAGATTCTGCATTTCCATTATTTTCAAGTAAATCTCTTATTAGTAAGTGTTAGAACTACAACTAGTGGGGGTATTGCATCTAATTCACTTTGCAAATGTCAAAAAGGAACATAAATCGCTTAGCAAATTGCCATATTAGCATTTAAAAAGGCTCCGAAAGGGTTTAATTTGTTTAGGGCTGCAGTGTCTTAAAAACAGTTTTTTTTCCTCACCCCTCCTTCCAATCTGTGAGTGTCTTGGACTCCTTGGCCCCTGGAGAGGTGCTGGGATGTTGTGCTGCGTTGGGATGGACGTGTGGCAGGTGGATTTTGGAGTGTGAGATGCAGAATTCCCAGCTAGAGGTGCTGGTGCTTCCCCAGCCAGCAGCGGGAATGGACAATGGGTATGAGCTGGGTGTGTCTGTCCAGGCAGAGGGGAGCTGTTCTTCCACGGTTTGTGGGAATCCCTGCCCTGCTGGCATGGCTTGGGAGCCTGTCTGGCCTCTGCTGGAGGCTCCTGGAGTGCTCCTGATCTCTGTTGGCACGCACTGTTGGGGGCCAGCACAGCACTCTGGGTTTCTAAATGTGCTAAATTAGGACCGGTGCAATCAGCATCGAGTTTAATAAAACACACAGTGCTGAGAAATGATCAGACGTGGAGCACGAAATACCATCAGCTCCAGACTGCTCAGCATAAAGCAGGTCAGGTCTCCTGGAAGGCATGAGCAGAGCTGCTCTTTGCTCTCCCAACTGTAATGTCAGGTGGATTTAGACTCTAGATTTCCCCCATCTCCAGAGCACCTACTCAACTGGAACGTGCACTAAGTGCATCTTGTTTGTCGCTGGTTCCTTTGCCAGAGGCAGCATTTGTCTGGCACATTCCCTGTCCCCAGAGGGGAAATTGCTCTGCCAGGGAGGGAGAAGAAAACAAAATGTACAGTAGTAACTAGCCAAAAGATGTTCCTTTTTATTAAGCTTCATGGATGTTGATAGCCTGAACTGGTGAGCAGTCAAGCCCCTGTTTTAATTTAAGCACGTGGAGTCCTGTGTTGTGGGGCCCTCACCACGTGCACCTTTTTTTTTTGCACGTGTCAGAGTTTGCAGGAGCTGGCATGACTGCTGTGATGGTTTGGGCAGGGAAACAAATCAGCTGGCACTTACTGAATGCTTGGGAAGTGTTTGGTGTTGTGGAAATGCTGTGTTCCTGGGGACGAGAGGCTTCTTCATACACTGGACTGTCATGTGCATTCCATTAAAGCATGATTTTTTTTTTCCCTTTTTCCCATGGTCCCTCCTGGCTGTAGCATCATGGAGTGACTTTGTCCAAGGACAAAAGATCCCCATGAGCCCTGAGTGCATTTCAGTCTGCCTCCACTTCAGCCTGTTTCTTATTTTTTAACAAAATTAAAAAACAAACAAAACCAAACCAGACCTAAAGCTAAGTGCTGATTTAGTAGGACATGTAAAGGAATCCACTGCTGGTAATTAGGACAGTCCAAAACTGCTTCAAATCCTGTTTGAGTCAGGGAGAACCAGCCTGTCACCAGCAACAAGCTGGGGGAAGGGCAAAGCAAAGCAAAGCCAAGACTGGTGCTGCGTGGATGCACCTCAGTGCAGAAGTGCCATGGTGCACACAGGCTGTGCTCAGTCCAGTGAACCCCCAGGCTGCTTCGGAGGGAGCCTGTGCCCCTGCGTTTTGGTGACAGCTGGTAGGAAGAGGATGGGTTAGAAAAATGGGAGCCTGCAACTTCTGAACACATCTCTATCCCGGGAAAGAGTGGCTGCAGTGAGGGCATGTTTTGTGCTTGGGTGGCCTTGCTGTTCAGTCATGTCTCTTGTGACTCCTCTCGCCCAGCAGAGAGCAAACCTCTCGGTTCATGCTTGAGATGGTGCGGGCAGGATTCAGCCTGAAGGAGGAGGCAGCGGGTTTTGAAGGAAATCTGTCAATTTGTTTTGAGTGAGAAGATGTATTTTTTTTCTTTTTTTTTTTTAGGCTCCTGAGAGTGCTGTCGAGTTGTTTTCCAAGCCGCGCTCCGTTCTGCAGGCATTGTGTATTTTAAGCATAGTGGAAGCGTTGGTTTGAATCTAAGTAAATAAGTGTTTTCCAAAGCAACTAACCAACTGCTTTGTTTCAAAATAGCCCTTCTTGGCTTCTGGTTTGTTCTGAGAGAGAGGAATATTTCAGGAGGAAATTTTCTGCTGAAATAGCAGTTTCAACTGTAGAAAACCCTGTTCCCCATGCATGACTGACTTAGTGATGCAGTGGAGTGGTGATGTGAGCAGAAGGGGGATGTATGCATGTGAAAGATCCTCCATAATACCACTGAGCAAGTAACATTATCCTCCACAGAGCTTTCCACCTGCGGCTTGGGGAGAACAACGTGTAGCTCTTTTTCTCCTGGGTAGGTCTCCTGTGGTATTGCAGATGTCTGCATGTCAGAAAGCAGTGATCTCTGCTATTTGGCTGGTTAATAAGCATGTTAATAAAAAAAAAAAAAAGATGTGTTCTTTATCCTGCCTTTCTGCTGAACCTATCCAGTATAAAAATGATCAGGCTTTGGAAATCTGGCCTTTTCCTCTCTTCTTGAATATGTGTGCTCTGCAGCTGTAGAGCATGTTTGATGAGGGCAGTTAAACCAGTTAGACCCAAGGGAGTTGGAATTTAGATAGCTGTAGAAACCCCAAACAAAGTTCTTAACTTGGGTTACCTTTGTCAGTTTGTGTTGCCTGCTCTGGTTTTGGTGACACCTTTTAAGGAGAGCTGAGGTTTAGATGTTTTGCTCTTCATTCCACCTGTGGCACTCTTGGACATTTCTCCCACTGTGATGGGTATATGTTGGGCACTTAACATGCACCTGCAGCTGTGACTTGACATTGCCCCTTTTTTTTTTTTTTATCCTGCTGTAGAGATGACTGAAGAGGAACAGTTTGCACTGGCTCTGAAAATGAGTGAGCAAGAAGCCAGACAAGTGAACTGTCAGGAAGAGGAAGAGGAGGAGCTCTTGAGGAAGGCCATTGCTGAGAGCCTTAATGTAAGTGTGCTTCGGTGAAGAGGCTTACTAGGGTTCTTCAGCAGCATTGCTTTCTGTGCTTGCTATGCTACACTGCGCGAAAGAAGGTTTTAGTGGAGGCCCAGCTGGAGCTACTGCAGTTGCAGAGTACTTGTTTTGTACCATTCCTGGTGAGAGTGACATATCTAACCTCAGCTGTTCCCTGTTTTGAGGTATACAGTTCTGATTTGGTGGGTGGGGGTTGTCTGCAATCCAGGTGATGGCTGCCAATGTGGTGGAGGAGCCCTTGGTATGCTCTGTTGGTAGAGAGCACATGTCTCAGAGAATCAACCTTTTGTTTTTCAGAGCTGTCAGCCCTCAGACTCTTCTGATGTAACTCCTGAGCTGCCTGCAGAAGCCCTGGGTGTGCAAGGCCAGAGCCAACCCACGGAGAAGGAAGGCTCTGAGATCCTGGGAGGTCTGGCACTTTGCCCTGACACCCCTCGCTCCAAGTGCAGCTCCCACTCACAGAGCTCCAGAGCTGATGGGAATGGACAGACAGATGTCGCCCGGAGCCCCCTGGTAGTGTTGAGGAGGTTAAGCCAGGAAATCGTTGAAAGCTCACTAGTATCCAGCATAATCGTGTCTCCGGGGAAGGGCCAGCCTTTGACAAGGTCAAGTGAAAAGCCTTCCTCACCAGCAAAAAGTGATTCTAGTAACATGTCACCCAGCACTCTTGCAGAGGACCTCACCTCTTTGAGTCCCGTCTTTGGCAGAGTGTCTTCAAGCTCCTGGCGACTGACACCTCGGAGACTGTTCACAAGCCCCTCCAGCTCTTCTGAAGCAACAGGCCACGAACCAAAAGAGCAGCCCCTGCCCTGCATTGACCATTCTGCGGGAGAAGCTGCTACTGGTAGCTCAGGCACGCTCTGGAAGAGCCAGGCTATGGAACAGTGTGGCAGCCCCAGGAGGAGTGGCGGAGGAGCAGGTACCAAACAAACCTCCCAGCCCAGGCACACTACTAAAGCCTGTGTTTCCACAGAGCCAGCAGAGCAGAACGAAGTGCCCAACAGTACCCCTAGGGTTTGTGTACTAAATGTGGCAGAGGAGAAGCACAAGCAGGAGGAGGTGAGAGACACAGTGCACTATTACTGGGGGATCCCCTTCTGCCCCAAAGGGGTGGACCCTAACCAGTACACCAAAGTCATCTTGTGCCAGCTGGAGGTTTACCAGAAGAGCCTGAAGCAGGCTCAGAGGCAGCTATTGCATAAAAAGGAATTTGGTAACCCAGTTGTGCCCAGTTCTTCCTTAAGCCAAAATGAGCTTGGGAGAGGAGAGCAGATAAACAGGGAGAATGGAGTTGCTGATGATACAGAAGATGGAGACCCAGATGGGCAGAAGGAGTCTGAGAGCATCACCTGGCTCCTCCCTTCAAAGTGGAGGGAGACAGAGAGTCCAGGGCACAGCATGGAAGAAGAGAAGAGCTCTACTTCTGATGATGAACCAACCACAAGCTACTGCCAGGTAAGAGCTTCACCACTGAGAGGTTGGGCAGTCCTACTCTTCTGTCCATTTTAGGGACCAGTCCCTTCTGCAAAGCAGGCACTGCTGTTTAATGCACCTCTTAAATTTAGGGAGGAAGTCCACACAGCATACTGTGCAAGGCAGTGGAAAAGCTTGGAGGCTGATAGGCAGCTCACAAATGGTGGGGGCCATCATGCAGCCTGGCAGCTGTCCATTAATGCACCACTAAGATAAAGACTTCCAGCTGATTTGCCTTTCTGAAGGAGGGTGTAGCCTGCCAGTGCCTCGGGGTAGGAAGCACAGAGGTGATGCTAACCACCACCAGCTTGTGGACATGTGGGGAGCTCTGTGTTCTCCTCTGCAGACAGGAACGTGGCTTTTGCCCTTGCAGTGCAGCCTCTCCTTTTTGCACCTATGCGGTCGTCTGCATTCATACGTGCTTCTCCCTTGCAAGTGCTCTTTTCCCTGTAGGTCCGGCAGTTGCGGCGTGCTCGCAGACCTCTTCTGCCTGCCCGGGGGTGATCTGTCATCGCGGCGTGCTCATCGTCCTTGTTCTGGTGGTTGGGCACCTTCTCCCCGGCTTGCTCGCTGAGCCTGCTAGACGCTAGGTGTCAGCCTCTGTCTCCATCAGGGCTGTCTTGGCGGAGCGGAAGGCAGCTTTCTGTCACTGCTAAGTTTAAACAGATTGCTAGTCAGATGAAGTATTTATTACTGCTGTATTTTAGGTTTGTGTCAGCCTTTTCCAACCCTCATTTTTCATAATGACTTCACTCCCGGATCATTGTATAACTTTATCTTCTCTATGACTGAAGCCTCGACTCTGTTGTTCCTGTTTTCAAGTGTATTTGATCATTTACCCTGGTGTTAGAAAGATACTTAACTTGTTTTGTGATATTTATATTCTGTCTTGTAATATTGAACACTTAGGAAAAAACGTCATGTCTGCATTTTCCTGCTTGCAGGAAGAGCAGAGCAGTCTGTGCTGAAATGTGACTTTTCATGATACTGCTTTGGCTTGGGTTTAGCAAATACAGATTTAAACGAAGCCTTAGAGGTGACCTGCAGAGGAAAGAAACCGACTGGTGCCCTTTTTCATTTCTATAGGGTAGATACAAAGGACCTGAAAGGTTCTTAAGGCAAACTGCTTGCTTTCTTCTGTGCCTTTTCCTTTGGAAAAGGAGATGTCATTAATCTGGAGGATTGGGGTGACTGCAGGTCTGTGAAGGTGTACACTAAAGCCCTTGGAAAGCTACAGCAGCTGGGAACCTTTAATCAGTATTGAAAATTGTGGTTTGTTTTTTTTTTTTTTTTAATATTATCCATTTAATGATAATGCCTAATTAATTCTTGGGGAGAAAAGAGGTTTTAACAGTGCTGAGTGGGAACTTGTAATGTGCTCATCCTGACCACAAGAGCTCTCTCAAAGAGCCGTAACCTGTGTGTAGATGTGCTCCTCATATTTTTCAGGTGAACAAAAACAAGGAGGTGGGAGGGGGAGCAAACTTGAAAATATCAACCCTAGCCCCAAATTTGCCAATCTTTTATTTACCTGAGAGAAAATAATTTCTAAATGCCTTTTGATCTGCCTCATCACACCCAGCTTGAAAGGCTGCTCCCTTCTCCTGCCTCTCTGTGCAGTCGCGCACGGAGGCCAGCGCAAGTGATTTACTTGCAAGATCAATATGTTTGATGTTTGCTTCTGCCTCGTCTCCATTTTTTTCATTCTATCAAATACAATTTCACCAGCAGTGACAAAGGAGGTGCCCAGAGCAGCTGTGTCCCTGGTGCGCTGCATTGCTTGCAGACTCTGCTGCCTCTGCTGCCCTGGGGCTCCCCCAGTGCCACTTGGGCTGCTTGGCTGGTGGAGATTTTAAGCTGTGCCAAGGCTCGGAATCATCCACAGGGACTCAGAACTGTCCTTGAAAAAGCCTTGTGCTGTGCATTGAGCCAGTGAAATGAAGATGTAAATGATGTCCTTGAGGGAGCTTGCCTGTAGCCCTGCTTCTAAATGCTCACCTGGAGCGGGCAGAGACCTTCCACCCTGGCACTGGCCAACTGCTGCAGCTGCCACCCACAGCCAAGGGACAATTGCACAGAGAAAATTCTGGTTGTCAGGAGATCTCATAGCCTGTGAACCTGCACTAACGAACTTCAATGCTAATAGAATCAATTCCTTCATAGCCTTTCAAATAAGGTTAGAGGACTCTTGGTCTTTAAAAGATTCAGAGGGAAAAGGCCCAGTTCTGGAGAATCAGTCTCTGGTGACCTGAATTAGTGCCATACCTTATAACATATGTACTAGGAAAAATAGAAACATGTCCCAGTATTCATGGCCAGGGCAGAGGCATTGCTAAAACATGCACAGTTCAGGGAAAAAAAGGAAACAAAAATAAAGGGGGATGTGTGGTATTTTATGTTAATGATGAGTTAGGCTGTGAAGAAAAGAAGAACAGCACAGATCAAACAGAATAATTGGGGGATGGAGTCACTTTAAGGAAATCTGAGAGGAAGCTGTGTTTTGGGGCTTGCTGGGGAAGTTCATCAGCCATCCAGGAGTGAAGCTGATTGAGGTTGGAACCTATGGTGGAAATCAAACTCAGAGTTTAATAGACTCGAGGAAGGAGGAGGAACACCCCTTGGATTTCTTTGAGAACTAGCATGAGAAATTGTGGGCCTGACAGCAAGGACTGCTAATAAACCGTCATAATTCCATCTGATTAAAGAATGGCAAGTGTAACCTGTACACTGAAAAAGAAGAAAGGGATCTGGGTAATGACTGGCGTGTTAGCCTGACCTTGGCAGTGCATAAGGCTTTTGAACTAATTTTAAAGGAAAGAATAAGTGGAGTCATAGAGCTAAATGAAAAGTGGGATGAAGTGCACACAGATTTGCCAGCCATAGCTTGTGCAGGTTAATCTGTTCCCTCTCTTTGATGGGACAGTTGATATCCCAGACAAAAATGCAGCAGGTCTTATCTGTACAGTATTTCAGAAGGGTGCTTCTCATAGTCAAACATCAGCTGTTCCAGTTGATCAGGTCATCCTGGCTCAGGCAAATAGATTTTGTGTGGCTGGAGTGATTGCAAGGAGCCACTCAAATCCTTGGGTCTTTTAGCTCAGCACAAGTGGAGGAGAAGAAGACCTGTGGCTGCTGTCTATAAGTACATTAGGGTAGATGCTAGGAACAGGCAGAAGGTGTGGAAGGTGATGGACAAAGCTGTCATGAATGGATGGGCATAGACTGGCCAGGAGCATGGCTAGTCAAGAAGGTAGCAAAAAGGACTGCCAGGCACTATGGCAATCTGGTGCTGAAACACCTTACTGGAGGAGCCTTGGAGGGGAAAGCTGACTAGTTTAGGATGGATGCTTAGCCATTTTCAGAAGATCATACCTAACAGCCTCGGTGCTGTGTCACAGACACAGTCTGATGACCCAGCAAATCCCACTTAGCTCTGTACATTGTTTTAGCTAATATCAGAATTTTCCTTTCCAGGCTTCCCAGGTGCTGCCTGCAGAGGAGGGGCATGAAGATGGGGAACCCATGCAAATAGCACAGAGGTGAGTAGGGTGATTCCAGAGCGTGGGGCTCACAGGCTCACTCTGACCTGGGCTCTCCCACTCTCCTTGGAGTGTTTCAGGTTGGAGTTCCATGGGGACTCACTGCAGGACCTGGCAGCAGGGTTTGCTGGAACAGCAATGTGCAGTTGCTGCTGTTAGGTGTCCATGGAAAGGCATGTCCATGGCTTCAGAGCAGTGTGGGAGAGAGGTGGGACACAGCTGGGGAGGAGAGATCAGTCACTCTTGTTAATTTATAAAACGTGCAAGGTGCCATCCTAGTAAAGGTGCAGGGACTTGATCCTTGCCCTCTAAAGCTGAAGTGACATGGTGCAGTAAAAGCTGTGGAGATGGGGAGGTGAGCTGAAGGTGAGCTAGAGTGATGTCGTGACGTGGTCTGTCTGGGAAGGTGCACAGGCAGCATGGTGGAGGGTTTACTGGATTTCTGTGTGTATTTTTATGTTCTTTCCTTACTGCTGAAGAGGAAAGACAGGAGGAGGAAGCCAGACGGCACTGCCTATCAGCCAAAGATAGAGTGCAGTGCTCCAGAAAAGCCACTTCAGCAGATGACAGGTGTGGGACAAGTCAACATGATTTTCTTCAGATTTAAGCATGCTCCTCTTTTTCTTTTTTTTCCCCTCCTCCTTCCTGTGGATGCAGTTCTGCAGCAAAGGCTGTGGGAGAAGAAGGGCAAATGGGAGAGGACTGAAGGAGCAAGTTACAAGAAAGGGCAGATAATGTCATGTTTTTAATTTGTTAGGTTTTATAATTTAAACCTGCTTTGGAACAAAACTGCCAAATTTCCTCTCCTCTGGCCTGAGCAGTTAATATCAATATGCAGAGTATGAAAATCCCTCTTGCTTGCACCTTTCTAACAAGCTTCATGCTCGCCTTGGGGAGCAGGAGGAACCTGCGGCTGCTGTGGCTGATGAGTCTGTGACAGCTGAGGTCTGAGCTCTTGTGCTGCTGGAGAAGGCACCGAGGTGTGCACTCTGCAGCGCTGGCTGCCTGCCTGCTTTAGGCAGAAGAGGCCAGGGCTGAACATAGAAAGAGAGGAACCTCTTTTCTGCTTTGTGCTTGAGGAGGTTAGTTTGGGACATTCCCCAAGCTGCCTAGGAGCTCCTGGATGCCCCCCTCGGGGCTGAGACGCACCTGGGTGCTGCAGCCCCTCCTTCAGCAGCTGGCACATCTGCAGCAAGGCAGGAAATGGCTGCAGTCTTTGCAGTTTTGTGCACATTAAGTGTTGCCATCTGGCTCCTGGTAGTTTGCCAAGCGCAGCCCTCTCCTGGGCAGGGCTCAGCACCCCGACTGGCTGGCCTCAGCAGCATTTAATAGGAGAACGTAGCTCTGAGCTGTCTGGAGGTAGTGAAGCAGTTTAGGAGGAAGCAGCAGTGGGAAGAGGCTGCTTTGCTTTCTGCAGGCCACTCCGCCTGGCTGATTTGCACTTTGTGTGGAGCATGGTAGATTGGGGGTTTTAATAAATGATTATAGGCTTTGTTACCAGGAGATAGTTGGTGTAGCAAGAAATGTGGTTTGACTTCAAATTGATTAGCCCATTTTATAAATGTCATAGCAAGTTGTTTTGTGTGAGTCCTTTTGAAGTGAGCCCTGATGTTAGACACAGAGTAGAACATGCTCAGCCTGGATTCATAACAAATGCTTCGCGATGCTTTATTTAGAGAGAAAAGCCACTTGTGATTTCCTATCAGAATTTTGTTATTTATCATAAATCAGCAGTGGCTGCTCTCTCCTCACTGAGGCCTGTGGTTGAGCTTAATAAATCTTCTGTTTGTCAGTGTGGGGATTCATGTTTTTAAAGTGTGTTCTTGCATACTTGATCAGACTAATGGGAAAGCCAGGCAAAGCGCGGAGCCTGTCAGCATGGGTGCCAGACTTACTCAGCAGTGCCTGCCTGCTCCAGAAAGACACCCTGCAGCCTGGGGGGAGGAAGGGGAAGGAGGAGTCCGAAGGTCAGAACAAGAGGAGTGCTACCCGGTGCTGCTCAGAGGAACCTCCCTGCTAATGCTGTTAGCACTTTGCTGCAGGGAAGCTTTGCCTTGTGGTGCACCCATGCTGCTTCTGGCTGCTGTGCGCAGTGCTAGGAAAGAAAACCAGCAGTGCAGGATAAAGCAAGCCTCTGTCTTTCTTCTCTGAGGATTTCCCTCTTCAGACAGAAGGGAACACAGTGCTGACACCCGCACAACTCCCAGATTTTCTAAGATTAGAAAGAATCAGGAGAGTCCTACAGTTGCAAGGAGGTATATTTTGCTCCCCCTAACGTGAGATAATGACCCTTCCTGCCTTTCTGTCAAGGGCTTCCTTGTTCCCTTTGGGCTTTTTGCTTAGGACAGCATTTCCTAGCCATATTTCACTGTTATCCTGGTCATTTCTGGCTATCAGATATTGATCACTGGGAAATTATGGCATCATCTGCTATTCTGAACTGCAGGAGACAGCCAAGTGTGAGCTGTCATGCCTACAGAGTTGGAGATTTATCTTATATTTATATTTCGAACAGCATCTCCATGTTGACCCCACTTGACAGTAAAGGGAGCCCAGATGTTTCCACAGAAAACTCTGCTGAAGAAGAGCTCTCTGTTTGCCCAGGTAAGGGACACTTGAGAATGTTCTGAGTTTTGCACCAAAAATGACACACTTAACAAAATTCAGAGAAAAAAAGAAAAGAGAATTTTCAGTCCTTTGAACAAAACAGGATTTCTTTCTTAGCTCTGCTTGTCAGGGCTGAAATTATCTGGCTAATTTAGTTTGGTTTTGGACTCATTTCCTCTATGACTGTTGTGTGATCAGAGGTTGCTGGGAACTTGCTGCCAAAGAGACACCAGGATGTTTGTCAGTGTGAGGGGGCGACTCTAAACAAGTTGTTAGGAAGGGTCTCTTCAGTGCAGTCAAGAAAAATTCAGATCTGTCATTGTCAAGGTGTATGTAAAGCATGAAAGCCCAAATAACTTTTGTCTTATCTTAATGAAACATGTTTGGGACCAACGAGTTTTTCTTCCTCGGTTTCTCCTGCTATGAGATTTTCCAGTCTGGGGTTTTAAGTAAGAAGATTAATGAAGAGGCTGCTCCTGTTGATGAGCAGCTGTAGAGAGAGGAGTCATGGTGGTGCTTGGAGGCACAGTTTGTTGCTAAGAAAGATGTGGAGGTCTGAAGAAAGTGTGACTGCGAGGCAGACAGCAGAATGGGAGCTCTATTTGCCTCGATGTGAGAGAGATCTCTATTCTTGCTTTGTCTCTATCCCAGCAATTGTCCCACACACTTTCCCCGTGTCTAGTCACACTCCCCATGAATCTGCAAAGCTGTGGTGGCTTTGTCCTCACACCATCGTGCTGTGACTTTTAACCCCTATTTCAGCTGTATTGTTGCAGGTTGTCAGATAACATTTGTGGCAAGTCTAAAAAAAAAAAAATGTTTTGAAGCTGTGAACGTGCTGTTAAGAATTGGGCTAAGTCACATCAACAAGTGAGGAGTTAGTCTGGGGGCTGCAAACCTGTGCTGACACGGAGGTGTTTTTCTGCAGAGACCCAGCTGAGTCCACTGGAAGCTATTGAGGCGGAGAGCGAAGACCTCTGCTTGGGCAGCAGAGATGCACCTTTGCAGGTAAAAGAGTCTGAAGTTGAGGAAGGGTCCTGTTTCCAGTCCTGCCATATAGACCTTGGTCCATCTGGGCTGGGCCAGCGTTGTCCCTTGGGTAGCTGGGAAGCTGGGAGCTTGGACTGCTGCCATTGGGATCCTCACAAACACTTCTCTCATAGCTTTTGTCTGCTGCTTTACAACTCCAGTCCCTTTTGTCTGGGAGCTGTGTGCAGCTGCTTCTGGAGTCTTTCAGTCTTGTAGCTGGAGAGCTGTTATCAGTTCCAGCTTGTTCTTTTATACCACACACACTGCTGTGCTGGAGGATGTCATCAATGTGGATGGTAGTGCAGTTACTTGCCCATGCTCAGAGGGTTAGTGCTGTGAGGTTTAGTGCTGTGATGCAGAGAGATCCCAGGAGCTGTGAGGGTTGTCCTAGAAAACCTCAGTCATGAGTGTCATGACCTGCTTGTTCGTCTTACCATCCTCAGAACTTCAGTGTTTGTTCTCCACAGACCATGTTCAAGAGGCTAAGAGGAGAGATTCACCCAGAGACTGACATGGAAGAAAGGTTACATTAGTGTTGGGGGCTGGTGGCAGTTTGCAGTACAAGCAGAGTGACCTGAGCCCAGGAATCTTGGTTTCTGTGTCATAATGGTTAATAGCAGTAGTAAGTCAGTGGCAGGGCCATCCTCTTACCTCCCAGTGCAGATGTGCACTGTTGTGTGGCTCCTTTCCTCATGTTGTCACACCTGTGCAGCAATTGCTTTGCAGCTGTCACTGTACCAACACCTGACTTCAGTTCCTGCTTCTGATAACACTCCCTTTGTCTATTAATTTAGAGAGAGATATCAAAGGGGTTGCCAAGTACTCCTCTGGCAGGGTACATGCATACAGAATCCTACAGCTCTTGACAAGAGGATTCATTTGTGGAAAGCTCATTCTGAGACTCTGCAGCTTGTACAGTTCGTCTGCAGTGCTGATGTCTTCTTGTCACAGGCCTCTTAGTAAACCAGCTTCTGCTCTTGTGTGCCCTTTGTTCTGCAGGTATCTCAATGCATTGCTCAGTCGATTAGAGACTGCAGCAAGGAGAGTTGAACTGAGTGGCCACAGCCACCAAAGCATGTTTGTGACTCATTTGGGTGCAGTCAGGACACTGCCTTGGCCCTTGTGCTTTGCAGAGGGTTCCCTGGGTTCTGCACCTCAGCCTAGACAACATAAGGTGACGAGCACAGTCTTTGGGAGCAGTGCCTCTGGGAGTGGGGCTTCCTAGGGGTTGTTTGGCAACATTATCATTAGCAGCAGCAGGTACCAGTCAGGAGCCTGCAGCCCTCCAGGAGGACAGCAGAAACAGCTTCCATGTGCATTAGCAGTTAGCACAAAGTGAGCATAGACTGCTGGGACCAACTGCTTCCTAGCAGATGCTGAGCCAGGACACAGGAGTCTTCTTGTTGAGCTCAGCCTCCAGCATTGCTCTTGGCTGACTGCTTCCTGCAACTACTATGTCTTGTAGGCAATTTCCTCTGCTAAAGAGGAGAGGCAACAGTCTCTGCCACTGACAGAGGCGATTGGTTCTGCAGTTGAGGTTTGCCAGGCTGTTATGACAGGGTTTTTGTACAAGCAGTTTGGAGACTGTGGTGTCTTTTGTTACAGAGTGTTGTGTTTCCATTTAAAATTAGTGATTTACCACCAAATGTAGGTGAGCAGGGTGTGCAGAATCGCTGATCTCCTAAGATTGCTTTAAAAATGGCAGCCAGAAAGAGCAGTGCCTGCTGCTTTTCCCACCATATATCTCACATGTATGATCTGGCTAGGATAATGCAGGTCTGATCTGATCGTTCATATTTGACACATCTTATTTCTTTATGGCTCCTCTGTGTGACACCCCACAGTGAGGACTTCGCAAGACGTAGTGACACTGACATGTGAGAGCAGGGTATGAGCGCTAATGCTGTAAGTAATGTACTTCAGCAGCCTGTGTTTAGCTGGAGGAACTCTTGTGACAGCTCCTCTGCAGAAATCCAGGGCAGAGAGCCTCCCTGGAAATGAGAGAGGTTTCCAGGGCTTGGTGCTGTGTAACCCTTCAGCAGCTGTCTGGGAGAAGCATGTTTTGGATCTGGATTCTCCATTTAAAATCCAGTCCTGCAATTTTTTTGCATAGCTTCTCAGAGTCAACAAAGCACTCTTCTTCCCTTTAGGACATAAAGATCAGGATCAAACTTTGGAAAAACAAATAATAAACCCAGTAATAGGACAAAGCACTCCAGCGGCACTGAACATCTTGGCTCACTTAAATTACTGCTTCCCTGAAATTACGCTGTCGGAGGGAAGCAGGCAGCAATTTTGCTGCATACTGTCTGTATGCAGACTTCTCCTCCTTGGCACTGTTCAAGGTCAGGAGGGATGGGAGTTTGAGCCACTGGGAGTAGTGGAACGTGTCCCTGCTCACAGCATGGGGGGTTAGAACTTGACAATATTTAAGGTTCTTTCCGACCAAACCGTTCCATGATTCTGTGTCACTGCTTACCCCTAAGGACAGAAACTCTGGTACTGTTTTCCTGTAGATTTCTTCTACTTGGTTAATATTTAAATAACTTTTGTTGCATCACTGTGGCGAGGGAGAGGTCCTCTCCTGAATGTGGAGGAATCTTGTAGCAAGCTTGACTAGGCAGAGGTCTAGTTACGAGTGAGATGGCAGCAGTCTGCTGCAGTTTGGGAACATCAGCAGTATGCATGTCCCCAAGCTGGTAGTGGAGCACCTTTGCAGCTGTGTAACCAGTCTAGAAACAGAGAATGGTAAGTGGTAACAACACCTGGAGAACAAACATGGGGCCTGGCAAAAAGCCACCCCTAGTCATTTTGGTGTGATACGGATTTTTAATGGTATTGCCTCTCTCCTTGATCTGTGTCCCCTCTGACTGCTCCGGCCACCTTCTCTAGAGAGGAGGAGCTTGCCAATGATCTCTTCAGGCTCCCTAAGAGCAGAGCAGCCTCCTTTCATCCTGGAGGAAAGCTGTGTTCCCAGACAGTGCTGCCTGCATAGTGTGGATCATGCTAAGAGACTGATGAGCACAAGTCAGCTGTTGAACTCTTGCTTTGCCCCATGCATTTTCAATCAGTTTCGCTTCTGAGCTCTCCTGATTAATGGGAGCTTTGCCATCTTTTCTGCCATAGTATAGGTGATGTTTGCCTTAAGCGGTGTGCATGGCTGTGCAGTGAGGTTTCACCATGATTCAGAAGGGCATGTTGCCTTTGGAAGAAGAATTAGTTATTAGCACTGCACAGTTTACTCAGCTAGTGGTGTTATTTCTGACCAGTTTGTGATGAAGGGAGAATAAAACTTTCCAAGAAAAACTGAGTCTGTGGGAGGATGAGCTACCAGACAGCATGGAGCTCTGCACCTAGCTGAAGAAGAGAAATGGCACAATTAACTGTTTTTGCTAATGTTTTTCTTCTTCTTTAGGCTAGTGGAGACGAAGATGCTGGCAGGCTTGTGTCTGAGTGCAGTCCTACAGCTGCTGACCATGTGTCATGCCCACTGTGTGACCAGGACTTCCCAGCGACAGAGATAGAGTTCCATGCCATGTACTGCAACGACGGTGTGGGAGAGGAGGCTGCCAAGAACAGCCCAGGTCTGCCAAGCTCTGCTTCTCTGTGTTTGCTTTTTGTGCTCATCTCCTTTTCCTGCTACTTGCAGGCAGATGCTGCACTGTTATCCCTCTTGAGATATTTGGTGTGTGGCTTGGCATGTGGGGAAGTTATCATAGAATCAGTCAGGGTTGGAAGGGACCACAAGGATCATCTAGTTCCAACCCCCCTGCCATGCCCAGGGACACCCTACCCTAGATTAGGCTGGACACAGCCTCATCCAGCCTGGCTGCAAACACCTCCAGGGAAGTGGCCCCAGCCACCCCCCTGGGCAACCTGTTTCAGGGCCTCACCACTTTCGTGGTGAAGAACTTCCTCCTCACATCCAATCTGAATCTCCCCACCTCCAGCTTTGCTCCATTCCCCCTAGCCCTGTCACTACCTGATAGCCCAAACAGTCCCTCCCCAGCTTTTTTGTAGGCCCCCTTCAGATACTGGAAGGCCACAATAAGGTCACCTGGGAGCCTGAACATCCTCAACTCTTTCAGTCTGTCCTCATAGGAGAGGTGCTGCAGCCCTCTGAGCATCCTCGTGGCCCTTCTCTGGACACGCTCCAGCATGTCCACATCCCTCTTTGTTCACTCTGTCTTGTTCCACCTCCAAAGCAGCCAGGAGAGTGTTACCAGAGTCTCCTGTTTCCAGGATCTCCTTGCTCAGATAGCATCTCCGTGATAGGCTTTGTAATTCGACACATTATTAGTCCCTTGGAAAGTACAGAAGGCGACTATAACCCTGGGATCTATCCCTGGATGCTTCAAGCAGTACTCTTAAGACACATCTGTTGTGTGTTGTCGAGGACCTGCAGGATCTGGCAGTGGCAGAAAGTGGCAGGCTCCCAAGCCACGCCACGAAACGTCCTCCAGGGCTCTCGGGGAGGGAGAATGTTCTGTACCGCTGGAGGCGTGGCCTGCATTCTGCAATGAAGCCTGACATTTGTGTGTGCAAAAATGGCTTGCTCAGCTGCAAGCAATTGCAGGAAAGTTTCCCTCTTGTTCCTGTGAAAATTGCAAAATGATAGCTGTCGATTTAGGAGCTGGGATTTTTCTCCTTCATGTGAAGAGTGAGGCACGGAAGCACGGTCAGGATGCCCGTACTAATCCTCTTTGCAATCTTCTCTGTATCACTCTTCCATGGCTAACCTTTATAGAGCTTAAGTGAACAAATACACGAGTTGGTTATCAACATATTCAATAAGTTATGTTTTAGCTGCTGCTCGAAATGTAAAGTCTGTGTTAGCACAGTGTCAGGTGATATCAAAGCAGGAGCTTGTAATAAGATTAGCTCTTCAGGTTGTGAATATATAATTTGCAGTTACGTACTGGGTTATTAAAGGCAACCCAAATCTGTGATGTTTAAGGAATCTGAGAAAATTTGAGCTAGCACAAGAGCTGTAGCTTCTTCATTTGTCTGGCAGGAGAAAGTTCCACCGTGTAATCTTAATGCAGAATTGATGTAGGTTTAAAATACAAGGTCACTGTTAAACTAAATCTTTGGGGATATGGCATGGGCCCTGTCAAGATAATAGGAGGAAAATAGCGTCTGGAGCTGCTTGGTGCTTAATTTTGGTGGAGACTTCTCTCTGCAGGCAGAAACCAGCTGCTAATGCAGAGCATTCACTCAGGCAAATCACAAATTATCACAGCTCCTCTCCCATCCTCAACGCTGATATCTGTGCTACAAAATGGAGCAGAATTTTCAGGCTGCCTTTTAGTAGGGATGTCTTTGGCCCTGTGGTAATTGGGTCCCTGGTGTGACTGGACTGTGAGCGTATCCATTGATCCTGGGGAATCCTGACTGTGATCAGGAGAAGGCTTTGAATTATTTGGCAGTGTGAGGGAATTTGTTCTTTCCTTTGGTGTTGGCTTTCAGCAGGACAGAGTTCAAGGCTGGCCTTTCCACTCTGCTTCCAGACTGGTCTCCTTGGGGATGTTTGTAAGGGTAGTTATTTTGGAATTGCTATTCTGCTGTTCAGAACAATCCCCCCCATAAGAAAGCTAGCCTGGAATAAATGGGATTTTGGTCTACAATAATGGCTCTAAGTAGAGCAATGGTTTGGGGACAAAATCACAGTAATTTGGGTTTCTGTTACCAGTTATTCTAGTGTTTTTTCTGTAGAGACCAGGCTTTATTAACCATAACAGCCTGTGCTGCCTGCATCATTTGCACCAAGACTTGGCAGGACCGTGGGGCTTCCTGGACCTAGAGCTGCACATAATGTGGGGCAGGACCCTGCCTATTTGCTGGGGCTCTGGCTCCTGTGGCACCTCAGCCTTGTTCCCAGCAGCTGTGCCACAGCAGCAGCTGCCCGGAGAGGTCTCAGCTGATGGGCTGGGCAGGGGGTTTGGGCTGAAGAGGCTGGGCTGATGTTTAGCTCTGAGCAGAGGCCAGGCTGTAGAATGGCACAGCTGTGCAAGTACAAAAGGACTCTGTTTCCAGGCCTGTTACATTGGCATCTGTCACTAGCACAGAATCCACAGGTAAAGCTAATGCATGGGGAGAAAAAGAGCTGGGAGGATTGTCTTCTGAAGCTAATGCCAGCTCCCATGTGGGTCCAGAAGCTGTTCTCTCCTGCTGCAGCAATGTGTGCTCTTGGCTGGCTGCTGCCTTCCTCAAGAGCACAGAAACAGCTTCGTGTGAAAGAAAAATCAAAGTTCTGCCCTGATCTGTGAAGAGAAGATGGCTTCAGCTGCCCTTTGGTGCACCAGGTCAGGGGTTCCTGCTTTATCTTTGGACTTATTAATTGGATTTACTCCTGATGTCTCTAGAACTGCAGATTGTGCAGTCCTGCAGACTATAGCTATCACTGGTTTGCATTTCAAATCACAAAAGGATGGGTTCTCGCTGGTTTTATTTCTCTTCATCCTCCTTCTAATCATGCACCAAAGTCTTTCAGTGCTATGTATCAGAAGGCTAGCTCAATCCAGCTGATACTTAAGGACAGTTATGAGCTAGCTGGGCAAGATGAGTTAAAGTTTCTTCCCTTGTGTATGTACATGGTTGCTCTGGCTGGATGCCCAGACCACTACCTACTTGGGCAATATGAAAATCTCATCATGAATTGCCATTTCCCTGTGCTGAGTAAACAAAGAAGAGGAGTCTGCTATTGTGATAGCTACTGTACCAGGCTGGGGATGGTCCAGGTTCAAGGTTTCCATCACTGGTGTCAACACCAGGTGAACAAGTGGAGCTGTGGAACTGCTGTGCCAGCTCCTGTTCCTTCAGCACTTAGCTGAAGGGCTCACTGGTGTTAGAGGGACTCAGCTGGAGTCACTGCATCCTGCTGCTGCTGCCAATGCAGGAGTCCACTGGTCTTGGTCTGTGTGGTGGTTTATCAGTTACCTGCCCCCTCACCCTTTGATATAACCCAGGCTAGAACTCAGACCAGCTGGAAGTTGGTAAATGGAGCTTTATATTTACAGCTATGCACAATATACAAGCAGATATTTACAATGTATAACAGATACTTACATATATATACACTGAAAAGGTAATACAGAAACACCACACCCCTGCCAGAGATAAAAATCCCTAAGAGGGGTTTCTAACCACCCCTACCACCATTCCCCCCTTCCCCAATCTTACCTCACCATCTGTTGATGCAGCAGATAGGCGTAGGCAGATCGACCAGGGGAGTTAGCCGTAGGAAAGAAGTTAGTGGAATTATTGAGAATTTGCTACAAAAGGCAGGGAAATGGAGCCATGCAAGGAGCAGTCACAGCCCAGAGATGCCTGAAGCACTCTGACTTATCTATATTTGGGTTACAACTCGTAAAGCTGTGAATGAAGTGACATCATGTGTTTTCATCTCTTAGCCTGTAGTCTAATTTCTCACTCAAATTCTCCAATTAGTTCAAACCAGCACAGTTTGAAAGCAAGTCTTAGCCACTACTGAGTAGAGCAAATAGGCTTAAGCTTTGTGACATACTCTGTTCCTCTTGCACTCCATCTGCATGGTCCCAGGCTCTCAGTTCCCAAGTGAGCCCAGGAAAATGGATATTTTGTACATCCCTTCCTCCTAAAGCCTCAAACAACCCGCTGCAGCTGTCAGTCTTCAGCACCAAAGCTCCTGACATCGACAGAAGTGGCACTGATACAGCAGAAAGAGTAATGGAGCGGGTGCTGAGGAAAGCTTCATCACTTCTGAGAAAGGACAAGATGCCAACAAGCCTGCTGCTATAGGATCTTGCACAAAAAACAGGAGTGAGAGACTGGAGGAAGCCGGCGAGTGGTGCAGCAAGAGGGAGCTTGGTGACTGTGGCCTCACAGCTTCACATGTGGCAGCCCCAGGAGGTGCCTGGAGTGGGCACACTGGGGGCAGTTTGCTCCTCTTCCTCGGGCTGTAAGCCAGAGTCAAGCAGGCCAAGGATGAGTTGTCAACCAGAAGAAATGCTTAGCCAGGGAAAACGTTATTGAGCTGCAGAGTGTGTCTGACCAGAGAAGAGCATCACATCTAGGAGAGTTCAAGAGTTTGTCACACAGCAGGTCAGCAGTGCTCTGTGCTGGGGATTTTCTCTGTGGCAAGTCCCTTCCTGCAGGCAACCAATGTTTCTTTGGCAGGGGTCATGCCTCGCCAGCTGGCCCTCTTCTCTCTCCTGTGCCACTGCTTCCAGGAGCACAGCTGGAGGTCTTTCCCTGGGCAGATGCAGCGCTGGTCCCAGGCATCTCTAATGGGCCTATTACTCCAGATGTGTTCACTGCTTTTGGAAGAAAATAGAACTGATGAACACCTGAGGTGGTGCACGAGGCTCCCAAGACAGCATTGAAGGAATACTAACAAGTGCACACTGGTTTGGAGAGCAGCTTTCACCAGGCTGTCAAACACACCTGTTAGCTGGGTTGTTGAGAGGCTCTGTGGCCCAGGGGGTGGCCATGGTTGCCAGTTTTCCTAGTCAAGCTGCCACTTCAAATCTGGGCCAGGCTAAGCTAGAGAGAAATGTCCACTCCAGCAGCTGTGAGAAATGAGCTGTTGGTATCAGTCATCACCTACAAGACAATGCCCATATCCTAGCAAACACTCGAGCTTGTTTCTTCAGCATTGATAGTTGCATCAGCTCCAGCAGCTCCTGAGCATCTTGCAGTGCATTTGCTGGTGATAGCTGCAGATCAGTGATTGCTGCTAAGGGACAGGCTGTGTTGTATCAGCATGGTGGATAGATACTGGGGTTGCCTAACCCTCAGGAAATGGGGTTTTGCTAAAACTTTGAAAGATTCCCTTTGTTCTACACAAAGTTTTGTGCATCCCTTTATTGGAGATGATGTGCCAAGAGCAATATTTGCCATGCCCATACCTTGCATTCAGACTTCTTTCCTAATGACACTATTGGAAGCAATGTTACCAGGCTGTAAAATAGCTACCTGCATTGTCCTCTTAGCCAGCTTGCCTCAGAGTGCTTGCTGTGACATCTGCTTTGGAGCTGGAGTCTTGAACATTCCTGGTGAAGCAAGCTAAGCTATCTGATATGTTCCCTGAGGACCTTTGCTGGTGGCATGTCAAAAGGAACACACTGGGAGGAGTTTGACTGTGAAATACAACACTCCAACGTGCTCCCTGCAGATGCCTGAACAGCAGGTTTGGAAAGGCTGCTTGGGCTTGCTGAAGGAACAGAAATTGGCCTCCTCACTCATCAGCCTGCTGGTCAGCCAGGATCTCGCTAGCTACTCACCTGTGTCAGAGCCAGCCCTTCCTGCTGCCTCTGGACAGCAACATCACCCATGCTTAGCCCTGGTGGAGATCTTCATCCAGAAGCCCCACAAAGCTGTATGCAGACCATAGTACAGATCAGCCCCAGCTCACATGGGCAGTGGGAAAAGCAGCAAGTGTAGGCTGGTTGTTGTAACCCTCCCCTTCCAGATGAGCTGTATCCCTCCCCAGCAAGGCTTGCTCTTTCTGCCACATCTGCAGGAGGGCTGGTGCCTCCACACAGCACCTGCCTCAGCTCTCCTTCCCTCCAAGCTCAGAGCCACCACACTGCCTCCCCTGCAGCCACCACGGGTACCTCTTCTGGCAGGGAGCAGCACTGTGCTGCTGGAGCAGCTGGGTGGCTCTTCTCCCAGGCTACTGCACTGCTGCACGGCAGCTTTAGAATGACTGTAAACTACAGGCTGCTGATCCAGCTGTTCCTGCCAGCAGACAAGTTACAGTGTGAAATGGCTGCCTGGCTTCTGAGCCTGGGAAAGGAAACTTATTCACTGTCAGCCCAGAAAAAAAAGAGAATTGGTCAGCTACCTCTTCTGCAGGGGAGAAGAGCCTGCCCATCCCAGCCCGGTCTGTCTTTCCCTCTGCCATCACTTCTGCTGCAGCCTTAAGCAGAAGCAATTGAAACCTGTTGCTTTCAGACAGGGCGTGGGAGCGCTCTTGGGGTAACCCTTTCTGTTCTCCCTTTCAGTGCTCACTCGGCGTCGAAGAGAGGCAAGGAGTAAAGCTGCCAGTGGTGACAGTGGCCCAACGTCCATAGACATTGACAAGTAAGTAGGTATGCTTGCTCCACCAAGATAGTTTCTGTGCTTCAGATCTAACTTGCCTGTGGATGTCTCTACTTCTCTCATTGCTGGCCATTGGCCTTGCATCAGTGCTTCCCTCAATGCCTCTTTGTTGCAATGCTGGCTGTATTTAAACTGATGCAAGAGGAATTTGCTGTTCTCTGACTGGTTATTTTTGCACTCATTTTCTTTCAGCCCAATCCATGGTGGGTCAGGGGCACGTGATCTCTGACAACTTGGGGGGTAGCTAAACCAGTGCTAACTCAGCCAGTTTCTGATGGGAGAGTTAAGTCTCCTAACCCCTGTAAAAGAAGGGACCAGGACAGGGAGACTGTAACATGGCACCTGTAGTGATATTCTTAATTAAATTAGACTTTCAGAATAGCAGTGGCTTTGTTTAATCTCTTCCCATGCAGTCCCTCCCCCTGCCACCCACACAAAGCATCATAAGAGAGGATCTGACAGTAAAATCCCTGCTATGGAAGCAATTTTGCTGTTACAAACAGTGGATGGCAACATCACTAATGGAATTAGGCTAATTATAGAGAGGACAGCTTCTGTTTAGACACATTATCTGGGTAATCAGCACTGACTGGAAAGAAAATACAGGAAAAGTACTGCAGAGTTTTGCTCGATGGGGGCTCTCCATATGCATCTTTGAGCCTGGGGTGAGGTTTGCTAGGGGAGTAGTGCTTATCAAACTGAACACAATGCTGCTGGGGCTGGTCCCTGGGGGTTCATCTCTTCTTGGAAATGGTCTGCTCCTGAATAGCTCCCTGGGTGGATGCTACCCTCCTGAGGAACCGGTTCCCTCTTTTGCACAGTCTTGATCCCTGCCGAGAGCTGGTGTGGAAGTGAGTGTAGTTGTGTAAATCCACACCTGGCCGCCATCTCCTTTTGCCCTGAATAATTTTCTTCCCAAGCACACTCAGTCATTCTGTGTGAGCCTAGCATCTTCTACAGGAACAAGGGGGTTTGAGGAGCATGCTGTGCCAGCCCCCCAGCAGGAGCTCGTACTCTGCATTCCTCTCCCAACCTGGCATGATGTAAAATGGAGACAGTGCAGAGAAAGACTTGATTTACTAGTCAGACAAGTTCACCCAGCCCTGGTAAAATGTCTCTCTGATTTAACACACTTGGTTTGCTTTTCAGGCAGAATTCAACTCCCCTTTGCAAAGCCCTCGCACTTCATTTCTGTGGATTTTGACAGGGTGCTTTATGTCTGGGGAGGAATCAGCAGTGTTTGAGATAGTTAGATGAGCACATTTGATTACTGTCCTGCTGCTGCAGCAGCAGGGTACAGAGGAACAAGCAGGGAGAACTGATAATCACTCAATCTTTGCAATTGGTGCCGGCCTGACCCCACTGAGAGAGGCCCCATTTGGGGACACATCTTCTCCCTGGTGTGGCCTGAAGGAGGAAAGTCACCGCTGGTGGCTGGGAGCCCAGTGCAGGGTGAATCCTAACGTGGTGCTCTGTCCTTTGCTGCCTGGCAGGTGTGAGAAGTGCTACCTCTGTAAGTCACTGGTGCCACTGCTGCAGTATCAGAGGCACGTGGACAGCTGCCTTCAGGCTGCTAGGCAAGCTCAGGGAACCAGGAGGCTGCGAAGCACCAAGGTGAGGGCCAACCCTGCAGACTGTCTCCCTTTGCTTTGCGCTGGGTTTGGGGCTGGGTTGGCAGCAGGAGGGATTCCCCTGGTTGACAGGATGAGCTGACCTGATGTAACACTGCCTGTTCTTGTGGGCCGCCGTGGCCAGAGGACTCTCTGCCTTCTTTCCCGTGACACTCTGTGAGAGCATGCACCAGTCCCAGGGGTGAGCTAATCCAGCAGAGCTGCCAGTAACCTCTCCAGCAGGCAGGCAGCCAGGGCTGTCCCGCTGCCAGACAGTGTGCCTCCGTCCTGCAGGCTTCCTCAGCTGCATATAGATGGAGGGCAGTGTCGGGGTGACAGCTGCATCTGACTCCATCTACAAGCTCTTTCCCGTGGGGAAGGCTTCAGAGCCAGAGCAGTGGGAACTGCTCAGTGCTGGAAGTAAACCACAGCATCCCAGGAGAAATGTGGGGGAGTAAGTGCTGTGGAGGTGTGCCAGGTGTGTGGGATGTGCCTTGCTAGAGGAGGTGGGAGGTGGGAGTGTGGGTGACAGCTGGCTTGCAGTCACTTGCCAGGTGTTGGTCCCCACCATGCATTTTCCTGCTTGTGGCAGTCCCAGGGGAGCAGAGAGAGGGTCCTTCCAGGCCCACCCACTAGTTCCTGCAGGCAAAGCCCTAGTGCTGCAGCTTTGCCTGTGCTCAGAAATGTGATTCTCAACATGAAGATACAACATGATGTCTTAGTTTTGTATAATCCCTTAAATCCATCACAGGCCTCAGCCCTTTGGGGATTCAGATGCAAATGATGAGATTTTGGTTGATGATTTTTGGCTGGGATACAGTGAAGTTCTGTGGTTCAGAGAACTGCAGGGCACAGCTGCTCCTGCATGTGACAGGCTCTGTGGTGGCTGTTTGGCTCTCTGTGCCATAGAGCTGGCTGGTGCACAAGGTCCTGCACACAGGCATGGGCACAGGACATGGAGAAAAGGTACTGAGCTGGGCAGCCCTTGGGAATGGCTCAGCAAGGCTGTTTCATCTGGCCCTGTCTTGTGCCCAGGTGGCAGCCCACCAGGGGGACAAGCCCTGCCTGAGCATAGGTTGGACTATTTTAAAGTTTCCTAGTGGCACTGCTGGGCTTGCAGGTTTCTGCCACAGCCCATTTTTGGGTGCTTTGCAGCTCCAGCCCTGCAGCTGGGATGACAGTGCCTTCTAGAGCAGTTCTGGGAGCAGCCAGGAGAGGGGACTTTTCTAGGCTCAAAGCAGCCATGCCAAGTGGTTTTCCCTCGGCCTGTGGGACCAGCACAGCTGCATCTTCCCAGGGGCTGAGGGTGGGCACAAGGTGTGTGTTTCTTGCCTGGCTGTGCCCTGGAGGAAGCCTCTCTCCTGTGCCTTTGGATAGACTGGGCTAGAGCCTGCTCTTGGAATCACAAGTGGTAGGGGATGTGCCTGAACCATGGCAGAGCCCTTGGTGTCCACATTTCTCTGTGAGAGAGCTCCACACTTGCTGTCTGGGCTTGGGAGTGGCTACCTCACTGGGCTCTGCTTCAGCTGCTCTCAGCTGCCCCTACGTGGGCACTGGTCAGGCTGGGCACATGGTGGTGCCCTTCCCATTGGCAGCTGGCTGTAGTTGGCTCAAGGTCCTGGAAATGCAGCATTCCCCCTAGTGCCCAGCCCTAGTGCCCAGCCTGACCCCATGGGCTGGGGGACTGTGTGGTCACAAGGCTGCCCTGGCTACGGGGCTCTCTTTTCACAGAGCTGTGACAGTGGTTCTCCTCTCCTTAGCAGGACGTTGGAAGGCAGGAGAGGGGACTCCTCAGGATGCTGGAGCTCTCGGAGAGCAAGGCTGCAGGTGGGAAGCTGCTCTCTGTGCCTGCCTGGCTGGGTCAGAAATGCCATTTCCCAGCTCTCCCCTTGCAGTCCCACCTTGGCCTGGGCTGTGTTGGGACAGCAAATTCTCCTTGTGGAGGTCTGTTCTCCCTGAGCAGAGCAGGAGGCTGTGGGCTTTGCTGGCCATTGGCATCTTGCAGTTGGCTGCACACCTCCCTGCCTGTGCCCACTGGACTTGTGCCAGTGCCCAGAGGCCTCGCAGGATTAGAGGTGTGCTCTGAGTCATTGCACCAAGAGATATGCAGCTTCCTAGGGGGGTGGCAGGGTGCTATCATCCCTGCCTGCAAGCTGCCACTTCTCTCTATGGATCCAAGGGCAGGAGGAGAAGGTGAATGAGAAATGCTCACAGCAGTACCCAGACAGGCACGTCTGACCTGTGCTCTTGTTGCAGGTGGTGACACGGGGACCCCCCTTGCTGGACTAGGAGACCAACAGTCCCCTCCTGCACTCTCAGCCAGGGGGCTAGCGGAAAACAGCCCCAGCTCCCTTCAGCATCTTCCTTCTGACACCTCTCCTGTGAAACCTGGCATCTCCTCTGAAGCTGCAGAGCATGCAGTGGACTTGGAGCCTCATGTGGCTCTTCACCCAGGCAGCCAGCAGCAGACCAAAGGCTGCCACCGGAGAAAGCGCAAGTTCTGAGGCCAGTGGGGCGGCAGGGTCCCCTGGCAGCCTCCTGCACCCTGGTGAGGGTCTGGTGGTACCATACCCCTGCTTCACCTGCAGCCTTGTTCTCCCACTCCCCTTTTCTATGTTTTATACGACCTGAGCAGGGAGCACTGGGTGGAGAAGTGACTGTGTTTTATAGGTGCCTGTGCAGCTCTGTGCTCTGTTCAAGAAATGGAAATATATTTATGTATGTTTTTATGAAACTGCAGCAACACAGAGGAGCTGTGCTGTGCTCTGGGGAACGGAATGCACTGCAGGGAGGAGGAACAGCTGCTGGTGTGTCCAAAAATCACACTTCCCAAGGCTTGTCCTCAGGCTCCGGTGGGTGATGTGAGCTTGGGGTTCCCTGGGCAGGGGGCTGTAGTGCCTGGGGCCACCTGGGCAGGGTCCTGCAGTGCGCAGTGCTCTGGAGCAGCACATCAGTGACTTTCCCAGCTGGGAACTTGCTTCCAGGTGCAGCTAGCACGTGTGTGACCACGGTCCTATCCGCATGTCCTTGGCGTCTTCCTGGCTGGTTCGGCGGGGCTGAGTGCTGCTGCCACGGAGGCCTCTGACTGCCCCAGCTACCGACAGGGCAGCTGCAAGAGCAGGAAGGAGTTCCGGGCTGGGCCGTGGGGCTCCTCCCGCTTTCCGGGAAGCCCTCAACGGGAACAGGGCCGGGAGGGCGCATCACCGAGCTGGTTAATTAATGGGACGAGCTCACTCAAAGCTAATTAAAGCTCGGCCTCCGGTTTAGAAGCGCCAGGAGGGAAGCAGGGCGGTGCTGCCAGGGCAGCCTTTCCCGCGGGCACGCCCATGGGGCCACCCGGGAGGCGAGCGGGCCAGGAGGGGCGGGGCCGCCGCGGATGCTGCTTCTGTTGTCAGAGCAACGGCAGCGGCGTTAGAAACAGCACTGCCCCCGGCAACGGCACTGCCCCCGACGCCGCCGGCAGCCCCTCCACCGCCAGCCGCCCCTCCACCGCCGGCAGCCCCTCCACCAACGGCAGCCCCTCCACCGCCAGCCCTTCCACCGCCGGTGGCCCTGCAGCCATGGCCAGCCCTGGCCGCCGCGGCCCGCCCCAGCCCAACCAGTTCGGCGGGGCGCCCAGGGCCACTCTAGGGCAGATCCCTGTCGCTTCCATGTCGTACAAATTCCCCCGGGGCCGCCCAGTCCTCAATCGGTGAGAGACTTCGGTCTGGAGGTGGCCAAGCGAAGCTGGGTGCGGGGAAGCTGCGGTCGGGGCCGGCGATGTCGCTGAGCAGGCTTCCTCTGCCCCTGTGGGTGTTGCATCTCCCTGGGCAAGACAGAGACCAGTCTCGGGCCTCTTGCAGGTGGAGGGCAGAGGCGGGCAGGGTGAAGAGGGGGCAGCACCCCTTTCCCACGGCGCTCGAAGATGGCCCCAGCCCCCTTGCCATCGTGGGGCACAGCTGCCCTTTCTACTCCCGGCTGCCTGGTCGCGATGGCCGTGCCCATGCTGTGGAGACCGTGGCCCCGTGGAGCAGGGATGCAGAGGGGAGGTGGGAGGCAGAGGACTGTGTGTCCCCCTCCCCACCTGTGTGCTCGGGCAGGCGTGTCCTGTACCCCTGCCGGCAGGGCTCTGTAGGTGACATCCACCTCCATCCATGCAGGTTCCCAGCGAGCCACCAGCTGGGCCACCAGAGCAATGGTCCCCACAAACCGGTAAGGCCCATCTCTACTCCACATCATGTGAGAAGCATCCCCTGCCCCTCAGACCTGCCCTAACCAGCTGTTCCCAGGTGAAACGAGCCCTGCTGGCACTTACCCTTCCTCTGGAGACGCTGCAGGCTGTGAAGACCCACATGCTGCAGGCCATGCACATGGGGCTGAGCCGCCAGACGCATGCACAGGCCAATGTGCAGATGCTGCCCACCTACATCTATTCCACACCTGATGGCACTGGTAAGGAGCCCAACCCAGGCATGGGCTTCTCTGCTACCTGCAGCCCTGCATGCCTTGCTGGACAAGGTCCTAGGGGTGCTGGAAAGGGAAGTACCAGTCTCTGGTCACTTGTAGAGTCCACAGGCTGCCTTTGAGGTACATCTACCAGTCCTTAGTGCAGGGACAGAGGCCAAGAGCTGGTTCCCTTGGCCCCTGTGGTGGTCTTAAGCTCACAGGAGCTATGGGTGAGTGACTCCTTAGGACAGGGTAAGCAGCAGATTATAGGGCATCTGCCACAAGCTGACACCACCTTCACTTCCCAATAGAGAAGGGTGACTTCCTAGTGGTGGAGCTGTGCCAGAGCCAGGTCCGGACCATGTGGCTGAGCCTCCCGGGCAATGGAAACCAGAGCATACAAGAGATGTACAGGACCTTCGACATGCCAGAGGACATGAAGAAGGGCACAGGGGAAGCGGTACAAAGAGGCAATGGCAGAGGGTAGCTTGCGTTTGGCTGCCCAGCACCACAGAGGCTCAGCAGGGCTTTGGGCCAATGCTGGGGCTCTGGGCTGCCTCCTGCAGCCTGAGTGCTGGGTAAGGGGAGCAGCTGATCACCCCTGGCCCTGCCTTTGCAGCTCTTTGACTTCATTGCGCAATGTGTGCAGCAATTCCTGTCTGGCATTGGCAGCGGCCAGCATCGCTTCTCCTTGGGCTTCATCTTCCCTTTCAGATGTAGGCAGATGCAGCTGGACAAGGTGAGCAGCACACTCTTGTCCTGAGGCTGCAGATGCAGCCACCTTTTCCACAGCCTATCAGCAGTGGGGAACTGCCCCTTCCTAGGAGCCAACAGCATGGCAACATACTCTACACAGGCTGAACTCATCTCCTGGGCCAAGGACTTCAGCTGCAGTGATGTGGAGGGGAAGGATGTTGTGCAGTTGCTGCAGTTGGCCATCAACAAGCAGGAGGTGGGGGTCTGTGGGGTGAGGGATTCTGGCTGGGGGTATTACCCCTACGGAGCAGCTGACAATGCTCTTGCTTTGTTGTTGGCCAGCTCTACCACGTGAATGTCATTGCCCTGATGAATGACACTGTAGGCACCATGATGACCTGCAGCTTGGAGGGGAAACACTGTGAGGTTGCCTTGGTTGTAGGTGAGCAGCAAGCACCCTTTCTGCCAAGATGGCGGGCATGAGGCTCTTTGCTTATGCTCACCCCCGTCACTTCCTGCAGACAAGGGCATCAACTGCTGCTTTATGGCTGAGGCACAGCTGGTGGAGATGGTGGAGGAGACCAGTGGGCAGACGTGTATCAACACCGAGTGGGGCTGCTTTGGGGATGACGGCACCCTAAGTGACATACTGACCCCATACGATGAGCGTGTGGACCGGGAGTCCTCCAGACCTGGGGAGAAGAGGTGCACATCCTCCACCCCTGCAGTGAAGGCGGAGTCCCTGGGATTTCTCTGTACACCCCTGAGCATGTCAGGCCCCACCAGCGGGAGCACAATTCCCTGTAATACTCCCGGGTGCTCTCAAAGGGCTGCCAGAGGGGATGACTGACTCTGGCTTGGGCTGCATGCAGGTTTGAAAAGATGGTGGGCACCTTGTACCTGGGAGAGATCGTCCGGCATGTGCTGATCTCCCTGGCTGCTGAGAAAGAACTCTTCGTCGGGAGCAATGTTGTTGTCCTGAGGACCAAGGGCGTGTTCCAGACACAGCAGATCCTACGGATCATCGAGTCAGTGTCTAGAGCCCAGGAGCTGCCGTGGGTGGGAAAATAGGTGGGGTGACAGACGAGTGCCTCTGGCAGGGAGCGGGTGGCCCTGTAAGCTGGCTGTGTGCCCTCTCTTGCAGCAGCGAGCAAGGCACGGCCGAGGCAAAGGCGGCTGTGGAGGCGCTGGGGCTGCATCCGAGCGAGCGGGACTGCTGCCGGGTGCAGCAGGTGTGCCGGGTGGTGGTGAGCCGCGCTGCCGCTCTCTGCGCTGCGGGGCTGGCTGCCGTCCTCAGCCTCATGTGCCACAGCCGCAAGCTGGAGCAGCTGCCTGTCAACGTGGCGGTGGACGGTGAACTGTACCACAGCTGCAGCAGGTGAGGCACACGGGGCTGGCCGTGGGGTCTTACCCCAGCGGGACGCTTCACACCGAGCCCTTCCGTCTTCTTCTTCCATCAGGTTCAGAGAGGTCCTGCGGAACGTGACAGAGCTGCTGGCCCCTGAATGCGCAGTCACCTTCGTGCCTTCAGTGGATGGGTCCGGGCGGGGGGCAGCCTTTGTGACAGCTCTGTCTTTGCGCCTAGCAGAGCAGCGCCATGAGGTGAACCAGCTGCTAGCCCCACTGCGGCTCGGCCGAGCCGAGCTGGAGCGTGTCCAGGCGCTAATGAGGCAGGAGATGGAGCTGGGCCTGGGCCGGGAGACCAACGCCACTGCCTCTGTCCGCATGCTGCCTACCTATGTCTGTGGCACGCCCGATGGCACTGGTGAGGGGCGGCGGCGTGGAGAAAGGGGTGCCAAGGGGGCTGTGGCCCCACTGATCCCCTGTGCTGGCTCCCTGCAGAGCGAGGTGAATTCCTGGCCTTGGACCTGGGGGGGACCAATTTCCGGGTGCTGGTGGTGCGCGTGGCAGAGGATGGCATCCACATGGCCAACAAGATCTACATCATCCCAACTGCTGTCATGCAGGGCACTGGCGAGGCGGTGAGGCTGAGGATCTGTGGCCAAGGGACAGGGAATTGCTGCCTTCCTCACTGCCCCTGGGTCTGGGGTGGGCCTGGGAGACCCCCACAGCATAGCTCCAGCCTGGGTCCCCTTGACCATGGCCACTCTCTACAGCTCTTTGACCACATCATCGAGTGTATCATGGATTTCCAGCAGAAACAGGACCTGATGGGGCAAGTTTTACCACTTGGCTTCACCTTCTCCTTCCCTTGCCAGCAGCTGGGCCTGGATAAGGTGAGGGGATGACTCCAGCACCAAGTGGGCAGGGAGGGCCCTGGGTTGCAAAGCAGCCGCCCAGCCTCTGCTCCTGCTCTCTTGCAGGCAGTGCTGCTGAGCTGGACCAAAGGCTTCAGCGCCTCAGGCTGTGTGGGCCAAGACGTGGCCCAGCTGCTGAGAGAGGCAGCCCAGCGCAAACAGGCAGGAAAGGGCAGGGTTCCTCTCCCCAGGGTGCTACCCTGCACCCAGGCAGTGCCAGTTCCAGGAGCTGGCTGGGTGCTTAAAGTAGCCTGTGTCATCATCTCTGTCTGGTTTGGCAGTACTTGGGGCTGAAGGTGGTGGCTGTGGTCAATGACACCGTGGGAACGATGATGTCCTGTAGCTATGACGACCCCAAATGTGAAATTGGCCTCATTGTGGGTGAGGAGAATTTCTGGCCCCATCTCTTGCCACCACCACCAACTCACTTGACGTGGCCATGGGCTGTCAGGCAGCTCTGGCAGGACTGTGGTGGGAAGTGACACCAGCATGGGACCCACAGGGACAGGAACCAATGCCTGCTACATGGAAGAGATGTGTAATGTGGGTACTGTGGAGGGGGACCAGGGCCGCATGTGCATCAACATGGAGTGGGGGGCCTTTGGGGACAATGGCTGCCTGGATGACTTCTTCACTCACTTCGACCAGCTCGTGGACGAGAAAACCATCAATGTGGGCAAGCAGAGGTGAGTGAGGGCCCCTTGATGGGGAGGGGGCTGGGTGGGGGTGGCTGTGCCTGGCTAAGGCTGGTGCCTGGGGCAGGTTCGAGAAGTTAATCAGCGGCATGTACCTGGGTGAGATTGTGCGGCACATCCTGCTGGCACTGGTGGAGAAACAGCTCCTGTTCCGTGACAAGCCCTGCCCCAAGCTCCAGACCAAAGACATATTTCAGACTAAGTTCCTCTCCACTATTGAAATGTAAGTGCTGGGCTCCAGCAGGTTCCCTGAGCCTGGGATGCTATGCTGATGCGGCACATGCAGTGTGATGCCATCTCCAGCCCACGAGATGGGGATGGCTACGGGGATGATGATGCTAAATAGTGCCCCCCTTGGGCCGGGGCAGGGAGGGGCTGGCCCTGCAGGAGGTACAGACCATCCTGCAGGACTTGGAGCTCCATGCCAGTTTGGAGGACAGTGCGCTTGTGCGGGAGGTCTGCCAGACCGTGTCCCGGCGGGCAGCCCATCTCTGCGCTGCTGGCCTGGCTGCTGTGGTGGAGAAGATGCGGGAGAACCGGGGCCTGGCCCGACTGACTGTCACCGTGGGGGTGGATGGCACCCTGTACAAGATGCACCCACAGTGAGTGGGGCCAGGGCTGACAGGCTCCCACTGAGGGTCCTAGTCAGAGGTCGGGGGGTGGCAGGGGGAAAGGGGAGCACCAGCCCTCACCCTCTCCTCTTGTCTCCCCTAGCTTCTCCCGCAACCTTCAGCAGACGCTGCGGGACCTGGCGCCCAACTGCGCTGTCACCTTCCTGCAGTCAGAGGACGGTTCGGGGAAAGGAGCTGCGCTTGTGGCAGCCGTGGCCTGCCGCGGGGCTGAGCCCTAGGGACGGCCACCGCTGCCACCAGCGTCACCCTAATAAAACGCTGTGCTCTGCACCTCCGACTCCCGGCGGGGTGCACGGAGGGGGAGGGCAGCGCCCGGCTGAGCACAGCCCCGCGTAGCAATATATATCGAATTTATTTACATTCACGTCCGGCAGACCCCCCGCCCGCGGCACCGCTATGTACATAAGGCCAAGTGTAAATACTTGAATGCACTTAATACAGAATTAAAAAAACGGTCTTTACACAACAGGGCCCGGGGCCCGGGGCCGCCTGGCCCGCCTGGCCCCACACGCAGACAGCACTGACGGCACCGCACGCACGACGCACACCCGGGGACCCGCCGGACCCCGCCGCGGCGGAGCTGGGTTGAGTCCCGCCACCGCGGGGCACGGGCAGCCCTCCCCAAGGGCTGTGGGGCAGCAGTGTCCCGGGGGGCCGGCCTGGGCCCTTTCCCGCCCCGTGGTCCCCACGCACTGTGCCGTGCTCAGCACTCAGCCTCGGAGACGGCAAAGAGGGCACCGTCCTGCTTGCCCACCTCGGCCACGGCGGCGGCCAGCTGCGAGAGGTTGCCGTTGGGGAAGTGCCGTGCCTCCCACAGGTTGAGGATCATGGCCGTGGGGCTGGGCTTCGAGGCGAAGAAGCTGAGATGGCTGGTGGGGGACAGAGGGACCACATCAGGGCACAGGGCTGAGCCCACGCGCTGGGACCAGCCCCCTGCCAGCTACACCTTGGGCACCATCCAGCTCCCAGGGTCCCAGAGTGTTCTAGCGTGCATCCATCCATAGGTGCACAATGAAGCCAGAACCCTCTTGTCCCCCTCCCCAGCGCTGTCCCCATCCTGAGCTACCTGTCAAGGTTGAGCTTCTGGGCCAGCATCCTCCAGTCGGCTCCCCGGGTGCCTGGTGGGTCCAGACTGCTGATGATCTTCTGGCGGATGAGGAAGGGGATCTTGAAGGCACTGGGGCCCACCAGGGCTGGGGCACCCACCTCGCTGTCAGGGACCAGCCAGTCTGAAAACCTTGCGTCCTAAGGGAGAGAACCAGGTGGATGTGAGCCCATTTTGGGGTCACCCCATGAGCACCCCCTAGTCCTGCCCTCACCTTGGCAATGTTGAAGTTGACAGTGAAGCTCTGCCCATCGCCCTCCACCTGCCAGACCCAAATCTTGCAGGCCAGCTCACAGGTGCTGGGGCTTAGGCGCTCCAGGGTGAAGGTGCAATGCAGGAAGGGCTGCAGCCCACTCCAGATGTGGTAGAAGGGGATCTCCTGTGGTGAGGTGACGGGTCAGAGTAGCAGGGACATGCCATGCTCATCCCCACCCACTGGCTGGGCTCCTCACCTGGTAGCTGGCAAGGAGCTTGCTCTTCCAGAGGGAGCTGGGCATGTCATGGATGGAGAGGCGCAGGTTGTGGTAGCTGTCCTTGAAGTGCAGCACCCGGGGGGCTCCAATCAGCTGCCCTCCCAGCTGCTTCTCCAGCTGGATCACCTCCTGCTGGCACAGGCAGCAGTTGGGCAGGATACGCTGTAGGCTGACAGCCCAGCCCAGCCCAGCCCTGCCCACGTGGCCCTCGCTCTGAGCTGAAATGGGGACCCCTGGTACCTTGAGGACGTCCTGGGTGTCGCTGAGGCAGTAGACACGGATGTTGTACTCGAGTGAGGGGCAGGCAGCCGGCGCGAACAGGACCAGCTTGAGGCGCTTGGAGGCTGCCATGCTGAGGGACTCCCCGACCAGAGCAAAGCGTCCCAGCTGCTCCGTGAAGATGTAGCAAGCCTGCGCTTCCAGCTGGCAGTAGTACAGCTCCGTGCATGGCTCTGCGCCCAGCTGCNCCCAGTGGCTGCTCACCTCCCACGTGCCCTCACACGACTGCTTCTTCAGCCGGATGCTCCAGTTCTCAGCACTGGCCTCCACACAGTGACCCATGGCCAGGATGGCAGGGCGGGTGAGGAGGACCCCAGGGGGCCCGCAGCTGACGATGGGGCTCAGAAGCGTCTGGCAGCCGGCCAGGGGCAGCCTGAGGAAGTGATGGGGACAGCTGAGCAGAGACAACCCCATCCTGGCCACCCAGTGCCTCGGAAGCCCCAGCTGTGACACCTACCTCACCTCCTCCTGCTTGTGCAGGGTCAGGTATACCTCGTAGATCTTTCCCCGTGGGATGGCATCGGGTGGGATGAGCAGGCTGATCCCTGGGTAGAGGGGTGCAGGCTGGAGAGTGAGCCCCATGAGGATGCGCCCCCGATGGGCAATGCTCCAGCACCCCACGCCCACTTCACCATACCTGTGTTGGGGATCATGAGCCGCCCACCCAAGAAATTGAAGGTGCCATAGGCCATGTTGGTGTTGCCACGGGGCAGGGAGCGGAAGTAGCTCTGGGTGGAGAGCCGGGCCACGAAGTCAGCGCCCTCGGCAGCAGGCGAGCTGTGGTGTAGCGTGTGCCGCCCAGCCCCCAGTGGGCTCAGCAGGTGCCCGTTGGGCAGCTGGAGCTTGGCAGGGCCATCCTGGCGTGGGCAGAGTGAGCCCTGGTAGGTCATGGTGGTGGTGCTGAGGTCAGGCTGGATGGTGAGCAGGCTGGGGTTGTCTGTGGCACAGAGCAGGGAACCGTGGTGCCAGGGCACAGCAGGGGTGGAGCTGTCCCCACCAGCAACACAGTGGCACAGTCAGCCCCAGGGAGCATGGGGCACACAGCTCCTGCCCCATGGTAAGGGCTGTATGGGGCGTGTCCCCTCCTGGGTCCCAAAGGGCACCAAATCTCTGCTTCATGGCATAGAACCTTGGGGGCACCTGCAGCATCCAGCACCAACGCAGGGTGCAAGCTGGACCCTATAGGACCCTGAGCCCCTACCCACAGCCAGGGACCCTATGTGACATATTGCACTGACCCCAAAGTCAGGGACCCTTTAAGATGCAACAGCCCTGGGTCAGGGACTCCACAGGGCACAGAGCCCCCACTCAAGCCCAGTGACCCTATGTGGCACACAGCCCCCACCCAGGGCCAGGAATGCCCTGGGGCAGACAGCCCCTGCCTGGAGTCCCCCTTGGGGCACAAGCAGCTCAGGTCCCAAGGGACACATGTCCCAGCACACATGCACAGTCTCATCCGAGCAGCTCACCGGCCTTGCTGGGCTTGATGCTGACAGGCTGGAAGCCAGCAGTGAGGATGGAGGAGTCTGCCACATCAGCATCCAGGCCTCCCTTCTTGCGGCAGTACACCAGCACTCCGACCAGCAGCAGCAGCACCAGGCACACAGCCACAGCCACCAGCCCCACGTAGAGTGCCACGTCTTCTGCACCAGGGGCAGCTGTGTGGGGCAGGTGTCAGCACCCACGGGCAGTGTCCTGTGCCAGGGGACAAGCCCACTGTCCCAGCCACACTCACCATGGCTGCAGAGCTCAGAGGTGCAGTTGCGAGTGTCCAGCTCGGGGCCATGGCAGTCCCTGCCCCCGTTGCGTGGCGCCGGCTCCGAGCACTCCCGGCTGCGCCAGTGCGTACACTCGGCCCCACACACCGACCACTTGCTCCACTCTGACCAGGCGCCGTCCACTGCAGGTACAGTGGGGGGGTCAGTACCCTGCTGCCATCCCCCTCCCCTGCCCCAGGACTGGCAGAGATGGACACACGATGGGGTGGGAGGACGAGACACCCAGAGGAGGACAGAGAGTGTGATGGGTGCAGTGGGGAGTGCAGCATCAGCATGGTGTGGGTGGCAGTGGCGCCCTGGTCTGGGCGGGTACCTGGACAGAGGGTGGTGCAAGCTGTTTTCTGCACATTTTGGCCCTCACAGAAAGCCCCCCCGTTGAGGGGCGTGGGATTGGTGCACGTCCGGCTCCGCTTCTGCCAGCCCCGTCCACAGCTGGTGCTGCAGCCCGACCACTGCGTCCATGTCGACCAGCCGCCGTTCACTGGGTGGAGAGGGACCCATCAGTGCCCTACCAGGATGGGGGGGGTGTGGAGAGGAACAGGACAGAGAAGGCGACACCAGGGCAGGGTGGTGGGGACAGACAGAGTGGGGCCGTACCATAGACGGTGATGGCAGCGGAGGCGCTGCGGCGACGTGCCACGATGTTTTTGGCCACGCAGGTGTAGTTGGCGGTGTCAGCCAGGCGGGCCTGCCGCAGCACCAGGCTGTGCTCTGGAGTCACGTAGACGTTGGCATCCAAAGCTGGGTCCACCAGCTCCTCGTTGCGCAGCCACTCCACCTGTGGGGCACAGGGAATTTGCCGGGTGACCAGCGGGTCCCCATCCTTAGGGGACACACACGGTGTCCTCGCGGTCAGAAGGCATCCTCAGCTGCACCTTGCCCTGCCGAACAGGAGGGCTCACCTCGGCAGGAGGGATGCCCTCAGGAGGGCGGCATGGCAGCACAATGCCCTGCTCGATGGAGACCTCCCTGGCCATCGGCTCCTGCTCAAAGTTCTTGCGCAGATCTAGAGAAGCACAGAGGTGAGGTGAGGAGGCTGGAACCAATGCCCCACACCCCATCTGCGTATCCCCAGACACTCACAGGCGATGCGGACGAAGGCTTTCTGACTCTTGGTGGTGCCAGAGGAGCTCCAGGCCACACACTGGCACCAGTACTCCTCCAGCCCAAAGATCTTCTCCACTTGCTGACGGGTGACCTCTATGCGGACTTCCATCACAGGCAGGCCTGCCACCGAGGCAGCATGTCAACACCAGCATGCAGGGAATGGTCCCCACGGCCCCAGACCCATGCAAAGCCCACCGGAGAGGGGGAGACATGGCTCTCCATCATGCAGGCTAGCACCCTCCCTCCTGCTGGCACTCACCAGTGCCACGGTCCGTGCTGTGCTGCGTGACGTGGTCAGCCTGGTGCACCCACTCGCCATTGCACTTAAAGTAGATCTGGGTGGCAGGGGTCGCACGGCAGGCTAGGCTCACTGCCTTGTTCTTCACGATGTAGACATCCTCAGGCTCCAGCTGGAAGTGCGGAAGCAGGTCTGGGGACGCACCGGACGCTGGGTTGGCCACGGTTGCACTTTGCTGCGCACCTGTGGGGAGACAGGGGCTCGGCCACCGACAGCATTCCTGGGCTGGGCCATAGCCCATCCCAGCGTGGCCTTGTGCCAGGGCTCCACGTCCCACCACCATGCCCCCTCTGCCACCACCAGCGATGTGACAGTCACCTCCCAGCCCCACCATCCATCAGGGAGCGCAGCCGCGTGGTGGCTGCGCCTGCTGAACCTGTGCCGATCCCTCATGTCCACACTTAGCGCTAATGAAAAGGAAATGTAGTGTGACCAACAAGGGCCATCGCTCACGCCTCCCGGGGCACCGCTGTCCCCCCTCCTCAGCATGCGGCGAGGTGCTGGCTGGGGGCTCCATTCTGCCCTGCTGCACTCCGGGCTGGCAGACAGATGCAGAGTGAGCGTGCACCTGTGTCCTGTGACACTGGCACCCACCCAGAAGTGGGCACAGGCATGGCACAATAGGGGCTGTCCATCACAGTGTCCCCAAGGTGGTGAGGTCTCAGGGCTGTGCATGCCCTTCAGGGGGAATTGGGCATCTTCCATCTTGTGGGGGGCGCTGTGAGTGCCACGCACCAGAGCAGGGTGCCTATGGGGTCAGCAGCACCGGGGACATAGCAGGTGCCACAGTCCTGCAGTGCTCACATACCCCAATCTGGGCTTGGCCAGGTGCTGCCACTCCCCACACCAATCAGTGCCTGCTGTGGAAAGAGTTAATAAAGCAGGGCCCTAAATAAGCATTTGATTAACAAACGATAAAATAGCGATTGTGTCACTGAATGAAGCTGTAATTGCCACTGCTAATTGGCTGGTTAGGATTTAATAAGCAATTAAATGGGATGGAATGCGCAGCAATTAAGTGCCTTCGTTTGGCAACCCTGCTCCCCACACGGCCCACGGGACCCCCACAGTCTATGTCCACCGTGGCTGACTCCTGTCTGGCGCAGCCACTCGCACTGTGAGGATGAGGTCGAGGACGCACAGGATAGGGGGATGCAGAGGACACAAGGATCCCTCAGGCCTTGTCTGAGCCTCCCAGGGGACTTCGGACCCCAAATGCTCCCCTGAGCTGATCAGGCCCCTGAGAGCTGAAGAGCAGGTGCCAAGCAAGCCTGCCGCGATGCCCGCCGGGATGGGCAAGGTGCAGCAGCTAATTTACACGTGGAAGATAAACGGCCACCATAACGCGCTGGTTATTACCCCATCAGCACTTTTACAATGTCGCTGGCAATTAATTTAATTAAAGCCCCTGTCGGGGATATACAGGCATTTCATATTTCATTGGTTTAACGACCCCCACGCACACGCACCCACCCCAGCCGCAGCCCAGGGCCGGCCCGGGGGGTCAGGACGCGGACAGGCGCTGCGGTCCCCGGCATAGTGCCGACGCTGGTGCTGGCTGCGGCATGGCTCACTGCAGCACCCGCGGCTTGCACCACCCATCCTGGCACCCCTGGCTGCCCACACTGCACTGCCCGTGCCAGCAGTCGGAGATGAGATGAGCAGAAACACAACCACATTTATTTACCGAATACCAGTTTGCTGTGGCACAGCAGCACCACTGCCTCCTGCCTGGGCACGCTGGGTGACCGTGGCAGCGCTGCTGTGGGGATCAGCCTTTGGAGCACAGGTGAAATGAGCGCAGTGGGCACCGAGCTGTGTGTTTGCCCACCACAGCCAAGCCAAGGGGTGCAGGAAGCTGTGTCCAGCAGCAACCGGGAGGGGCGTAGAGCCCCTCTGACTGCCCACCCAATCGGGGTGCTGGCTGCCTTGTGGGGCATGGTGGGCAGCAAACGCATATGGGGACATGCAAGCAGCAGAGCCAGGGTGCTGCCAGACACCATGCAGAGCCCCATGGAAAGATGTTGCCCTGCTGCTGGGTACTGTGCTGAGCACCAGCTGAGCTCTGCGCTGTGGTGTGGCCATGGATGGAGCCATGCAGTACAGCCGTGAGCCTGCAGCCAGCTTAGAGCCCCAGGAGTGGAGGGGCTGTGGTGTGTGTCCCATGCACTGTGGGTGTTCCATCCACGATGGTACCCCTACTTGGTGGGCACTGCATGCACAGCAGGCACTCCATGCAGACCATGGCTATCCAATGCACCATGGCCACCCCAGGCAGCACAGCTAGGCCAAACACCAAGGACATCTCATGCACCAAGGGTGCCACATGCTCTGCAAGCACCTTCATGCACTGGGTCGTCCCCCCCCGCCCCAGCCCCTGGGTGTGGGTACAGCGTGGGCAGCATCCCCCTACACGATGCCCCTGCCGGCTTCCGCACCACTTCGGCCTCGCCACTCACCTGCCGTTGTGTTGCCATGGAAACAGGTAAGATGCTTATGTCACCTTGGCAAAGGGAACCAGGGAACTTCGTTGGGGATGGGGCAGAGGGGGATGGTGGGGAGCTGGGTCCCACTCACCTCCATGACAACCTGCATTGTGGCAGTGGGGGGACATAGCCCTGGCTGGTCACTGTCTTGGCAGCCAGAGGGGTAAGTGGGAATGCGGTTTGCTACAGCGCTGATAAATCACGGCCGGCAGCGTCAGTGCATTAAGCAGGGATTTACTATCAATTATCCCCCGCCCACAAGGGCTAACAAGCTCACTGGCAGGCCTAGCTAAGGGGCAGGAGGCTGGGCTGCAGCAAACACCCCAGGGTCCAGAGCAAATGGGGACCACTCCACTACAGGCTCGGAGCACTTGCTTCACCCCAGTGCTGCCTGACCCCCAGCTGCTCTAGGTGTCCCTGTGCACAGTCTCCCAGCCGTTGCCAGCCCAGGTGGCCACACAGCCTGTCACCGCAGCACCTGGGGACCCCAGCATCAGAGGGCTGTGTGTACTGGTGTTACTGGTCAGGAGTAAACTGCAGGATGCTGCATTGTCCAGCAGCAAGGGAACACTGCCAAGACCCACTGGGTGCCATCGGGTGCACCCCCATTCTGGTCCCTCTGGTACCCAGAGGGTTGATCCTGCTGCTGGTGCCATGCCCTTCAGTGGTGCTGAGAGCAGCATGCTGGGTACCTTGGTGCCTGTCACGAGGACACATCAGGAAGGTCAGCATGTTCTTGGCAAGGAGAGGCTGCCCACCAGAGGACACAGCATTGCCAGAGCCAGCACAGGCACTCTGGTGTGTGCCTGCTTGGCACAATTACCCCCAAGAAGGAGCAGGCTGCTGCCTGCAATGGGAGACTGATCCAATGGCACGGGTATGTCTGGAACACTGCTGCCCAGCCGGGACCAATGTATTGGCTGTCCCTGCAGGGAACTAAGCCATCTCTGGAAGCCCTGTCCTCACCTCCTTCTGCCCCCATCCCCTGCCCGCAGACCTACCTGATGCATGCCACCCTGAGGGGCCCTGCAGCAAGGTGGAGACCTGGATGCCAGCATCTGCCTCTGCTGCTGTCCTCCCCTCTGGGGACCTCCCCAGATCCCCACAGGCTTTGCAAGCTGGCAGACTCCATTCCAGCTGGCGCCCCATCCATCGTGCCTGCGCCAGGCCTGGCATGCCATTAACATGAAAGATTTCCTTGCACTTCGCCGGAGTCTGGCCTGCGCCCGGGCAGCAGGTAATTAAAGCAATAATTGCTGCTGATTGTGCCAGCCTAACAGAGGGAAGGATGGGTGTCACGAAGAGGGCAGAGGATGCCCAGCTGTGCCCAGGGGATCCTAGTAATGCCAGCTCTGCCCACTGCCCTGCACACAAAGGTCTCTGCCACCAGAACTCTTCTCTCTGCAGGGTGCAGAGGAAGTGAGCTGATGCTACTCGCCACCATCAAAAAGCTTGTCTGAGGCTTTGAGCTGGACACTATCATGCTGGGAGAGGCTGGCTTCAAGCTGTGAAGAGCTCGTTGTGCCCCAGGAGACCCCCCAGACAGAGGCTGTGGATTTACCTGGCACTGCCTTGCTGCCTGCAGCTGCTCCAGCGCTCACCTGGAGCAAGTGAGCATCAGCAAATACTCTCCTTACACCCACCTACCCCACACAGTTTCTACAGTGATGCCAGGCTGGTGTCAGTGCCAGCCCTGGCTAGGCTGGGAGCCATCAGAGTAGGATGCCAACACTGAGCAGCATGGCCCAGCTACTGGCCAGTCTGGCATGAGACAATGAGCACAGAGTGTCAATGCCTCCCCTGCCCTCCAAAGGGCACAGTGCCCCAGAAGTGACCCCACCTGCCCCGGGGTAGTACTCCCAGTTTCCTAGCACATCTCTATGAGCTACCCACCATCTTGGGCCCCCGAACATGTGCCCCTCAGGTGCCAGTCCCACAGCCACGGTGGAAGTGGCTAGAGCCTGAGGGTGCCGGCTCCCAGCGGGAGTGTGGCAGCGTCTGGGCTCTCATTAAGCCAGCATCGTTATGAATGAATTAGTCAGGCGGGTTTGCATGACAATGGAGCTGCCGAATTACGGATTGGAGCTGATAACTCACTGCCCTTTACATGTGCCGGGGCGGGCAGGGCTCCCGGACTGCGCCCTCGGCCCAGACCAACACCCACCAAGGGGGCTGCGCAGTGCTAGCCATGCCCAAGCCTCTGCCCGGGCTCTGGGGACAGCCGTGTCAGGAAAGGCAGTGGAGGATGACAGCCCCATCTGCAGGGACAGTCTCTGCCTGCCTGGGGGCTATCGGTTCTGGAACCCACTGATAAGCAGCCTTCCCTGGGCATCCACGGAGTCGGTCCCCTCTTGCCTCTATAGCACACACAGAGCTTCCTGTTCCCTGCCAACCCTGGCTGCCTGCTGAGCTCCACAGCACCCCAGACACAGTGTGACTGCAGGACACATGCCAAGCCCTGCAGCCCCTTTCAGAGGCACTAAATAGGGAACGGGTCCTGTCCTGAACCTGGCTTGGTGGGGGATGAAGGAGCTCCTCCAGTCCAGCCTGGCACTGAGATGAAGTGGGGGAAACAAGACTGGCCCAGCTCCATGTGCCAGGACTGCTGATCAGGTTCTGAGCTTGGGGATTCGAGTGACTTTTCTGGTTCTCCTCTGATAGAGAAGAGCAAATGCTCGTGACAAGCCACAGTCCTGCCAAGAGAAGCATCAAGGTCACCCTCAGCCCCATGTCCCAGCCAGAGCAGGGAGTGGATATGGGTGCAGGTCTGGGAAGGCCTCTCTATCTGCACAACGGTCCCAGCTGCCCTGTGGCCTCTCCTTCTCTCACCCATGGGTGGCACATGGTGGCGTTGGCAGCCTCAGCATCTCACAACCGTGCAGTAACAAGGGCTGGCTGGAGGAGCCTAGGACCCATTCTTTGGGCAGAAGCCTCAGACAAGGCAGAGTCTGAGTGGGCCAGAGAGCGTGGCCATCTGCCAGACACCCACCTAGGAGTACCACCCAAAAAGTGGCTAGGTTTCAAGGCTGAGGAGTACTGGGCAGCTGGGCCTGACCAGATTAGGGACGAGGTCCTACTGTGCTCATTCTGGAGCCAGTCCATCCCAGCCTGCTCGCAGACAGACGTGATGGTGCTGACAAGCTGTAGTGGTGCTGACAAGCCGTAGCAGTGCTGGCACAGAGGGTGCACCTCTGAGTGCAGGGTAGGGCATGTCGGAACATGCACAGTGTGCAGTCCCTGTGCCATCATCTGTCAGGCACCGGCACCAGCGCCAGGGTGGTCCCGGGTTACTGCTGGCCACCCAAGTGGGGCAGGAACTCAGCCGCACCGACGGCTGCGAGGTACCTGCATCAGCTCGGGAGGTGCCCACCTCTGGCAACACTGCAAGCATCCCCGTCCCCTCCCGCAAGCACCTGCCAGGCTCTGCGTGGTTTGATGTAGTGCCAGCCCCACGTGGCACTGAGCCAGAACAAACAGCCCTGGGCGGGCTGCGTCTGCCGCGTGCTCACGCTGGCAGCCGGCACAGCTTCCCAGCCGCCCGGCACACGCCAGCTCTGCCCGCAGCCTGCCCCCACCACCCAGGTATCCCTTGTGGGGCAATGATGTGGTGCCAGGCTGTGGGGCAGCAGGTTGTGGAGCGGCTGTGGAGCTGGAGGTTCCCCAGCAGCCTGGTGGAGCCAGCAGCACCGTGTGGCTTATGTGCCGTGAAAGGAGAGCCCATGCCTCAGCTAGAGGAGCTGGGGCAAGAGCTGCTGGGGCAGGAACTTGCTGATGCAAGGGCCAGACTAGAAGCAGGACTAGTAACAGGGCCTGGCACTAGCTGCCACAGGTGCCAAGAGGATGGACTGGCAGCAGCACTGGGCCAGAGGCAGCTCTAGGGAAGGCCCCTGACCCTGTGTCCTTGCCCACCCACCAGCACAGCAGTCAAGTGGGGTAGCTCCTGCAGCGTGGATACTCACCCCAGACTGCTGCCTGCAGATAAGCCCTAGCCCTCGCTGCTGCTCTTGCCCTTTCCCTGCAGGCAGCAGCAGCAGAGCAGGCAGCCTAACCTGGGGATGCTTCTTTTGTAGCTGCAGGCAGGGGCACTTCGCCTTGCCACTGGCATCCCCATCTTCACAACCTGTGTCTCAGTGCCCTCGAGGGAGGAGTGCCAGGATGGAACAGCACCCAGTGTGCAGAGGCCCAGCCCTGCCACTTCTGTGCTGAGAGGTGGTCATGCAGGTGGCTGGGCTCAGTCATGCCCCAGCCAGCTGTGAGCTGCCTGCCAAGTGAGTGGTGAGGATGAGCTCCCACACCACACTGCCTCGACCTGGGTCCCCCCCACACCTGCCACTGCACAGCTCATGTGGGGTGACCTGGTGCACCCCCTGCCCTGCTACTCCCCACCTCCATCCATCACCACAGACCCAGGGATGCTATGGGGTTGGCATGCCATGGCCAGATGGGGGTCTGTACCCACAGGCAACCTCCGTATGGGGTGTCCTACACCCAAGGGGTGCCCACTGATTGCTCTGGCTCTGCAGTGTGTCCTTCTGCGGGCAGGCCATGCTGGGAGCACTGGGTGAGGGGTCCCTAGGGGTGGCTGGACAGCTGGAATGGGTGCGTGGATTATGTAGGCTGCACCGAAGCCAGGCGAGGGGATGCCTCTGATTGTGGCAAAGGGGTCGATGGGCCAGGACCTCCGAGCGCAGAGGAGTCAATGTCCTCCTTCCCCAGACCCCCCCGCAGAGCGCACGTCCAGCCCCGCGCAGCTCCCCGCCCCCAGCCCGGTCCTTTGTCTGCAGTCGCCACTTCAAGGCTGCTGTGACACCTGCCAGCAGCCGCCAGCCTCGGGCACTCACCGCAGCCCCCACACCCCCCACCCCCGGGCCGGCAGCTGGTGCCGCTCAGCCCCGGGGTCCGGCCCAGCTCGCTTCCCGACCCGCCGGGTCCTGCCTGGGAAAGGGGTGGGCAGGGTCGGGGGCAGCCGCGCTCCGGACCGTCCGCGTCTGCAGCAACACCGACACATCCCCGCATAGCCCCCCCACTCCACAGTCGCCAAGGCCACCTACGCGGCATGACAGTACCCTTCACCCGTCACCACGGTTCCCCGTGTCCCGGCCGGGTGATGGGGACAGCAAGTACCCCGTGCGAGGGGCTTGGACCCCGTGCCGGGGCTGGGATGATGTGCGTAGGGGACAGACGCCGTCCGTAAGGCAGGTCCGTTGTGGACCCCCGGGCGCGGGGCTGGCAAGGCCCCGGGGGAGCGGAGCCGTGCAAACGAGGAGGTGAGCGCCGTCAGTGCAGGCAGCGTCCGGGAGAGCTCCGTCTGGCCACGGTGGGGGGCGGCCACGTGTGGGCACGGGGTGGGGGAACGGCAGTGCCTGCGGTGGGGCGAGGGGCACGTCCTTTGCTCAGGAGGGCATCCTGGGGACCTCCCTATACCCCGCTGCCAGGCGGGCACCCTGCACGGCCCCTGGTACCCGGGAAGACACCCAGCTCCC